>VXAV01005458.1:464173-522991 GCA_013399715.1 Alectura lathami | reverse complement strand
CATGAAATTTGTCACTGATGTATTTTTTCCATGTAATCATAGAATCGTAGTGTTCCATTCTCTCTATTTATAAAGCAGCAGAGGCTGCCAATTGAATGTTAAACAGACCTGAGCTCCCTCTTGTTAGAACCTATTAAGCCTGTTGGGCCAGCTAATGGAACTGGCCTCATGCCTTTGAAGACATCATAATCAGCGAGAGTATTCGTTTTTGTTGTTTGTTTTTAAAAGAGTAGCTGTTGTAAGTCATTTGCAGCAATAAGGCTTCACATTTCTAAATTCAAATTGAAAGGCTTTTAATTCATAAGTTACCTAGGGAACACTTTGCTCTCCAAGTCCTCACTTTGTCCTTGTATGAATCACCCACATAATAAGTTTTTCAAGAGAAACGAGTGTACTGGACCATGAATTCTGCCATATTATTGGTTTTATATCCTGACCTGCGATTGTATACACAGATGCTGAAATGCATGTGAATATGTTGACCTTCTTGAAGAAACAAACTTTCAACTGATTTTTTTTTTTTGAACCACAAGGGTGCAGTGAACAAATGTGTTTCAATACATGCAAGCTTGACCTTCAATTTCACTTTATCTAAGAAGGGTGTGGGACTGGAGAGTGGTAGGAGAAAGTTATCTGGTTCCCTGACATAGAAAGAGCTTAAATTGTTGTAGGCATTTTTAAATGTAGTATTCTGTTGCGATGGCTGATGTGGAAAATGGTAGTGTCATATGTAAAATCAAAATGTAAGAAAGTGGTTGGAGAAGCAAATGCACAGGAAAATGTGCCTGGAGGAATACCATCTTGTGCCATAGCCTTAGTACGTCAGTACTTGAGTCTGAAAGCTCAAGATTTGCTTCCAAGATTTCCCTGGCTGTGCTTCATAAAGCAAACAGACCTTGGCTTTTCTTAGAGCCAGCCCAGTCCTTGGCCGTGGGATGGTGTCAGTTCTGGGATGGCTTTGCACACATGGGCCCAAAGAAAGCCCAGCTTCTGGAGATGAAGGTTCTTGCAGCACTGGGTGGATGTTGCTGAAGAGTCCATGAGCACCAGAGAGCAAGTGGTGGAGTTGGACCTGAGTATGTGTCAGGTCTCACAGAAAGACAGCAGTGGAACAAGGAACACCACTGGCCTTTTCCAGGTCTGTTGCCATGTGCTGATCCCTGGACCTGCTCTTACTCAGAGCTCCTAATACTTTCCCGGTGCCAAATCAGTCTGAGGGAAGTGGAGAGAGGAGAAGATTTTGCATGCATGAGACTCTTCAGAGGTTGAGTCTTGGTAGACCGGGAGAGGTTTTGTTGATGACCTAATTTACCTTCTGTTCCTGTTTATGTGTTTGAAAAAGGCTTGTGATGAGCGGAGGCATCCATTGTCATATGTCATGTATTGTCTGCTCGCAATGACCAGAGGACATGTCACAGCCAAGTCTTCGTATGATGCAAAGGGAAGTTGCAGTATGTCGCTGAGGAAGGGTTAGCTGTGGAGATGATGTGTCTGTCTACCATAATCGTGCTAATTGAACAACCACCTCAAATTAGTGACCTGGAAGGAAGCCTCTTCCAGAATTGCTCGGATCATCTTTTCGTGAGACAGTGTGCCATGTCATGAATGCGACCACGGGTTTGGGAAGAAAAGCACCGTTCCAAGCATCTTCCTGAGTCATTCCACTTGTTTATTTTTAATTGATCACTTCTCTGCTCTGTCCTTCTAAAGGTAGCAGAGTGACAGAAGTAAGGAGGGGGGAGGCTTGAGGGTTGAAAAGGGAAAAAAAAAAATCTTACAGGAGGAGGGGAAAAAGACCTTTTAACACCTTTGCGTTCTGCCAAAAAGGCCATTTGGTGTTCCCAGAAACAACGGTATAGCATGTCAGTACCCCAGCCTATTCTGAGCATAAGGGACTGTTGTTGGAGCCCACTGTAAGGAGAAGGGCTTTACATTTTAACAGCAAGAGCTCAAAATAAGACTCTGTTTGCACTAGTGCAGCTCCTGAAGAAGTTCTCCAGTCCTCTGCACACATAACATGACACATATTGGAAAATACTTGTTAGCAGGCCACAAGCCTGTTTGGTTTGTCTTGCAATGAACTTTTGTTAAGGTAATAGATGAAGCATTTTTAATGGCACTAAATGGAGAAGGGAAAAAGCAAAACAAATAGAGCCTTTTGTTTATAGCTGAGTGGGAATTCACTAATACTGAGAAGTCAAAGCATCCTCATTGAAAATGGCATTTCATAACTTCCATAAGGAGTGCGGCCTTGTAAACTGAGCCATGAATTTTCCATTCAAGGGGTTTGACTTGGCACAGAAAGACGTCATGCAGCCCACAGCTGGCACCAGGCACTGTTAAAAGATCTGAGGCTGTTAGTGCCTAAACAGCCACTAGAAAATCCATTACATGATGGAGACTGGCTAATGTAATTGAGCCAGCTAGTTATTGTATGCATAATTTAATTATTTGACAGATTGCTTAGAAACACGGTGTTCTTGTTCCACACTCACGCTGCACTCATAGTGTTGGAAGGCACAGAGCAGAGGAATTTCTGGTAGGTATCCAGTCATCTCAGCAAACAGGCACTTCCTTTAAAGATCTATGAACAAGAAAAGGTTTGCTGGTGGGGATGTGGTGGTGTATGCAGGGATGGGCAGAGCCAAAGGGGTTGTGGCAGGGATAGCAAACTGGCTCAGAGACAGCTAGTGCTTTTTCAGGTGGATACGTTTGGGGCTTAGGGTTGCTGGGGAGATGACTCTCTTCTCTTTGCCACTGCCCTGTATGTCCTTTGGACTTTGATTGCTGGGCTGTGTGGGCTGAAGGAAACCCGTGAAACACTGAAGCAGATGTGAGATTTTATTGCACCCCAGGAGTGTAACATCCTTGTGGATGGTGTTCAATGGTCTCAGGAGAATTGGGACCAAGTTTTTTTATGGTAGTGAATTCTAAGATAAGGGCAAAAAAAAACCCAAACCAAAACCAAACACAAAAGCCATGTAGCAAAAAAAGAGTATTTTCCCAGAACTCTGAAGACTTAAGTACTTGACAAAGCATCTCCTAAAGGCTACTTAAGAATCTGGACACCATCTGGAATAAAGCTGTGCTGTAATAATGAAGGACAAATCTTACATCTTCTTGAGTAGTTCCAGGCAAATATGAAGACTCAGTTTTGCCGCTTTATTTGTTAGGCTTTCAAAATTTCAGAGGCTAAGCTGTCCTCAGAAAATCAGCAAAACCAGCAACTTATTATAAAAGAGTTGTTATAAATCAGCACTGAAATGCCATTTTTGAAGAAGTGCACCCAGATGAGTTTTACTGGCGGAACTGATCAGTCTGCATAACAGGGTGCTGCGGCACTACATCGCTTTTTTTGGCTGTCTGAACAGTGGGGTAGCTACTCTTAGGATGTATTTCAGGGTCCTTGTCCCCTTGGTCAATCTGTTGGAGTAATCTGTCACCCAGTGGCTCCCTCTCTGCCTGTTTCTGGGTTTTCTTACAGGATTCACATGTTGAAGTGGTTCACATTTGGATTTCATCCTGGCATACAGGTGAGAGGCAGCCAGGATAGACAGCTGGATCTGGAGCTCGGAGGTGCTCCAGTCTTTCACTTTAGCTGTAGCTTTCATGTCAAGATTTAATGTTGTCAGTCTTGCATCTAATTATCAGATGGAAGAAGTTATGGAATGAAGGGAAAAAAATTGCTCTCCTAAATTTTTCACTGTCAAGCATTAATCCTTATAATAGGATCATGAGTGTATGATAGTACAGTGAGATACCCTTACAGCTGAAAAATCTCTCCTGAGTAGCAGGATCTCTGGAACTGGCCCAGTGTCACACTGATAGATGATTCTGTGATTTTATTCTAGGCTGTTAACAAGGTTGTCAATGAGCTGATAGGTTTCCAGCTGGAATGGCGTTAGCATAAACCATGGAAAGAGCCTTGTTGCCTATCCCAGCATGACTCTTACACCCTTCTAGGAAAATAATTGTGACAAAATTTCTGCCAGTTTTGTTCACAACAAATTTTGCCTCATTCGAGTCTTCTTTTATAAAGAGGAAACTAAAACCAGCAGAATTTCTTCAGCTGAATTGCCTATTAAAGGTCACAGAATTTCCCAATACCCAGCAACACTGAGTGTACCCTGGAGAACCAGACATGGCATTCACAGTGGCACTGTTTCCTGCCAAGCATGACTGCATAGAAAGTGAGACTGCAGTGCAGGAATGGACAGAGGCATCTGACTTCTGAGATCTCTTATCTCCATCACAGCTGCTAAGATCAGGAAAACCTCAGAATTTTCCAGGGATTTTTCCATGGCAAATGATCTTTACCCAGGAATTAAACTGTGATCTCCTTGATGGCAGCACACAACTCCGTGCACTCTGAGAGCATTAATTATTCTCTGGGTGCTGCCTGGCTGGTTGGTTCTCCTCTAGATAGCAATGCTTCTACTGCCTCTGGTGTCTTCCTGGCTGCTATCTTGAGCATATATAAGCATGTATATTGAGTGCTCTGAGCAGTGGGAAAGGTATCCAGAGTCAGGTGTCCAGAGTCTAGGCTCAGAAAAAAACCATGCTTGATGATTTCTAAGAGATCCCACTGAAGTGGATGAACTGCATGCTACCATCACACACAAACTGCATGAGCACTGGAAAGATTTTCTGTGGTTTTCGGACTGATAGAGATCACATCATCTGTTTGTAGAGACATCTGTTTGTAGAGATCAATTCTCTCCTCCTGAGAATTGATCCTTTCAGTGGCAAATGGAGGATGGATTTGAAGGCCTGGGCACCTGGGGTTTGTGCCTGGTGCACAAACAGCAGGAGCTTCTTGCTGAGTTCATCCAAGGCTGGACTCAGTGCAGCTGTTTTCCTCCAAAATGAATGGCAGCACACTGATCTTCAGAATGAATTTCAGACAGCAGATGACAAGGCTGCTGTCTGAGTATGAGCTGTGATGGGACTAAGCCCAGTAACTGCAGCGTTGTACCAGGCAAGCTGACCTTCTCGACTGGAAACCCAGTTTGGTAACCCAGAACCGGGTATGTCAGAGCAATGTATGACAGCCCAGGGTGGACAATTTCTTACCACTCTGAAGACACCTGGGCCTACAGATGATTTTAGATTTAGAAAACTAAAGGAGATTTAGACATTCAGCTGCCTTTGTGGGTCTTGCTCTGAAGGACTGGTTCCAATTATCAAATATGAGAACTTGGTGGTGAAAGAGAAGGCTGTCCCTTTTGTTTTATTAAGCCCTAGTTTCAGCTATATGGAGGCTCTCCATATGAATCTCTAATCTTTCTGGAATTTTACTGAGCCTCCTCTGCTGACCATGTTGTACAGAGCAAGTCTGTTAGATTAATTATGATTAATTTGATAGCACAGTTGTAATTTGGGTTAGAAAAAACAACCCCTTCCTTTTTCAATAGGTGTTTCTTCACAGTTTTGTAAGGCATCATCTTCTGTGTCTCATGGTGAGAAGGCTTGCATTTGGGTGCCCATGTTCTTTTCTCTCCTACCCAATCTTTAATTTTTATATTAGCCATTTTTATGCTGAGTCATGTACAGGGTAAATAATATATAAAGCTGGAATGACAAGCCCCAACACCAGAGCCATGACTGTAAGTTGTATTCCTCCAGCTGGTAATGCAAGTAATATGTGGCTTAAGTGAAAAAAACCTGCACACCCCACAACTCACCAGCACAGGTTGGATGCTGAATACTAATAGAGAGCAGTCTGCATCCAGTCCCCATTGGGAAAAAAAATATTTGTCAACTCAGTTCAAACAGTGCATAAATCTGAGGGAGCTGCCATCTGCTGACAGACCCTTCCCCCATCTGCACTGCCTGAAAAATTTTCCTTGTGAATATCTGCTCTATGCAGTAGGATTCCCATCAGCCTTAGCTCAGGATCTGCCTTTCTCTGCTTACTTTTTTATTTTCCCCAGCTATTTCCAGAGAATTTAGATCTCCCAGGACTCTGAGGCACCGAAGTACCTCATTGATCTGCGTGCAGCCAGGACCAGCCCAGTGCCAGTGTGCGGTTCTCTGCAGGCTCTGTAGCTCAGCAGGGCATCATTACTGCTGTCAAATCGCTGTATGCAGGTCAAAGCCCTTAAGGCTTGAGTTTTGGAGGGACTTGCTGCTCCCAAGTCTTGTTGACTACCATAGGGAGTGAAATGTGCACGTCCTCTCTGAAAACTGAGGCCACAGAACAGAATAAAAATGTGGAAGTGGCTATTAAAAGAATGCCTTGCTGTTTGGATGTGGCATTGTTCTCCAGTTTGCTTTAAATAAGGCTTTTCACTATGGCTAGAGAGGGAAAAAGGGATTTTTTGATGAAAAAAGTGATCATGGATGCTCGTTGAAATCAAAGCAGGAAGGATACCTCAATGGACGATACGACAGCAGGGTTAACAGGAACACTGCTGCAATTATATGTCATCTCACTGAAAACCCAGTGGCAAACCAAGTGGCAACTCATGTCCTGTTATGTTAAGAGAACATATCTTATTTTTGTATGTGCTGTTGTGAAAATGCAATGTGTACTTCATCTATGGGAAAGCTGGGGAGGAAGCGAGCCAAGCGGGCTCATGTTGATGGGAGCTCAACAGCACCTTTCACTGATGTCATGGGCCTTAGGTCAAACCTTTTTCCATGTCTTATGGCAGAGGGGGAAACTTTTGGTGTGGTAGTGATGTTCTCTCTGCTCTATTCCAGCAGACACTCCCCTCTTAAGGGAACTTGTGGGAGCTGTATATGACTTTGGGGAGGGGGTGGGCAAATATCTCCCTCCAGCTACCCACTCGAGCAGTTACACATGACAGATTCATGCCTGCAGCACTTCTAGGTTTTATCTGCTCACTAAATTTTATTTCCCCTCTGTGAGTGTTTATATTGCTCGGAGACTGCCAAGGTTCATGTTATTCATAAAAAAAAAGTGGAGGTTTATTAGGTATTGCAGGTCTGTGATTCTTTGGTGTTTGAATGCTAATTAAGGTTTGTATTCTCTGGAATAGAGGTGGATCTTAGCTCTAGCTTGGCAAAATATCCAAGGGTGTTTTTTTCCTTCCTTTTCCTCTGTGTTTTAACATCTTACATGACATTTCATCCCAGAGCAATTTTACACTGTGCATCATCATGTGTAATATTGTGTCACGCTGTAATTTTGCAAGTGCATGAAATGGCAGGAGGGAGGTGAGAATGGGCTCAACTACACCCAGGAGGGAGAAGAAAGCTCAGCGGAAGGGACTTGCTCCTGGGAGGTAATGAATTGGGTGTCAGCACTTTGCTAGAGCAGAGCGACAGAGCAGAGGGGAATTTATTATTTTTAGGGGCTCAGTGGGCAGACAAGAGGAAAGGAACCAGTCAAATCACATTACTAATGGTCATTTCTGTAGGCTGTGTGTGCACAGGGGATTTAGCAAAAGAAGAGACATTCATTCTAGCTCCAGACAGCTCAGTTCTTTCTGGTTCTGAAGGCTAAAGGAAAAACTTGGCCATTTTATCTGGCTTAGAGTGCAAACCCTTCAAAGCAACTTTGTTGGTAGCTCTTGGGGAAGGCAGACATGAATATGTTCTGGGTGGGAGAGACATCTCACAATTGAGGGGATGTTCCCCTTTCACAGCCTCTGCTTTAGGTGCAGTCAGCCCCAAAGGATCCCTCCAGGATGGAGGAAACTGTGATGTAGAGGGGAAGGAAGGAACCATGTAGACATTAGAGAAGGAGGAATCACGTGCATCCTGCAGGCATGCATCTCTTGTGTTTGCTAAACAAAGGTAGTGGATGAGCATCTGCTTATTTCTTAGAAACAAGAGGTACTTTCTCTACACTCTGTGTATTCCCGGGTGGCTTTTAATATAATTTCATTGAACTTTGTCTCTTTCTTTGACCTGAGCCCAAGTTTGTTCCTCCAGATTAACCAAGCAAGCTTTCTTCATTCTCTGTACATTGTAATTATGGTAGACCAAGCAAAGTGGAGAGCTGATTATGTCTTGTAGCCAGGACTGTCCTCAACGCCAGCTTTGGTAGACCAAGATGTCTGTCTTTCTTTAGTGCCTACAAACTAACCTACAAGGACTTGTGTCATTGTCATCTTTGTATTGCTACTTAAATTGTTATTGCAGGAGGTGCCAGGCCTACCGTGCTCCTCTTTTAAGGCAAAGGAGGAGCTGATGGACATTTATTGTACAGGGAGACATACTCTTTCACATTGGCCTGCCAGAGCTGGGTCTTTTTGGAGAGGGGTCTTTTTTGCAGGTCTCCTCTTGGAAAAAGTGGAGAGTGTAGGCATACATAATCCAGGAATTCTCTCCTTTTGAGTATACTTTTTCAAAGTAACATTTTTTCTTCCTGCCTGCCTGCCTGCCTGCCTGCCTTCCTCCCTGCCTCCCTCCCTCCCTCCCTCTTTCTTGTAAACCCTCACCTGACCTCAACCTTTTCCTGTAGGAACTTCCTCAGTGCAAGCTCCCACACAGGCTCACAGAGCGCAGGAACATTGTAGCACCTTCCTTATGCAGGCAAACATCCTGCAAACTCCTTGCTGCTGGTGCCCAGTTCCAGCTCACTGCTCACGCTGCTGGCCATGCAGCAGATTTAAGTGATCCTCTACTGCTGTTCCCACCCCCATCATCTCAATAATTGAGATCATTTGATTACGAGCCCTAGTTTGCATGGTAACAATGAAGCCCCAGAGATTATGATTTTTTTCATGCCAATCTGGATCAGTGTGAGACAGCAGTCTCAACAGGATGGGTTGCTGTAATTTAGGCAGTAGAAGTCCAGAGGCTTCTACACTGCATTTGTTGAATTACCAGCCGTGGCCAAGAAAGCTTTGGGGAAGGGGACAAGGGGGATGGAGCTGGTGCTGACCCAGGTGTTTAAAACATACACCCAAATGCACCTTCCCTGATGGAGTTATTATGAACTTGAACCTCACCCTAGATAACGAGTGCATTTGGGACTCTTGGTCAGTCCTTAGGAAGGACACAGGTTTTAGCTCAGCTGAAACCGAGGGTCAGGTTTTCAATCCAGAGATCTGAATGGGGACAGCAAACTTGCTGATAAATGAACAATCTAACAGGGACCTGGAAGGATTAATAGAAGGAAGCTATAGAAAAGAAACAGAACGGTGCAGCAAAGTAGCCTGCTCAGGAATGAGGAAAGGGAGTTTTTGGGCTCAGTTCTGGCTGGTGCCTCCAACAATGGGATCTGGAATACTTACAGTGACAGCAGGCATGCCTCCCACCTGCCAGTTTCTGGATATGCTGTAGGATATACATGCTGGCCTTTGTCAGTGGTTGGCTGTTCTCTTTTTAAGGCTTTGATAGATTGAGAAGGATTCCCTTTCTGCCTCCCTTCTTCTGCAATCTGCATGAGGTGTAACTTAGCCTTGTAGCATCACACAGAAAGCACAAAGGGATGTGCTGCAAAAGCTTAATTCTTTCTACCTGCTCACCTACCTCTGTGTTCAGAAAAGTGGAGTTTTGTCATGGCTGTGAGGCAGCTTATCTACACAGATCAGACGCTGAATGCGGAGCCTCTGGCTGCTGGTGGATCCTGCTGGGCCAGCAAATGATGATCTCAGTTGAGAGCATGGGAACACAAAGTCTCCAAGAAGACCAAGAGCCTTAGCAAAATCCATTGCAATGGGTTGCACTTTCCTAAACACAGGAATGTGCACTCCTGAAGGTCTGTGGGGCGTAGCAATGATGTGACAATTCACGGCTATTGGATCTGGCACTCATTTGATTACCATGCTTAGTTAAGTGCTGCACAGTGGAGTGAAGACTGCAGTCTGTTAGGATGGATGTTACCATAAGTCATTTAATGATGAGGCTGCTCATATGCCATTTTAACATATGTCGAGTAACATTATCCCTCTTTTGTAGGTCACTATTCTCATAAGTCTGGCTCTTGCATTCCTTGCCTGCATAGTGTTTCTTGTGGTGTACAAAGCCTTTACTTATGACCACAGTTGCCCAGATGGATTTGTTTATAAGGTAAGAAACTTCAGACAGACGAATTGCCTGAGATAATGATAGACTCTAACTGAGTACATGGTTACAGTCTAGTCTGCTTTTTTGACCAGGCCAAACAGAACATTTGGCAAGAATGTGTTGAAATGGGAAAAGTGTTATGGGAAATGTGGGCTTGCATCTGCTTCCATCAGCTACTGTTACACTGTAATTGTTGGGATTAGCATTTGGTGAACACTACAGACAGATGTTCAGGAAAAATCCCTTGTATTGTGAATGGATTTATTGCAGATGGAATATCCCATGTTTTCTTCCCACACATTTAAGTGACCAGGGTTTACTAGCATACATTTGAATGCAAAACAAACTCCCAGAGTGCTGGCACATTTGTCCTTTGTGAAAGAAAACTAAATTTGCCCATGATGTTCATTTTTTGAGGTGCTTTTGAGTATCTATCAAGAACAAAACCACTTAACCTAATTGCTAAAAACCTTCTGCCCAGTAGTTTTATGTAAAATATTCACAGAGAACTATTTGCCTGCTCTGTTGAGATTTAAAAAAAAAAAAAAAAGTTTGCATAATATTTCACTGACTCTTTGCTGCAAATAAACTCAGAAACACACAGGAGTTTTGACCACATAGAGGATGGTCTGTGAGCTGGAAAATAGAGTGAGCATATTTGTGTATTTGTTATTGTGAATTATTCTCTTAGGTTACATAAAAGTGAAGTTAGGATTCAGACATGAATTTCAGAATCAGATCCAAACCTGAACTTCTGAAAAGATCAAAGGCTTTGAGTTCAGATTTCAGCTAGTAATGTGGATATGGGAGCTGGGTTGTCTCATCATTTATTAATAATCGTACCTGGGGCCCTTTATGTTGTTGGTGCTACTTCAAATCTGGTGAAGGCCAGCCTGTCTGACATTCGTTAGTATTTCATTGCTCTTTTACAACTGTTGCAAAGTGAATTGTTTTATCTGGGCAGTTCTTAGCACTCAAGTCCCCGCGTTAGTCTGGGGGAGATGCATTGGCAGTGTCTGCACAGCCAAAAAGCTCTGACGAGGGCTGGCCAGTTGGGCCATGCATCCTGCTGTCCCCATCCAAGGTTGTCCTACAGGTCAGGGATAGCACAGTTACAGAGCAGCACATACGCACATACTTACTCTGCTCTGTGTGTCCTCTGCCTGGATGAGGGTTAATTCTGAACTTCACTCTCCAGGGCTTTCAATCCAGCACAGGACAGGACCTGCCCCACATTCTCTGCTAGGACTCCAGCAGGGGACCTTCATCCCTGTACACGCCAGTAATGGACCGACGCCCCCCACCCCCCTGCCCCAATCTTCATTTCACAGCCCCCATTTCCAATCCAGCGATGACATCCACCTGCAGTCAGGGTTGCCAATAGCAACAGGCTTGGAAGGCTGCTGCCGAGTCTAAACTTGGTGCATTCCCACACTGCTGAAGGGCAGTAGGGGCTGCACAGCAGACACTTTTGCTGCAGCGCACAAGTCAAACATGATCCACACAAGCACCTAACCCTGAGGTTTTTAATAGGAGATCCTGAAGCTGATGGGACCCTTCTTTACTTCTCTTGCTTTCTCCCCCTTTCCAGCATAAGCGGTGCATCCCGGCCTCGCTGGACGCCTACTACTCCGCACAGGATTCCAACTCCCGGGGCAGGTTCTACACCGTCATCAGCCACTACAGCATGGCCAAGCAGACAAGCTCCCGGGCTGTATCGCCCTGGCTGTCTTCAGGGTCGGTAAACCACGAAGCTAAGGCTGCCAAGACAGAAGGTCATTAAAGTTAATGAGTGGTGAATGGGCAACATGGGAGGGTGGGGGGACAACACCGTGTCTATACTGCATTGCTCTAGTTGAGAGTGGGCCCCGTGCTGACAGCACGATGGGAATAAATAAAACCCAAGTGCGAGAGTCATCTTAATGGATATTTCTTTTCGTGCATTGTTCTCGTTGATTTGTAACCAAGTTGAGCTCTTGTACAAAGGCATGTTTGATGTTGACTGTACCTTACGATGTAAAAATATTTTTAAATCATTGCTTAACTATTTGTTAGAAAAAGAAATTAAAAAACAAAAAAAGCAAATTAGATAGCCAGAGAGGATAAAAGCAGCAAAGGGAATCCCGCAAAGTTTTATCATTGCTGGAAAGCTGTGGCACAGGCTTAACATGCAGTTGAAGAATAGCTGAAACCCTTTTGAGTAGAGAGAGTGTGTTGGAAAGACATTGCGATGTTGTTTAGCTTGCCAAAGGGGGGAAAATCTGCTGTCAAATTGAATCCAGCATCAGCTTGCATTTGCTGATAAATATAAGCACCCCCTCCTTCCTCAAATATACACGCATGCAAAGACATGCGCACACACCTCTGCACAGGGGCCTAAGCAAATCCAGGAAGATCCAGGCATCTGTGCAGAGCTGTCGCTGTGCCGGTGATCTTGGTTGGTCTCTGAAGGCTTGGCTGGTCTGTGGATGTGGAGCAACTGCTCCAACTGCTCCAACCAGCTGCTGTGGAAATCATGAGTGTACTTCTGAGCACAGAGCTGGAAGCCAGGAGAGCAGGGCTTTATTTCTACTGCTGGCATGACTCTCCTGGGCAACCTTTGGTAAGTTACATGTGGCTTCATCCTCTGCGGCTCCCTCCTGAGGGTCACCATGAGACCAAGAAATGCCATTATAACATGAGGAGCCTTCCAAGAGTGGTGATAGTATAAAACACTCTCAAGCTTCTAACTATTAATTTTCCCCTCACCCTTGAAAAGGGATGCTCCAGCTTCCCTCCTTCATCTTCAGACACCTTGGTATTTAATGCCATTCTAGGTAATTAGGGAGGGATTGGTCATACAGTACTCTCAGAGTACAAGGGTCCCATCTAATCTCCGCTTGCATGCCCAGACCAGACCCCAAGCTTAGGCCAGTCGTGGCCAGCGTAGAACATCCTCTCCCTGCAAATGGCACGTGCAATTGGAGCATACTGGTGGGATTTTCAAAAAAAATGATTCTGTTTTTCAGAGCTGTTGCTGTGTTCTGCTGCTTGGCAGGGAGAGGCTGAGCAGCAGAAGCGGAGTGTGCACGGTGGGCAAGGTTTACATTGTACTAAGGCTGCTTTTTTCAGATTTGTGGCTAGACTGGGATGGAAATTAGGAACTGACCCCTTCTTCCCCTGCATTGGGCATTTTTGTCCTCCATTTCGCATACATAGACACTAGAGGATGTAAATGAGGGTAGAACTCCTCAATCCTAACAGACATCATGATAAATAACTGTATAGTGTAGCTAAAAATGTAGTGCCAAATGCCATTGTCTGATTTCCTATCCTTCTTTCTCCTTCCATCTGTAAATTCATTTCTCACTCAAAATGTACAAACCACTCCCTCCACCAAAAAATCCAAACTCCAGCAAACCACTGAACAGTTTATAATTTTGTGGTGTATTTTTTGTCGGTAGGTAGCAGAGACTGAAGTATTTTTTGGTGTAATTCTTGAACTTTTCTGACGGGATTAAAATAAAGCTAGATGTGACTGAGTGTCTCTGTGGCTTGGGCAGGTTTCTTTGGTGACGTGCTGGGAGGTGGCGGTGGCGGTGGTGGTGAGTGTGTCTCAGCTGCAGCCTCATTCTGCAGCTCCAGACTGTGCCTTTGCACGGGATCTGAGATGGCTCAGGCTTTCAGGAGGCATTTTCATATTTTCCCCTTTTTCCATCACTTGGAATTTATTCTGTACACTCCTGCCCCCTTTTTAATTGAAAACAGAAAAATTGCACTTAAAACCAAGCTGATCTTCAAAGCAAGCACAGCAGAGAGCATGTCTGCCCACAACTCCTGGATCCATTACTTCATTAGAGGCCTATTTTACTTTTCCCAATGTTTTAACATGAAAACGAGGCAAAAACAGTTCTCTTCAGCCTGCACCATAATGTGCTATTTTGTGCTATTCCTATCAGAATGTCAGCACTTGCTGCAGTGCAGCAGTGGCGATGGAAAACAAATGCGACAGTTGCAAAAACGATTCTCTGCAGGTCCGTGTGGAGCAGGGCACATCTCAGATGGTCCTGTGACCTTGAGAAGAGACCAGATGGGTTCTGACTGCCTCAGAGTCAGGATGGATCCGGGGCATAATCTTGGCTAGGAGCAACACCAGTCTTTTCTCCAGCATCCTCTCAAACATGGTGATAAAACAGCTGAAAATAAGGGCTGATGCTTTCAGTTGGTGATTGTTGACTTGACAGAGGGACCTCCCCCACTCCTATTTTAAGGCCAATGACCGATTGATAGAAACTCTAGCTGGCATTGATGTCACCCTTGCCATCTACTCCTGGGGCAAGTGTCCTCTCCTGCTGGAGCAGGCTAAGAAATTAAGGCTGCTACAAAACGAGCACTGCACAAAATACCACGGACAAGCCAAGAGCCACTGCTGAACTTTGGAAAAGTTGAGCTCTGTAGGTAAACTCTACAGCTTAGTTTCTAATGAAACCACAGCTGTATTCATCTCACATTGTTCAGAAAGCAGATTGTGTTTCCTCAAATCCTTCAAGTCTTTGAAATGGAATGATACCCTGGCATTAAATTGGCTCATTCCCAAAGGCTGAAGAATGTTTTATAAAAACCTTACATTCAAAAAAAAAAAAAAAAAAAAAAAAAAAAAGAAAAAGAAAAAAGTGTTTCCAGAGTTGTGAAATTGAGCTACTGTTAGAGAGAAACCACTCTGGTGTTAGAGGTCACTACTGAGTACTCGTGAAATGTATTAAAAAGGATTCAGTGTACTTTGCAGAATTGAGTCACAGGATAATTTGACCATGGTATTTCTCTATTGCCACTCTCCCAGTAATACCCTACCCGTATGTTTACTTTAATAACTCATTTGAATTGAAAGGGTCTAGTTATTATTAGATAAGTGAGTCAGTGGGGATAGCTATTTCTATTTAATAAAGGAAAGATCAAAATCTATATGGAGCAGAGTGGGGAAAAAAAAAATACCCAAGAAAAACTCGTGGGAGAGCAAAAGAAAGCAAACAATGCAGCTCCAGCTGCAAGTTCTTTTACTGCAAATGTTGTTATTATGGTTCTTGCACAAGCTGCTGTAGAGCTTCCAAGATCAACCATATATTTTAATCACAGTAACACAGAGGGAGAGGCTAAATTGAAATTGTAGCACGTCTTATTTCAGCCTTTAAAAGCCTCCTTCAAGGTTGATCATATGTTTTCAGTTCTGATTAAAGTAGCATATTGGTGACAGCTTACTCTCATCCTAGCTGTCATCTCTCTGTGAAGTCTAAAGCTCCTGACTGGTTCTGCAGTGATATGTTTTTGCGGCTATGGCCTGGGCTGGAGCTCTATCTCAGCTCTTAATGGAGCTAATTAAAACAAGCCTTCCCTGTGCTCCTCCCAGTATGTACGTGGTGGCCAAGTCACCTACTACTTCCTCCTCTGTGACTGACCCTGTCTAAGGCACGAGTCCCTTTGGGCAAACCTCTCTGTTATACTAGATTGCTGCAGCGGGCTCAGCTTCTCAAAACAGCCCATAGAGTCTTCTCTACATATGTTCCCTGATGGTGGCTCATTTTTTGATGGAGAAATTTTGAATTTTCCATCAAAATATATTTTTGGATGACCGGGACTGAAAAAATTGATTTTTCTTACCATACAGGAGATGCCTGGACTCTTTGTCCTATCTGGAGTAGTAGGAACAGGTGGACAAGAAGTATCAGCACGTGAATGAGCTCATCTGGAGGGGCAAGGGCATCCTGAGCGGGCAGACATACCACGGTATTACTGGCAGAACATGTGGACAAGATGTAGCATGAATAAAGGTGTGGGGGTGCTGTGCTGGGAACTCACTTGCCCTCAGCCTGGGCATGGGAAGGGAAGGAAGATACCGTGACTGAGCCTGAGAAAGATCGAGAGCAAGGGAAAAAGGGATTGCTGCCAGCATGGAAGTAAGCATTGCTTTCGTACTGTAACCTAATGATGTCAACGCATTATATCCTGCTTGACTAATACAGACTGCCTTGTTTTAGAAAAGCTGCCCATTGTTGCTATGAACATCTGCTGACGGCAGCATGACCCAAGGGGAACCACCGTACCACTAATGCAAATCCTCCTGGACTGTCTGAAAACACAGTGTCAGAAAGAGGGGCTGGCGCAGGCTGGTGGGGGCACCCCTTCCGAAAACCAAAGTGTCTCTCAAGGGCTGCAGAGGGGACTTGATGCTCAGGATCTGCATTGACAGACAGCCCAAGGTGCTGGCAGTGCCTCACAATGAGATCAGAAAAGGAACAGTCCGTGTCCCTTTGCATGTGAATTTTTTTCCTTCTTTATCCTACTCCTCCGTGCTTGCCAGCTGTTTCTGGTTTGTAATAACACCTCAAGTGATAAGTGTAAGGGTCGTGCACTGAACTGTCTACAATCACATTTTATACGATTAGTCAGGGGTTTTTTTAAGCACCCTAATTATTACAGTCAAACCGGATTAAGCTATTGCTCTAATAGATTTCCAGTTCCTGTAAAATAGGCCAAGAGGATGACTTACGGGAGAAGATGGGGGAAGGGAGGCTCTTTCCTGCCATCTCTTTTTCCTCATGCTATTTTCAAGTGCTGTGCAGTATTGGGACGCTACTGGAATCCCACTGGGAGCACTGACTGACTCTCAGAGGTCTCTCAGGTTCTCTTCTGACCTGGGCTGGTGCCTTTCTGGGATCAAGAAAAGGAAAAAATCCTTTTGATTGAGAATATTGCTTTCTTTGTGAGTGTGGCTGACAAGTCATTTGAAGAATTCGGGGTTGCTCCATCACGGAAAATAATCCACGACAAGCTGAAGTACAGGAAGGTGATGAATGCATTAGAATTATGCTTGAACCACTTGTCAAGGCTGAGCAGGATCAGTGCTGAAGAGGCTTTTGTCCTGCAGTAGGCAGGCTATGGTTGCTAAAAGCAGAGCAAGAGGAAATAGAAAAGCCTCTTAACAGTTACACAGTTCAGTGGCACGGCTGGTGCCCTGCTCTTCTCTGACTTGCTGAAATTGCCCAATTTATGTGTGGCTGCACATCCCCTCCCTGCTGCTGCTGCCTGCACCCCATGAGCCCAGGGATGAGGGTGGGAAATGAATAGTAAGGGCTTCATTGGAGCCCTCATGGTCACTAAAAACCTCAGCGAGCTGCTTTGCAGGCCTATGGGTAAACCCTGCTCCGCTGGCCAGCAGCCAGAGCAGGTAATGAGCTCGCCCTGCCACTCCGACAGACACAGTACTGCAGGTTTCTGCAGAGCAGTTGCTTGCTCCCACCCACTCCAGCTGTGGCTACATTTTGATGGTGGGTAGATTGATTTCTGTGTATGTTTTGTATGCCAGGTTATTACAATTACTCTTCGGGATCCTTTGGGATAAAAGGCTATTAGAGAGATGAAAGCTCATTAACAATAAATATAAGGGGTCAAAATTCCCCATAAAAATGTATTAGAAACAGATTCTAGTTTGGAAAAGTAAATATAGCATTTGGCAGAGGTCTGGACTGGCTAGTCTGGTGAGCAAGACGGCTTAATCCACTGGGAAGATGTGGCTATTTCAATAGCAGCAAGCAGAATTACTGTGTGAATTATGGACTTTCAGCTCACTGGAAAAACAGCTCCCCCTCACTGTAAAGATAAAAAAGAATTGTGGGGCCATGCAATAAGATCAGGAAAAAAAAAAAAAGAAGAAAGAAAGGAAGGTGAAGGGAAATGTGAAATGATAGAAATAGGAATGAAAATATGTAAACAATGAAAAAAAACTTTTATTTTTAATATTTGTTTTCACACCTTTTCCACTGGAAAGACATTTGACTCACCAACATACCCAACACTTTTCCGTACAAGTACCTTACACTTTTCCATACGAGCAGCTTATCAGAGGTGCCAGTTTGTTTTGCAGTCTCAGCTGTTACGCAGAGGAACTGTGGTTATTTCTGATCTCCTATAACAAAAGGAGGATGCAAGCAAACACACATGGCAGTGCTGAGGAGATATAGACTGCTCCACGCATTTAAGCAGGACCGGTGTTCCATGCCAGCTCACTAGCTGTTGGGAGATCAAGCAGAATGCCTGAGAAGAGGTCACAGGTTGCAGGAGTTCCTTTGAGCTGAGTTTTGGTTTGATGCTGTGAGTAAGGGGCATTTCAGAGGAGCCATTTTTCTCAGTCTGATCCTTGGGCTGAAGGTCTAGAAGAGGATAACAGGCCAAGAACATTGGGCTTGTGCTTTCTATTGAGGACAAGGCAGCATCAGGTGAAGCAGCAGCTGGCCCAGGCTGAGCTCTGGGAGGCACCTTGCCTCCTCGCTCAACGTCATCCCTTAAGGCATTTTGCTGATGGTTTTGATCAATTGGCATAATCACCGAGACCTTGAGTAATGAACATGTTAAAGTCTTTGGGTCGTACAAATGATATCAACTGTGCATGCTCCATGTCTGGGCTGTCACCCCATTTGCACCATACCCCATAATCTGCTTACCTCTGTGTCTAGACCTTGCTTAAAAAATTGACTATGGAGTTTTTATTTTAAAAAAGTGAGACGTCACTTTAACCTCCTCAAACTAAGTATACAAAGAAGAGCAGAAAAATCTATTCTGTTTCTTGTTCAGCACAGTTGTTTTGCTGCTATTCTCCCACCGCGTTCAATCTGTTGGGCACTGTGGTGACTGTCTTAAAGAAGGGACACCTGGTCCCCTCTTCAGCCCAATTATTTCCAGTAATATTTGGCATGTGTAGGACAGAAAAGCTGTTGATTTTTTGCACAGATCCATATTAATAACCTGTCTGGCAGAGGGAGAGCAAGAAAGGACAGGAGAGTAGGGAGGGAAGAAGGAAATAAAACACCTGCTGACATTTAGTAGGTATCACTGGCTGCTTCTGCAAAGAGTTGTTATGAGGTCCGTTAAAAATGCTGCAGAACTGGGAGGGTTCGAGCACACCATCGGAGTCTGACAGAAGGAGATGAAGGTTGGGCTGCTGTGTTTGGAGGGAGTGCAAAAGGGCATACCCAGACTGCTCCCTGGCATCTTTGCCAATGTGTTTGTGTGGCATGCATCTGTCTGCATGCATCTATCTGCCTTTCTGTCTAGCTGCATGCACACAGGTACTTCCCACAAAATTCCACACACAAGCAAGAAGATGAAACTCTGGTAAACGGTAAGTATGTTTTCAGGTAAACATCTCCTGGTTACTGTGATTACCACTTTAAGGGGCAAACATGCAGCCATAGTACACCTGCCAGAACTAATTCTGATTCAAAGGGGATTTACTGCTATTAAAATGCCATCCCTCTTCAAGAAATAGGCCTTATGCTGCTTTTGGTGGGCCCCCTATATGCATCATCAGCGCACAGAGGGATAGCTGGAGGCCCTGTGAGAGCTCGGGGGCCTCAGCAATGTTTGTTTATGTGAGTCCTTTTCTCCGCATCAGTCACCCTGGTGGTCAAATACCGTCAGGAGAAAATACTCTCTGCAGGCACAACAAGCCCTGTGTACCTGAGATGGGGTGTTGTGTCTGTGGGCAAGCAGTGGACCAAGATGTCAGCTCAGAAAGCAAACAGCAGCCAGGACTGATCTCCTTGCTTATCGTCCCACCAGCACTGGCTAGTTTTGCACCCAGTTAAAATTCACAGACCAGTTATCTGTAAGAATGTGCTTTCATTTATTAAAATAAATAAATGAATGGCGCCGGATGAGACACAGACACCGCCAATTGGTTTGGAGTTGCAGGGAACTGTAGCCGGTTGCAGCCTGATGACACTTTATAAGCATCAAGAATTAAAGAAATTCAGCCCACAGACCACTTCGATGCAGATGCAAAGCAAGTTAAAAAACAGGGTTTTAAAGCAAAAGATCAATACATGGGAAACATTCTTTCCACCAGGTCAAAGAGAGGGAGATGCTAAATGTGGCAATGCATGACTGGCGTAACAGTGACCACCATGGCACCGAGGGAAATTGAGGAACAGCACTGGGCTTCGGAAGGAGGATTTGCTCATGTAGGTGAACCACGTGTAGACGGCTGAAAGTGGAAAACGTTGTGGGCTTGGTGTGATGCCACTGTATGCCTGTGGGAAGTAACAAGGGATTAAGGAGTCACAGGTTTTTAGGAAGCACCACGTAACCCACAGAGAAACAGCAAAGTCCTTCGTAAGCTAAGATCAAACATTTTTTTTTTTTTCTAAGCTTTTGCACAAACATAGGGTAGAATAGATAGTGAATTTCCCTCCGACTGGCTGCTTCTGAACAGTGAATGGGTCTGCTGGGGGGGTTCCACAGGTTCATCTACTTCCAGACTGATGCATCCCCACACCAGTGCAGGCTCCTGCTAGCAGCACGTGGGCTGAAAAGAGGCAGCACTCAGGGACAAGCCCTGGGGGACAGCCTGCAGCCCTGGCAGCACTGCTGGGGCATCCCAGGGCCAGGGGCTGCAGGGTGTGTGCATTCAGACCCTGTGCACAGCCAGACGCCGTGCATGGCCAGGCCACACGTGTTACCCCAAAAAGCAGCAGCAGGCAGGAGCCATGCCCGAGCTGTGCATGGAGAAAAGTCCTTCAAACAACATCAGAGGCTCCTGGCAGCTTTTCATCTCCCAACTGGAAGTCGGGAGAACTTGGCAGCTCCTCTGTACTTCCAGTACCTATTGACTTCTCATTTGTTCCGCAGGTTATTTAATCCTTTCTGTCCAAGTCTCAGTGAGAGAGAGCTGTGTCGCACACACAGCATTTGCAGAGCTTTGTTGCCAGTTTTGGCGGTACAGGGGTTGGAAAGTGCCACAAGTCGCATGGCATCCTGGACCCACATGGAAACGTGTGGGGCTGTGCACACATTCCTGCATGACCACTGAGCGTCATGGCTCAGCCATGCATCATCTGGCTCATTAAACAGATTTTCTCCTTTTCCCCTTTAAAGTCTGTGAGTCTATGCAAGAAAGGCACTGAATTCAGCCTCAAATCCCAGTGCTGCATCCCTGCAACCAGGCCCTCTGGGGGGGTTGTGCAAGCAAAACCCTCAGCCCTGCAATGGAAAATGGCCTGTTCCAGGAATCTGAATGACAGCCTCAGCTGAGAGCATTTAAATCTGCCTCTGTGCTGCCGCAGATAATATAACAGTTCCTGGGGGAACCCTTTAAAATTGAAACCAGACAGAGAAATGCAGGAGAATGGGGTAAGTTTTGGGGATAGAAAGAGACAGAGAATGGCTGGAGAGCAAGCAGGGTGGTAGGGAACTTTACATTTTAGTGGCTTGAACATCGGTAAATGCAGTGCTGGCAATGCCGTGTAACAGAGCGTGCACAGCTCTGTGCAAGGACACAGCCTGCAAGCCCAGCCCAGCAGGGGGCAGATCCTTGGGCTGGGGGCACCATGGGTGCTGCCCGTGGCTGCACCCACCTGCAGTCTGCTCCCATCCCTCCCTTGCCTCGTCCCTGCCTGCAGAATGAACTGTCCCTCTGCACAAACCTGGAGGACACTGCTGAGCCCTGAGCTGGGCACCAGAGGCGGCAGCCACAGCTGGGCAGGGGGGCAGGGACATAAGCATGACCCATGCCATCTGTGAGTGAGGAAGGGGCAGTAATGCACTGAGCAGTGCCAGTAATGCTGGTAATCTGACAAATTTTGGGCAGGTGGCTAAGTCAGATTGTCTTGCTCCTGTGAGACTAGAGAATACAAGCATTTAAATGACAGCCCAGCCTGCTGGATGTCTTTTTTTTTTTTTTTTTCCCCCATTTTCATTACCAAACGGTCGTTGTCATCTTCTGCTTATTCAGAGCTGCAGAGACAGGTGTCCCTGCAATGCACTGAAGGGCCAGCAGCTTAGGGCTTGATGAATGTTCAGAACCAGAGTACCACAAGCTCTTGAAGCCCCAGTGAGGCAGGTGTTATCTGGGGCTGTGTCTGCTGTGAGTTATTCCAGCGCTTGCAGGAGTGAGAGCCTCTCTGCAATCACTTGTGCAGGGGCTAAACAAGACACCCTAATTGCTTGCAGAAAGAGCAGTTTGCATCACATAATGGCAGAAAGATGAGGGAAAGTTGGTTGGGATGGTTGGGCTGCGGGTCTGGGATCCCTGGATACCTCCGCCTGCAATGCACTTCGTGCAGGGAGTGGCCGGCTATGGGAAGCGAAAACCAACACTGGCATTTTAGGGACACGGCCAGAGGCCACATTCCTTATCAACTGACGGAGAAATGACGCCTCAAGGTCTGTGGTGCCATGAGAGGCTGCTGCAGTGCCTGCGGGGCCCTTTGCAAGGTGCAGGAGCCAGCGGGCTGCAGAGCATCCTCACGCTACGCTGTCAGCAGGGCGCGAGGGGGAGATTCCATTTCATTTCTCTGCACTGTCTGAAAACCATTAGATTTGTGTTCCAGTAGAAAGAAGAGCATTGTAATTGAGATAAAATTCTCCTTATATTCCCCCCCTCCCCCCCCCATTTGTTTCTTCCTTGTACAGCACAGCTTTATGGGCTTCAGCAGAAATCACTTTCACACTGCCTGCTGCTCTGCTTCTAAAGTCTGTTCTTTATTTCCTTTACCTCTATCAGAGCTTTGTAACAGCACAAGGAACGCAAGGCAAATCGCATATTTCAAACCCAAAAGGAAGGCCTCCTGGTCACCAGCTCCTTCAGGCGCATGGAGATGAGAAAACACAAACTCACACTCAGAGCTGGGACAAACCATGGTTCCTGCAGGCTGAGCTGGCCTGGGGGCTGAGTGCCTCAGGAGCAGGCACCCCAGCTTTCCCTGCTGCAGGTGAGGTGTGCTGTGGTGAAGGATCTCACCTAAAGCTGGATTTAAGGTCCAGTATGAAGTTTTAACTTTTGTGAGACATTTAAAAAGTCAGTGAGGCTGCAGGTTGAGACCCACACAAACTGTGATGTATGACCCCCACGTCCCCTGCCCCGGCAGACTGCCTGAAGCAACGCTTTAGTTCAGATAGTTGGCAAGGGCTGGAGCCCCCACACCCCACACTTTCAGTAAAAAGACAAAATATCTCTCACTTATCTTTCAGCCCATGATCCAGTCCACTTGGACTGGGAATGCCACCATAATCTGCAAGAACAAGGCTAGATTCCATAATCAAAAAATCACATTAAAAAAATCTCATGTTGACTGAAATCTGTCTGGAATGAGTTAGTGAAGATCAGGGGAGTTTCATTATTGCTGTAAGATGACGACTGGAGAAGTGTGCTAATGGCTTGCTGCTCTGGCTGCTTGTTCCTCTGGGATAACAGCAGACATATAGGCATTATTGGATTAATTATCAATGTAATGGCTCTGTACTATAAAAAGGACCTGATGCTGTATGACCCAGAATGAGTGCAAGCACCTGCTGACGAATGGCTCTATGGAGAAATAAGAGCATGTAACTGCCAGATCCCCTGGAGCACAGAGCATGCTGATGCTATCAGATGTATCCCAAACTAACCCTACCTCCAAACTGTCATTATGGGAAATGGGTGGGTGCTGACTGCTGAGGCATGTAGGAAGGAGGGAACTGCTCACGCCCAGGGATTTTTGGTGCCAGTCCTTACACAATCCATCAGCTGGCTCCGAGCTGCTCCCTGATTTGCATTCAGGCTGACAGTTTCCAGGGAGTTTCCCTTCCGACAGCAAAGCCCTGTTGGCAGCAGCTTGCTGGGCTGGGATCTCCTGAGTCCCTGGGCTGGCCAGGGAAGGTGTGCATCTCCTCTGCTGCAACCAGGATCATTTGGAGTGGTTTTGCTGGGGATAACCGGTGAACCGATAACCAGTGAAATGATGAGTTTTCTTCAAGAAACCTCGCTATTATTGCAAGGCAATTATCTCACAGCTGTTCTTGGTTTCAAGGCAGGTGTTTAGAATTTCAAAAAACCTGAACCACCACAACTAGACCTGAGGCCACAAGGGAACGGAACTCTTTGGAGAAAGCATCCCTGCAGCTCCATCACTGTGGGAAGGTCCTAGATACCAAGGAGCTCCCAGTCACCTCCTGCCCTGCCAAGTCCCCATGGGTGGGGCTGCTGCCTCTGGGCATGTCCTGGAGATGCTGAGATCAGCAACAAAACTGAAAAATCCTAGATTTTTGCTTAGATAACTTGCAGATCTAGAACAACTATTCTGAAGTAATTTCAGGTGTTTCAAATGCTTTTCTCTGAATCCTGTATGATACCAGGAAATATTGCTTTAGGGTTTAGTAGTAAATAGCACCAACAATATATTTTTAGCTTTCTAAAATATTTTTCAAACTGTTTTGGGTACAACAGTATATATATATGATGGAATGGAGAGGCTTAAGGGGAATTTTCAGCTTGTTCTTGTATCAGTCAGAATGATTTACTCCCAGTGTCACCCCTGCTGAATACTCATTCATTCATCCCAAACTATGAGACAGCTTTTTGTCTCATCCTTTTACTGCCTTCAAAACTGTCTAGCTGAACCCGGGTACAGTTCTCTGTATATCCTAGAGGTGCTAAGGACCGACACCAGTCCATATTAA
This sequence comes from Alectura lathami, assembly GCA_013399715.1. NCBI lineage: Eukaryota > Metazoa > Chordata > Aves > Galliformes > Megapodiidae > Alectura > Alectura lathami. Next base: position 498,541 of record VXAV01005458.1, on the reverse strand, counting down.
CGGAGGGTCTGTCTGCCTGATTTTTTAGTAATTCACACCGCTGATTTTCTACCCTGTCTGTATTCCTGCAGTCACCTGCAGGTTTTGGAAATTACGATGTAAACACAAGCAGTGGCTTTGTGGGGCTGCAATAAGATCTATTTTTCTATTTCTCTCCTCAATGGTCTGTTTATGCCAGCTATAACTCTCTTTAATAGTCTTGTCCATTTTCAGCAATTTTCCTACTCAAGAGCTAAGCAAACTGAAAAGAAATGATTTAATTTAGAGAGGCATAGAATAAAGAGCAACTATTTCAGCTGTTCATTAAAGTGTTTTATTTTTCATTCTCGGCACCTACATTTTGTCAAAATATCAACTCAAGGCACCAGAGTAAACACTTTTATCCGACCTTAATTGCAGTAATGTTCAAGATTAAATCTCCAGCACTCCAGGGGCATGGTGTAGTTAAAGGACTGCTGAAGGGACCTGATGCATGACGCATTTCTTCTGCCCTTGGTCTGCTTGCTATGAGCATGGGAGTCTCAAACCAGCCTTCACCACCTTTGCCCTCCAGAGGTGATTCCCCAGCCTGCAGAGACTTCTCTTCCTGAACTCTGCTACCATGGCAAGTCAGGGTGTGCAGACTCAGCCCAGGGTGCCATAATGCTGGGGAGAAAAATGACTACTTTTGTTAAGAACTGCTTGGCTTTTTTAGTCTGAAGATTATGGTTGAAGAGTGTGTACAGGGAGGAGGTGGTGGTGAGGAGGGCAAAGTCAGAGGAGTTGGAGAAGAGAGATGTTTCACTGATATTCTCCTCTTCATCTGATTATTTCCCTATTTCCCGGTATGTGGAAGTTTGCTGCTTCCACTTTTGTAGGGGGCTTCGAATGAGAGAAGCTCTTTGCTGTTGTTGCCCTTGTTCCAGCCAGCATCACCATACCAACATCAACAACCCCTAGCAGTTAACTGGAGTGATACACAGGATATTAAAAAACTCCAGTTTTCACTCCAGGAGGCTCCCCATGCCTTCGGACCGATGTCTCTCCCAGTTACGCCTCGCAGAATCTCTTGGCAGCTCAGAGGGGCACTGAGGTGAAAGCCAGGGATGTGCAGTGTAAATCCTTTGGGCACCCTGACAGATGTCTGAGGGCAGCACAAAGCCTCCTGTCCCGCTCTGCCTGCCCCTCTGAGGAAGGTGACCCCTGGGGAGGTTTTCCTGCAGCCCATTGTGGGATCATCCTCAAAAAAGGCAACAGGGTTCTGCACATCAGGCTATTGTGATACTGAGCTTGATCAGGCACGAGGGAAAGGGAAATCTGCCATAGGCTGCCTTTAATCCTTCAAAAAGTCAAATGCAGAGGTTTGCTATAAAGAACAAGTTCCTCCATCCTGCGTTGCTGTGAGAGCGCTGGAAGCATTCCCATCCCCGGGAAGAGTCAAGCTATGCTGACCTTTGTGATCCTAGCTTTGGCTTTTGGTGACTCTGAAAGACAGGGTGACGTACCCTTTTTAGAGTATACAGTATACCTATTTATTAACCCAGCTTGCAGCAAGAGCCTGCCATTTTTGTACCAGCACATCTATAATTTAATGGAGTCCTTTTCAAAAATCAGTGTGCAATGGGAAGCCCTGACCCTCAAAGCACTTGGCTGGTATTTATAAGCCAAACAAAGGATGCACTGTCACTGCACTCTTGTTTACAATTCAGACTTTGTGCACCCCGCATAGGCTGCTAAATGTGGCTGTGAGGATAAAGCTGCAGTAAATTGTGCCAGCCAGCAAAATGCAAGTTGCTGAGCATGGCGTTTCAAGATATTGAAGCACAAGTCTAATTGCTGGGCTAGGAGCAAAGGCAATGACTTATAAATTTGCAGTGTGGCAACATGCTTGTGATGTGAGATCCTCCTGTGATGCCAATCCTAATATTCCCTACTTTCCAGTTTGTGGCACAACCATGGCATAATCATGAGGATATGGCTGTCATCAGTCACTGTCTTTTATGGGGTGCACAAGCACAGGGTGAGCTATGCACCCTTCAAATGCTTTCCTGCAAATCATAGACGCTGCCATGGATATAGCTCTCAGAAGGGCTCAGTAGATCCAGCTTCTCAGCTGTGTGATTCCTCTTTCTGGAGATCCCAGGCCTGTGCAAATAAGTGGTACAATTTATAGACTTCTCATCTTTTTAAAAAAATCTTTGCCAATTTACATTTATAGCTGCAGTCATACATTTTTTGTTTCCAATGAAATACACGCACTCAATGGCAAAGCCCACAGTGGATCAGGATCATACCTTATGGTTATGCTAACCTTGCCAGACCTTTAGGAAATACTTTAAGAAAAGCAATGAACAAGACATTCTATTATTCTTATCTTCTTATTCCTCTATCAGTTTGTTGGGCCCACAGTGGAATATGTATCCAGTGCTCAGTCCTGCCACTGTTGTCACATTGTTCTTCATACCTACCTCTGGCTCCCCTTGTACATCCTCCTGTAATACAACAAATACACCCTGCAGCATGGCTGCATATTCAGGATTATATCTTTCTATCTATCTTATTTTATCTTTTCCTCTGCATACTGGTGCAGACAAGACTATACCGGTAGTTCTTCCTTTTATACCAGCTTTTTGACAAGACTCTCATTTACCACATTATTTTCCAGCATGGTCTTTTCAAAGAGAACCATCACCATCTTGTTTTTTTTTTTTGTTAGTTTGTTTTTCTTTTATTCTTTAATTATGTATTTCTTGACATTGTCTGTCTAGTTCTGTCTCAGTTACAATGTAGTCTTCATTTAGTTGTGGTACTAGGGAATCAGTCAGTCTATTGCCCGTCTCCCACAGTTTATTATCATTATATACCCCTAGTCTGCAAAATCTGCACATCCTTTATTCTGACCTTTCCATCAGCATAAAACATATATTTCTTTATACATTGCTAATTTCTCCCTAATCCTTCTGCTTGCCCTGTCCAGTTTACTATTGCATGTGAGTATTACATACATGCTTCTTCTCTTGTCTCTATTGTGCATGTGGAAATGGGCTTAACAGTTTAAGTAATGCCCCAACATCCTTCTTCTTTCATACTTACTTTTATTTTACTTCGTTTTTTTTTGTTTGTTTGTTTTTGGGAGGTTCTAAATGATTATACAAGTCAATTCTCTCAGAGCCTCGTAATATACTGTTAATTGGTCCTAACCTCCATCACAGTGGTGAGTATTAATACCTCAGAGTACCCTTACTTGCTGCGTCTCAATACTCTTCCTGTATACTTCAGAAAATAAAAGTGTCTGCGGTTTTATCCATAAACCTTCCATCAGCTCCCTAATTCCAGGTTCACTATTAAAAGAGATGGAAAATAGGCCTTTTTTTTTTTTTTTTTTCTCAGAATTAAGTACTCCTCCTTTGCACATAGCAGCACCGAATCTAGTATTTAAATTGGCACAAATATTGCTATTATGTACGCTGCTGCAGTTGCTATGTTCCACAAGAAAAGTCAAGAAAAAATCCTACCCATTTCTATTCTTGGTATAATTTAACTCCTGTTCAGTGAGAGCCCATCACTATGGTAATAGCACCAGCAGTGATGTGCTATGGCATGGAGACAACATGGAGAGGAAGAGGCACGGCCCCATCGGAGCAGGTTGGTCTGACCCAGCTGCCTTGGGAAAAGCAGGGAGAAGTGACGTGGGCATTGCGTCTCGCCATCTGTAGGCAGCGAGAGCCAATTTGCACAGCTCTAAGAAGCTGGTCTCTTTAGTCGGATGTCTCTCTGGAAACCCAGTTAGCCTGATAATTGTGGTTGGTAACGACTGCTGCTCACCAGGGACAAACGCATCAAGGGCATGCTTAGGCACTGCTACACTGCTGAAAGTTGTGCTCACCTAGGGGTGCAGAAAACTGGCTCTGCTCCTCCTTTGTAATGCCCCAATTCTGCACCCAGATGTTGTGGCTGAAACCCAGAAAAGAGGAAAATGGGAAAACAGGCAAAAATGAGCTGTCCAGCCCAAATGGTTAGCCAGGAATGGCTCACCGAAGGAGTAAGACCTATGAAGAAAGGATAGCTTAGTTTGATTCCTATTTATAATTCCCTTTTCTCTCTGATTTATAGGCGCTTTTTTTTTTTTTTTCCTCCATGGCCTAAATACTGCAGCTTTTTAAAGGCATGCTCTTTCAGGCTCAGCTAAGCCACACAGTGCATTCTCTGTGCCTGAGCTGAACATGCACTAATCCAGTGCCCAAGCAGATTCCTAATCCAGACAAGGAGCCGGAGCTGCCACAGCTGCTGGCTGGGCTGGAGGAGCTGAGGACAGGGCACAGGGTGTGTGGCAGAGTGAGGCCCTGAGCCTTGTGTCTGGAAGGGTTTTGGAATGAAATGGGGGGAAAGATACAGAAGTATGAAGAGACAGCTACCGAGTGGTCCTCAGGAGGAGTAACTTTATGAATTTCCCTGACATGGAGAAAAAGAGACAGAAAAGAGCTGAAGCAATGCAACACTGATGTTATTAATGGAGACCCTGCATTTAATGATCTTGCTAGGGCCTTAAGAAGCACCCAGAAGACATTGCCACTGTGGGGACCATGGGAGCATCCCATCAGGTGCTTCAGGCAGCAAGGCAGCCCACAGCAAGACGCAGCTCCAGCCATGTTCAACAAACACATGGCAAAGGGGAAGGGAGTTAAGGCTATGAGAGGTGGCAGGCCTGGGGTCATGCAGAAATGAGATGGCAAAATGTCTCCCTGCTTTCAGGACAGTGCCCTTCTCGTGAAATAACAGCATCTCATAATGCCGGGTAGTATTCATGCACCTAGAATGGTGATTTTCCTGTGAGGCCCCTTCCAGTTTGTCTGTGTCAGCTGCATGGTGATGGATGCAGGGCCTGCAGCCTGGGGCTGCTGCCTTCAACCTGGGGGTCTTTGCTACTTGCAGAAGCAGAAAATTGCCATTTTAGAAGGTAATGGGAAATATGGATTTGGTTGAAGAAAAGCAAACTGTGTTACGGGGTTCAGGGGATAGCGAGTGCCTCTAATCAAACGATATTCCTGCCAGGCAAGGATGAAAGATAAAGTGTAAAGAGGAAAACTCAAATTTCCCTGCAGAGCTTGTTGCAATGCCTTTTCACCCACTGCCTTTGAGTTGTGTTGTCCATTACCAAAGTACTATTCATTCAAAATCTCCTCTTGTTCATGACAGTTCGTCAGGGTTAGGAAAGTGCAGGATGATCTTTTCCCACCTCAGCTCGTTTGGTACCGGCTGCTCAGCCCTCCAGAGCCAGACACCAGGACAGTCCTTACCAAGAGAGGGAACGTCAAAAATTCAGCATGGTGCTTGGTTTACAAAATGAAAAATGTAAACCATTCCCCTGCAGCTTTCAGGATGGTTAAAGACAAGAGTGTGGATTTATCAAATCACCACTTTGATCATTTACTTCACACACTGTCTCATCCTGCAAAGGGCTGAGTGCCTCCTGCTACGAGTAGCAGACCTTACACTCCTTGTGCGGAGCAGAGGACACTCCACATCACACAGAGAGGGGTCCCCAGAATTAATTCGATCCTGACAGTTCTTGTAGAGAAACAGCCCTACAGAGCTTTGCATACAATAAGGTAATTAACAGATCATAGGACCACTTGGGACATTAAAGACTCAGAGAACCCAAGAGACCAAGAGGCCATAAATTCTGCCAAGACTAATTCAACTGAGATGCATTAAAATAAGAAGTGAGTGAACAGAAATAAATATAGCAGCTCTTCTAGGCTTTTTTTTTTTTTTTTTTTTTTTTTTTTCTTTTTTTGGGGTTTTTTTTTTTTNATTTTTTCACCACCACCTTCCCCCCCGCCTCTTTTTTTTTTTTGTTGATCACATTCAACAGTGTGAGGGATGCTGTGGTGCCCTGGGTGTCCAGGGTAGCAAGGGCACTTCTTTGTCCCTAACTGGGTTTCTGATAGCAGACATGAGAGAACTGCTCATGTCCGTCTGTCAACAAGTTCCCATTGTCTGGAATTCAACTCACTTCCCAGAAATAGCAGCCCCTGCACTCCCGTTATCTTCACCAGCTTGTCCAGCACCCCTTTGGTGCTTCCTACTATTGCTATTTCCCCCTCCCTTCTTCCCAACAGTGGGGCTGTGGGAAATTTGAAATCACACAGAGCACTATCTGAAAAAAGCAGCATTTAGGTCACCGGGATGCCATGAACTGCCAGCAGCTGTTAGGACAATATTTTGCAGTGACGTATTGCAGAAATGTCAGGTCAAAAGAAGCTTTAAGATGAATGTTTTAAAGGGGTTAAAGGACTTTTTCAAAGGAAATCTCTAGCAGCTATAGACCCAAGTCATGGAGTGCCAATCCTGATCAAGCCCCGGACTTCAATTTTTCTTAGCTCTCATTTAACCCTTTTACAGGGACTAATGTCTTTGCTTATTTTCCAGAACAAGCCCTTGCTCAGTGCCTCTGGTTAAACCAGGCTGGCCACAGGCCCACAGAAAGTCACTGGTGACCTTAGGAGGAAATACATGGAGCTGAGTTCTGGTGTTTGTGTCACAGCAGCACTGAAAAGATCAGATTTATTGTTGCTAAGTACTTCATGCATGTGTAATGTGATAGAGCGGGGACAGAGAAAAGGCATTTTGGCTCTTCCCCATCAGTAAGATTGGGCAACTCAGGTCTAAGGAGATGTGGCAACTTTGAAAGTCAAGGCAAGACAGAATTTGTGAAGATCTCCTGGGTGCCTGCTTGGGATTTCAACCTATCATCCTGAGTGCACTCCCGGGTAGGTGAAGTGCTCACAGAGACATTCTGTCTCCTGGGATACCCCCGTGTTTCCAAGCAGATTGAGGAGGGATGCTCGCAAATCCACAGCTCTCTGCAGGGAGGTCACTAACCAGGTCTGTGCTGCAGGCATCCCTCAGGGTCCGGTGGCCAAACAGGGCAAAGCTTCCCCAAACTGCTGCCACAGATATTTCAATTTGGATGAAGAGAAAAAAAGTCTTTATCTCTTATCATTCACTCAGGCTGATGTATTGCTTTTTATTGTCACAAAAACATTTTCCAGCTCTTCCTCATACGCTTCCTCCTCACATCCCCAGAAGCACTGCCTCTGCTGGTGCGGCCATCAGATGTTCAACTCTCAAGTCTGGAGGTGTGAAGAATGGCCGCAAGGGCAAATGGCTCATGGAGGAAATTGTTTTCCTTTCTTGACATCTCTATTTTCTCATAAGAGGTTCAGATAACCCAGTGCATTTGCTGAGGACATCTGTTCGTATGAAATACTACAGCACATACCTATCTCCTGGCATGCGTGGGTGTGCAGGTGTCATGTGGCATTAGATTTGCTCAGCCATCAGAGATGCACTTTGTCATCCCCTTGGGGACAAGCTGTAACTTTCTTCATGTTAGAACATAGTAGAGACTTGGGGGCAGATTTTGTTTCTATTTTTTATTTTGCTGATGCTGATCAAAACAGTTTTTACTGTTGTCAGTGGAGCGGTATTCTTTAGCAACCTGTCAGCCTCTGATGCTACATAACTTCCAGAAGTGGGACATGAAAGAAGGACCAATTGGCAGGATAATAGCAGTGTTACCTTAAACATAAAAACCAAAGCAGAAATGTTGGCTTTTTCATTGTTATTGGCTTTCTACTGGTGCTATTGTGCATTGAGTCTGCATGCTATAAGACAGAACAAGCAGTGCATTTTTAATCTGACAAATAATCTGTTGTCCCAATTTCCTTCTGCAGAATGAAAATCATTAAGTCTTTTAGGATCATTCCTAACTGAACATCTTGCTTTTGCTTTTCTAAACCTCCTACCACTATACTGTCCGGATGCCAACATAAATAATCTTTTCTTCAGAGCATCTTCGTAAGACTTCAAACATTATGGAAATAAAGAAAATAAACCCAGTTATTGTCTGAATAATCACTTGTTTATTGATGTAGACAAGTTTGCTCATTTTTCTTGCTCCCTGATGATTAGATTATGATAAACTGTGACATTTAGTGATAAACTTGATATGGTTGGTTACATACAGCTTAAAAAAGTGGCTGATTATTCTTTCATGTGCTGGTGGAATGTATTAACCACTTGTGAAGGGTATTGTAGTGGTTATAATGCAAACTGAGCACTCCCTTTTCTAAGCTGCTGCGACAATGCAGAGGTCACATTTGTTTCATGGATATCATGTTTTGGTGTATCCCTTTGCTTTCCCATGTTCCAGCAAAACCCGAAGCCTGAGACCAAATGGTGTATTTCTTCCTGTCTGTAGACAACTGTCTTCTTCCCTGCCTTAACAGCTGTGTCCCAAGATGCAGTATCTTCTTGTTAAAAGGCTCAGGAAATGCTCCAGGGATGCTGGACCAGCCCTGGCAGTGCCATTCCTGCTGTGCAAGGAAGTGCCTGTCTCTTAGATACCACTGAAGATCTACCAGGTCTTCCCTCGTGACAAAGACAAACGACACATCTTTACCGAGATCCCTGGCATTACACACTCATCCCTTTGTGCTGTGACCAGCAGATTGTGACTGTTGGCGGATGCTCACAAGATGCTGTTTCTTAACAGCTGTGGAAGGATGACGCCAAAGCCCCAAAAGTGGAAGGGAGATGGCCCCTGGACATGACCTGGAAAACACAATCTTCACAGCACAGGTCCTCTAGGAAAAAAAGACACTGTGACAGGTGATCCTCTGGCTTGCAAGATATCTGACACTCTTCTGTTGTTAGGTCCATATTTCCTGATTGTTGTTGTGTAATGAGCAAGATCATCTGTATCATCCAGCTGTCAGGAAATGGTGAACATTAGATACAACAATATTTTGGCAGAAGCAATAAGGTATCTGGGCCAGCCCAGGGGCTGAACCATTCAAACAAGTCGATTGGGATTGTTTTCAGTGAGGAAAGAAATCAGCAGTTCTCTGAGGGAGCAAGGTATGTGCTAGACACAAAAAAGGCACGTAATTAAATCCTTGGCCATGGACTGGCAAGGCTTAGAGGAATGCTTTCCTTTGTCCTCCTGTGCACCTTGCCTGAGGCAAAGAGGCTGTTTGCTTTGGCTGGTGCTTTGAGATGGGAGAGTGAGGTCTGCTGAGAATGATCTTTTGGGAGACAACTCCTTATCCGTTGATTTTATTGGCTGTGTTTTAGTGCTTACACTGTTCATGGCACTAGAAGACTAAGGGCCATGCAGAAAACCTGGCTCTGCACCACGCTGCCATTTGTGGGCTCCTCATGAAGTCCCTGCTCCCCTTCTCCCCACAGTGCAGCAGGCAGCTCGCAGCAGCACAGCTTGCTGAGCTGCACGTTCTGTGCCTGATAACTGCAGACACTCATCCCCCCTGCTGCTCCACCAGCTGCCTTCCCCAGCCTTCAGCCTGGTATCAGGGGATCGTCCACAACCCGCTGTTTGCAGGGAGCCATCTCTGCCCATGCTCATGCCGCTGCTAGCTGGATGCTTGGTCCCAAAACGAGCTCCTCATTCTGCTCCTTGGTGTTTTTGCACATCCCCTCGCCACGTTCAGCTCCTCCTCAGCAGGTCGCTCACACCATGCTGCACGTTTTGGTTTTACCTGCAGCATCCTGCAGGATTGCTCTGCCCATCAACATGGGCTCAGCCCCCTGCAGCACAAGCTGCTGCCTTTTGAGTTTTTAATGTTTGCGCAAGGAGACAAACCCCTGCACGAAGCCAGCCTAAGAGGCCCAAACATACTTAGGAGACCCAGCAGGGCAGGAAATGACAAAGGAGTTGAGAGTTCACCTTCCTTCTAACTTAAGTAATTCTTCCTGGCATCACGGCTTACAAATCAACATCAATAGTGGGTGCAGTTGCTGTGGGTGAGGATTTGAGTCCTGAAGCTCATCAGCTACCTGCACCGCTGAGCAGCAAGGTGTCTGATGGAACAAAATATGTGTAAGACTGTAATAAGGCACATTGATGTCCTAAGATAAATGTCTCCCTCCCTCCTATACACCCTGCTGTCAGCAGGGGCAAAGGCAGCTCTTCTCTCCCAGCTCCCCTGTTACAGCCCTGAATATCCCACCCATGGACTTTCCACCACTCCACGGCACATGCTATCCTGGAAATGTATTTTAACATGTGGCATGAGAACACTGTTGCTATATTTACTGTTCGCACACTTTCAGTTTTGCACACATGATGTACACTTGCTTTGCAGCATAAGCTCTAGCCCAGAACACAACAGCACATTACAGCACATGCTTTCCTGCTCTCAGGCTGAGTTTCTAACATCCATCTTGAATTTGCCAAGCAAGGGCTGCACAGGCAGGAGCAGCAGGGAGGCTGCTGGGCTCCCTCTGAATGCAGCACTGAGAAGCACCAAGCATCCACACCTCACCTGCTGCTGCTGCAAATCCCCAGCTGGCTGGGCACCTCCCAGTCCCACGCTGTGGCTGGGCTCTGACAACATGCACGGTCATCTTACAGGAGAGCAGGAAGGGGAAAGGAAAGTAACAGATCTGGTTTATTAGTACTGCCTCCAAACCAGCTACTCTTAATAATAAAAATTAAACACAAAACCACCATTTCCTATTGCATATCAGGAAAACATAAAGTAGGCTGTAGAAGACAAATAATTTATTCTGACTCACTGGAATATTAACGCATTTTTAAGACAGGTATATAGGGGGGGTTGATTTTTATTTCCAAACTTTTTGGAGGGTTGGGTTTTTTAGGTCTGTACTGTTCTTATTTTCCGTCAACTACTTCTGAATTCTCCTTTTCCATCTCCAAATTTGATACCTAATTTATATTCCTCTTTTTCTCCTAATATTTATTGCAGCTCTGTATTTCTTGTGCATGTGTTACTTCAGTTTCTTCTTTGCTTTCTTTTCTATCCTATTGGATTCCTTTACTTTGTTTTCCTTCCTCCCACCTTCTTTCCTCCTCAGTCCAAAAATCCAACAAACCGTGTAAGCTTGTTTAGAGTTAAGCTTGTGATTAAGCACTTCCCTTAAGAATAACAGATTCAAATACTCATTTCCTGAAGGAGAATCACTGCACAAAGCAACCACGAGCTGGACCCAATTCAGCTGTGTTCCTGGAAATGCTGCTTTTCTGTCTTTTAAGGCAGCTGGGGTATAAATAATCAGTATCCCTGTAGCTGAGGCAGAGTGGTGGAGCCAGGCAGCCTCCTGCCAGGCCCAGCAGCCCCGTGAGGCACAGCGTGGGCAATTCAGAGGTTACAACACACCAAGAAGCTGGAAACAACTTTGCTGAACATCAACAGCACCACTTTGCAGGGATTTATTTATTTATTTATTTATTTTTGCTGACAGAGTATGGGAAATAATTGATAGATGGTACCATGCTAAGGTTCCAAGCCAACACTAAGCTGCCGGAAACAATGATTGAACCTACTGGGTTTGTTAATTATAAGATGAATGGGCAACAAGAAAGGTATTAGGAAGAATAGAAGAAACCACTGTGCAGTGACCATGTATGTTCCTGAAATTTATACTAAACATTCCTAAGCTATTCCAAGCAATATATTTTATTTTTTGAATGCTTATGGGGGTTTTCCCAGTGTAAGCCCCAGTTAAGCACACACCTAACTTTAAACTCAAGGGGAGTTTCACTGACATCATCTAGGTTTGTCGTACATTTGTAACAAGGACTATGGAGCTTCACTGACCTGGCAGCGGCAGTAATACGGGCAATTCCTTAGCACCTAAGCACCAGACATAACCAGATTATAGGATTTTGTTCTCTGCTTTGTGTGTATGTGCACAGCTGTGAAGCCTGCTGCTAGAGCCACCTGGGGCTGCATGGATGCAAGACCCAGAGACTTGCAGTTCTACAACCAAACATATATATATATATTTTTCCCATTGAAGCTTTTGCATTGAAAACATCCACTCACAATTAATGTTTTATTTTGCCAGTGGCCTGCAGCATGCCCTCTGGCAGTACATAAAAACAGTGATGGAAGAGCATGAGACATTTGTTTGGGGATGTGTTTAGGAGGGAGTTAAGATGTTAAAAAGAAAACACCACTAACTACAAGGGCTCAGCTGCTCTCAGCAGTGCTCTGCAGAGCTAGGAACTCAAAACCCAGCAACACCTGGAAGCCTAGGCAAGAGGCTTACTGCATGTACTTAGCTCCTTAGAGCATGGCAACAGGCGCTGGGAAAACACAGAAGCTTAATAATTGAGACGTTGACACTCATATTTTCCATCTGTTCAGAGCTGTCACACAGATACTATTTCAGATCCTACCCATGGATAAAGCAGGAGGATAGATGTACACAGACTCGCAGAGAAGCAGATTCTCAGCTGAACGTGTTCAGATCAGACATACACGTGACCAGTGCAGGCGCAATTCTGCTTATATGTTAACGCTGCAGCTTTTGACACCTTGCCAAGATGACAGAAGAAGGCAGTGGAAGAAATGGCAAAGCTGACATCCAGGCCTTAGCTCACCATTGCTCATTTTCTGTGTTTCTCATGTGGCTGTCACTGGTGGCATTTCCCAGCATTTCCAATGACTGCACAAAACAACAGTGCAGGGACTCCCCCAATTTCCTGACTGAAGCATCTCTTGTGTTACACTGGGCTCATATAAGAACTTTTAAATTTAAAACTTAAAAAAATGTTGAAAAAGCCTCCTGGCAGGAGAGGAGAGTGTCTGCACCAGCTGTTCTTGAGCATGGTGAGCTCCTGGCCCTCCAGCTGCTCTGGTGACCTTTCTGTGGCACTGATTCCTGTGAGCTTTATTAGCAGCACGATGTGGGATTGGAACAAGTCAGCAGGCTGCTCTGTTTGTAAGGCGTCTACAAAATGTCTGACAAGTTTTAGATTATTTTGGAAGCTGTAGTGAGCTGAGCTGTGCTAGCTGTCTCGGGAATAGGAGCTCTCTTGCTGCACCGTGAGGAATGGCTGTCTATGTACCCTCAGATCACACTGTGCATTTAGCCTGGGATTGCACAGAGGCAGGAATATCTGGTGTTTGATGGCTTGACGTTGCTTACAATGAGAACAGGAAAGGAAAGTTTTGCAAAGATCTCACAGGGGAAAAGAAGAAGAAAGCACCTCTTCATTCTTGGCTCCATATAGGTCAGAGCACAGCTGGGGGCTCTGCTCCCCCCTCCCAGCAGCCATGGTGGCTGACAGCAGCCCTGCACAGTCCTTGGTTTAATTTGGTACAAAAGGTTTTGAGCTGTCCAGCTCCACTCCTGGCCCCTGCATTTGCTGGAAAATGGTAACCCCTCTTGCAGCACAGCCAGGTGAAGGGTCCCAGTAGAGGTGGGGACAGTGGGGACAGGGCAGGTGTTGGAACATCCCCAGTAGGGTGGTGGTGAGGAGAGGGAGTGCCTGGCAGGCAGCTTGCCACCTGCCAGGGGAAACAGCAGCCTCTGAAAACAGCCATAAAGAGAAAGAAGCAATTTTAAGTTGTGGAAGTGGTGATAGATAACCAGGTACCATCTAACAGCTCTTCTAAGAAATCCTGGAGGATATCTAGTATCCATGTATCTCAGAATTCGTTCAATTTCTTTTATTATTCAGATTAATTTCTAACTCAGTGCCAAGAGCACCTTGGCACCATGGAGGACGTTTAACGTTTTGATTTGTCGTGCCATCAACATGCCTTGGAAATGAGCTTCACCTAAGAAGGCAGAAGGCTGATTCTTTGCCACTTTTTTTTTTGGTTTTAATTTAGTAGAGGTAGAAGAAAAAGGGGAGGGAGGAACTGGGGCACTTCATCAGTTCCTGTGGCTTTAAGATTCTTTGGAAAATCAGTTACCATGAGGTGGTCCTTTTGGGGTGGTTCAACTGATATAATGATGTTCAATTAAACCTATTGAAAAGAAAATTAAGAGACAATTTAATCACAGTTTGTGAGTAACTACACAGGGAGAACATTTGATACAAGAGGGTTCTTTATTTTAACAGAGAAAGACATTAAATTACTGAAAGTTGAATTCAACAAATACTAAATTAGAAATAAAATGATTTTATTTTATTGTTTTTAATGGCAAGGGCACTTCATCATTGGAACAAGGATCAAGAGAGCCAGGAACTCCTGGCTTTATATCAAGATGAGACCAACTGATGTGCAGTATCCCCACAGCTGCTCAGATGTGGGGTTGGGAAGTGTCCACCCAGGTGCTGTATGTGTCCATGAAGTGCTGCAGGTCCTCTGGGGCTTTCTCCCTTTGCTGGGCAGTCCCTGCAGCAGGGTCCGTGCTCGGACCGCAGTGCCATGCCCGGGGCAATGCCAGTAAACAGGGGCTGCATCCCGGCAGCAGCTGGCAAGTTTGACGCACATCCTACAGAAGCTGGATTGTTCCAGGTTTGGCAGAAAGATGACACTTTCCAGCACTGTATTTTCAAGGCCTATGCTGCCCCAAAACACTGACTGTAAGGAAATTAAAAGGAAAAAAAAAAAGCTATTTTAGTCAGAGTCTCAAATCCTGAACTACTTTCCACCCTGAGCTGTAACAAAAACGATTCCATTTTGAAGTAGTACAAGCCACCTCATACCACAAAACAACTGGGAGCCATAAATCTCCCAGAAGAGAACTTATTTTTCTCTTAATTTTCATGTTAGCTGCACTCGACTGTCTTCCCATTACCAGCTTTGGCATCCAGGTGTAGCAGTGATAGCAGTGATGTAAACATCAATATTTTAACTTCAAGGAAGAATACAGAACGAAATTGAATTCCAGCAAGTGTAAAGGAAATACAACAATAGCTTTCCTATTGAATCCTCTGCAGATTCCAGATAATGGATTATTCATAGACCTTCAGCTCCTAATAAGGTGCCATTTATTCCTGAAATTTGAAGCATTTCTCTCTTGAACTGAGATTATTCTCTGATTCCATTACTAAGTTCAGTTTTGACACAATGGTACAATCTCCTTATCTCTCTCTTAAAAGTCACTGTGTTATTCTGTGTAAATGAAAACAGCAACATTTTCCATGCGTAAGTTTTTCCATGTGTGTGATGTTTATTAAAAAGAAATCAAAGCTGTATTTCACAGTGCAGCAAAATGGTGTGCGATGGGAAATGCAGTTGTACCTTGCAGGTGCTTCTAGCTGATATATGATCA
The DNA here is from genome assembly GCA_013399715.1 of Alectura lathami. Taxonomy (NCBI): domain Eukaryota; kingdom Metazoa; phylum Chordata; class Aves; order Galliformes; family Megapodiidae; genus Alectura; species Alectura lathami. Next base: position 483,499 of record VXAV01005458.1, on the reverse strand, counting down.
GCGCTGCTTGGCTACACACAGCAATGACTTTTAACAAACAGCAGAAGCATCTGCAACTCCAACAGAGGCTACCTATTTGAAAAGACAGCAGAGATGGAGAATATCTGTAACAGGTGCAAAATGGCAATTGATCCCAATTCAGCTCATGCCTGACTCGAGTTTGTTCCTGACCATGTGTTCACCCGAAGCCAGACGTGTACAAGGCTCCTCTGCTGATTGTAGCTTGTACCATTGGGGGTGAAAACATCAACTCTGTGAATTTGGGTCTATTTTTTGTTCTTGTTCAATACAAGGATCTATTTCAGTTTGGCTATCCCTTGTGAAACTCAGCTGTGAAAACACTGTGCAATTCAGAAGCCCCCTGCTAGTTGCTGAAATCTGTACCACTATATTGAAGGCAGAATTTGTCTTTCACAGATCAGGAATTCCCTAATTACACTACCTGATACAGTTCCCCACGTTTATATAGATGTTTTATTTCTCTGGCATTTTTTAGATATAAAACAAGGGTGTGGATTGATTTCCTAGTTAGCATCATACTAAAATCATCCTGACAGTCTTTCTTTCTATTAAAATGGGATTTTAAAACCTCTTCTGCACTCATTTCAGCCTATTATTCTTAAAGAATAATCCCACATTAAGAGGGAAGTGACCCAATGTTCTCATAGGTTTTCCCTTCTCTAGGTTTTATGATCCTTTGCCACTGATGTTCAGGCTGGCTTTAGACAAACTGAACTCTGAAGGCTCCATTTTCACTTGTTAAACGCCTACTAATTCAACAGGGTATTAGATAACTTAATTAATATGGCAAAACTTTGATAGGTTCAGATGTTAGACTCCCCAGAGGAGCTGGATATAAAGCAGACAAAATCATAATCTGCCATCAACTGTTCTTTTTTAATGGATTTCAAACCATGATCACAGGCATGCAAAGAGATTTGGCTGCCCTGTTTTTTGTCCCCAACACTGCAATCCTCCGTGATGCTGGTGACCTGTTAGTGCTGCTTTGAGGAAAAGGCACAGCTAAAACAACGTTTGCATTGAATAGCTGCCTGCTTAATAATAGGGTTTACCAGAAGCAGCTCACTTTGCAGGAGAACTGTAGCACAAGATAATTGACCTTAATACAGATATGTGCCTCTGCCTTTGATTTCGGCCATGCAACTAAATTTGTGGTCAATTACAGAGCCTGCAAGAGCGAGCATGAAGGCATAATTAAAGGTTAGTGAGAGGTGGACACAAAAGGAGTAGCTCTGAAATTTAAGTCCACTAATTCACTCTGGTTACAGGGACATAAACAAGGTCTCAGCTCTGCGGAGTTCAAAAAGCCATCTGCGCAGGTAGCTCCAGCTTTCCATTGCCAGAGGTCTCCAGGGCAGCAGAGACACGGCATGCCCGTCTCACTAAATGGATGAAAGAAACTCTTTTAGTATGACAAAGTTTTCTTTACATTATCAAGTAGACTTTCAAACAAAGAAAACTCATTTCTGTGTTTCCATCCGTGGAGCCTGCAGTCAAGACATAGAATTCCAACCAAGCTCTACATGAGGGCTCGTGGCCCTTTTGATCCTCATTAGATCATAGAAAAAAAGTCCCAGTGGTGGTACATCAGTGTACTACCCTCTGGGTATGAAGAATGCACCATTTAGATTTTAAATTAATGAAGTGAGACTTGTGAGGTCAGGGCTATGTTTGATTTCATGCTATCCTATTCTCTCCAACACAGTTCCAGCACAACCTTAGGTATGTCATCTTTCATTCTCGTTACTCAAATTCCCTACTCATAAAGTAGGAATAATAATATTTATACATTTCCAGAACTGCTACAAACCTCATTGGCAATGCAGATTTGGAAATCTTCATATAGAAGTTACTACAGTAATTGCAAAGTATTGGAAGAAATCTTTCAAAAAAGGTTGATTTCAGTATTTTGCGATCAAAAATAACAAGTGAAACACAACTCTGCAAGAGCCCATTTCAGGCTCTGAGTGTGGTTGTTTCTCAGATGGCTCCAATCCATGAGGATAGATTGAGGCATGATGAGAATTCATGAGCTCACACCTGCCTGCAAAATGCACAAGTATCGCATTCAGGAGAGATATAGGCCTGTTCCTGGATGATTGCTTGTTGCAATGAGAACACAGAGAAAGCAATATACAACCCAAATGATTAAAGGCAAGAAACAGAAGTCCACTCTAAAAGCAGCAGCCCAGAATGTGTGTCAAGAGTGAATTATGAAAATAGCCTTGTACATCCATGGCAATTTCACAGAACCATTCTGATAACAATGAACACAACAGCATGCCATACGAATAACAATACTTAGAATTATTTCAAACGATATATTTTTTAAGGACAGTCACTTTAGTTCTCTCTTTGCATCTGTGTGTGGTAGCTGAATTAATGATAAATAGGACTCAAGCAGCAAAAGGCTCTGCATTACACTCCGTTCTCTGCCCCCCCTCCTGTCTGGAAATAGCACGAAGATATTCCTTACAACCGAACTGCAGATGATCCTGTACCTAGTGAACCATAGTTTGCTCAGAGAAACTAAGAGGCTGGGGAAGAAAAAAACCTCACAGGTCACTTGGTGACTGCCTGCAAGGTTGTAGGGATCTGTGTAGTTTAATATTTCACTGTAAAGCAATTTCCCTGCTGAGATTTCCAAGCACTTCACAAACATTAATGCTAGGATTCACACATGGTTATTACCTTGCATGGGTAATTTCCAGGGTTGAATTTTCCTGCTGTTACTAGGGACGAGCAGTGCTGGGCATTAGTGAAAGAAATAGAGCCCTCACGTGACAAGGCACCGCTGCGGGCCAGCAAGGGGACACACCATCAGCCCCAAGTGGGACCAACAGAGCACAAAGCTGTGTAAGGGGAGACACTGACACTGAGCAATTTCAACAGAAAGGAAAAAGATGCTTCCACCTGTGAGCTATGTCTCCTTCATCAGACTAACAAATATGAAGCAGAGCACGGGCAGTGAAAGGCAGCAGCCTCAGCGTGGTGGGAGATATTTTGGGCACAGGGGTGGTTATTTTCCAGACACAGCTGTGAGTGGGAGGGGGACAGTGGGGACTGCCCAGGCTCCCCTAGCACTTCCCTGAGGGTGTGAATGGTGCAGCAACAGCCCTCCCATCTCCCCATCTGCTTACTGAGCCAGCACCATGCAGAAATACAACTCTGTGCGTGGAGGCAGGCAGATAGGCGCTGCCTCCAGCTATTCTCAGGCAGGTCTGTACTCCTCCCCCTGGCTTCATTACAGAAGTCAGTGCATGTCAAGTGCTATCACCTTGACAGCACTTCCCACCTGACTCTTTCCTAGAGGCATTTAGAGCTTGAGTCTCCACAAGTACTTCTGCTCATCTTGGCTTTGGCAAGAGACAAAGTCCCACCCTGCCACGGCAGGTGCCTTTCCCTCTTCCAAGTTTACGATAAGATTACATAGCCGTTTTAAAAAACCTAAACCCTAACCAGGCAACCACACCAGCTCATGTTTAGGGAGGCAAAGCTGCTATAGCCATCATAACAAATGCCAGCTCCAGAAACTATTTGCCTTTTGAATCACCTTCACCTGTATCTTTCAATTGGATTAGGACCCCTCACTCTAAGGAGAGCGATTTGTCTCTGTTCTGTTCAGATACTCAATTTTGCCCAATCTTGTGGAGAACAGCCTGCAGTCAAAGAGTGAGTAAGGGCATTACTTCATTTTTACCAGTCTGTTTTAAACAAATATTAGAAAGCAGTGCTCCCGTGGGTACCATTACAGCAAACAGCAAATTTCAAGCAAGATCCAGAATAGATTGCTCCTGAGATGTTCTGTATTTGTAGGATGTGTATTACGCATTTATGAGAGGGCAGCAATGGGAAAGCTCTTCCTGACCTCATACAGGAACAACAGCGCACCAGGCTCATAAGCCCCACAGTTTTCCTAGTGTGTGCAGGTTTGTGCCTGTTTCACACAACTTTATTTTTCATTTCCTTTCTGAGTGCAGAGCAAGGGCTCATACAGACCCCTCTGCACAAAGAAGGCACAGTGATGGGACAGAAAATTTGCTGCCTGTGTGGCTGTGCCTTCCTGTGACATATCTGTTCCCAGATCTCCTGTCGCTGTGGGAGAGACCCAGCCTGCAGGGCAGCAGCATTATTCACTCCAAGCAGCATTTCCCAACCCTCCACAGACCAAAGTGTGTGTGGTCAGGAAAAGTCACTCATGATGGGAGTGAGCCAAAGCAAGAAAGGTTTCAGCTGGACTCCTCCAGCCTGCACTCCATAGAGCTGCCCCCACATTGCTGTGCCTCAGTTTCACTCCACACCTGGATTTTTGCTTAAAATCCAGGATGATTTCCATGCTCCTGCCATGGAAATCATGATTTCCATCAAGCTCATTCCCTTTCCATAGCTCTGCCCCTTCATACTCCCAGGCCATTTGCTCCCTAGGTCCTGCTGGGGTGGCCATTGTCTGTCTATCCTGCTCACTCCTGGAACAGCCACGCTAGAGGAGAATTTCTTCTCACTCAGAACTGCTGCAATATCTGTGAGAAAAATGCAGCAATTACAGATCTGCTCCTCCCACCACTACGCAAAATGTAGGAATTTACTAGAGTTCAAAACCTGTCACTCATCCTGTGTCAAGGGTCTCCCTAGCAGATCTCAAAGGCTCTATGAAGAAATGTCTGTGTGAGGAGACCTTCATGCAAGTTAAACACGCTCATTTTATTAAGCTGCTGATGTGTGACTGTCTACATGGCTTTCTGGCCGTGACAGGAAGAGAACCCCAAGCATTTCTGATTTCTCTCTCCACAATAAGAGCTCACAGTGACCAGATGTTCCTCCACTCATTAGCTAATGATCTCTGGTAACACTGGGCTGGGACTTGGAGCTGGGTGCCCTGCACGCTGGGCTGTCCCCATGCCGCGAGGTGCAGCAGTTCCCTGCTGCAGGGACATTCTGTTGGGCAGCACTGGTTTTGCTGAGTAGCTCGGTGTTGGGCACACTGCAACGATTCCCTGTGTGTATTAAGTGAGGGAAACACGGATTTGGTAGGGTCTGCGTGCTGCCTGATACTGGATCAGACCAGCTAGCGAAAACAGAGTTGCTGTCTCAGACGTACTTCATTGGTATTCTGGAGGCAGCTGGGCTAGAGACTGCACAAAATTATTTTCAAACAAGAATTACAATTGGAAAGGCAAAAAGAGGGAGACAAAGAGAATTCTGGGGGCATTTGTCAGTTGAGAGCCTCAAGCTTGTATTCAAGCTGCCTTGTTGATGACAGAATAAACACAGGAAAACCTGAAAAAAATGGTGCTTAGAGGATCAAAAAGACGAGATTCTGCCACAGATACTTAGTGTTAAAAAGCTTTTCGTTGTGGAAAGGGGGAGTGGGACCAATCTGAATCCATGATGAATGGAAAAACAAGACTCTTTTCTGCTAAACACAGGCTGGCAAGGGAGTGCTGGATGAAGTAAACCTTGCACGTCCTTCTAAAGCCAGATTTATGCAACAAAGCAGCAATCCTTACACGCTGAAGCACCGTTGCCCTTCATATCTGCAATTGGGCTGATAGACATGATGCTTAATTCTGCCAAATTTGTCAGTCTTGACCTGCGAGTCTGATCTTTGGGAAATTCTATTCATTGCTGAATAAATAATGCATGGGCAGTCATGCATTTTTCATACTAAGACTTTTAAAGGCCACTGTAGTGATGCATGTAAATTCAATTCCCCCCCTCCATCCCCTGCACACTCAACTGCTAAATAATTATTAACATCTGACTCGCAGCATGGTGAGCGGCTGCACCATCCAGAGAATCCACTGTTGCTTTGACACTTCTGCCTCCTCTCCACCCTTGATAAAGTTGAGGAGAGATTATACCAGGCAATAGCAAAGCAATCTGTCTCTTTTCCTCCCCCTCTCTCCCTCTCCTCTCCCCAGTTTTTTCATTTCTTTTTTATAAGGCTCAACAAAAACACATGTGTACGAAGTGGAGCAGAACAAAAGGACTGGCTTGTGGATTTGATATTCTTTTGGAAGCACACTAATCCCTTCCAGAAAAGCAAAGCTGGTGCCTTTATTTGTAGCTGTTGGCTAATCTGTGTGTCAGAGAACTGAGCGGACGATGGGGCTTGGGGCTGCTTTATCAGGCAAGGCACTGGAGGAGGCAGAAGTAATGCTGCTAAATGAGGGCTTAGAAAACAAAGCCAGAGAGCAAATCCAGCATGATGGAGGTCGGCACTGGGGATGGTAAAAGCCCCCAGGTTAACTCTGCGCACATCAGTGCTGGTTGAGGATGAGCTCAGGACAAGAGCAGAGTCCTCCATGGGGCTTGGGGTTGCTGCAGGTGAGGCAGCACCAAAATAAAGAGCAGCTCCTCTGAGAGTTAGGAAAGGGGCTGTGGTGAAGAAACCATCGGGGTATCTCCCAGCTCCAGGTGATGCTGCTGGTGGAAAAAGGATCAGGAAAATCCCCCCTGTGTCACCCAGTGTATTGGGTGGGATTCGTCAGGCAACTCTGGTCCTCCTTTTGGGTAGGGGGTGGGGAAGAAAGATTCCAAATCTTCCTTAACTGCAACTCCAGCCATGCAAAGCCTTGCCAGACAGACCCTGAAGCAATCAATATGGAAAAGGCAAACTACTGAGATGCATTTCAGTCATTATCACCTGGGAACAAAACAGCAGTTTTACTTAACACTTCAGGATCCGCCACAGCAGAATCCAATGGCCAGCAAGTGCAAGGGATGTGCAGAGGATGTTGCTTTGGGCATTTTAGCTTAAGAAGTAAAAGGCAAAACACAGGGGTTCTGAGCAACTTTCAGACCCACTGGCAGGAGCAAAGTACTCATACAGTTTCCACAAGTGCATCTGTACTTGAGTGATCTCCCCAGAAGGGGCTTAAAGATGATGATTTATGTGTACACTTTCTGTTTACACACTAACATTTTAAGCTTCTAACTCCCTAATTTGACAAAGAACGTTTTCCCACCAAAACTCAGCGAGATTATTCATATGCTTAAATTAAAGTACGTGCTTAAATGCTTTGCTGCTGTGGGACCTAGCGTTATCATTATATGCTCAGCTTGATGACATTTCGGACCTGAAATTTGATGTTAAATCAGGGTGAAACAGACTGCAGAACTGTCTGCTTCAGTGATTTTTGGGCTCTTATGAAATACATGAAGCCATTCCACAGGTCAGAAGAGGTGAACTTTTCAGAAAGTCACAGCTGCTCTCAAGAGGAGGGCACAGGACGGGCCATTTGCATGGAGAACTGCATCTATTTTATTTGATGGTAGCAGAGAGGAGGAGGAGGGGAGGAATGAGAGAAAAGAGAAGTGAAGATGGGGGCAGAGATCGTAGGGGGAATGGAAGGACAACGTCACCCAGAGGCATCCACTGCTCTCCTCCTGGGGGATGTCACGTCCAGGACAGCCTGGTCTTGTGTATTATCAGCCAAGTGAAGGAAAGGAATCTGCACAGATGTAAGTCAATGCTTACAGTAAGTAGCAGGCTGCATTGAAAGATTTTGGCTAAAGCCACTCACGAAACAGATGTACACACACATTTAAGTCTTTTGCAAATTCTCCTGCCTGGGCTGAAGAGCATTTTGAAAGACGGATGAGAGCTGACTGCAAATACATCTGTAGAACTCAGAGAGAAACTTATCTGAGATAAATTGTCATGGGATGATGGAAATGAAATGCCCATCTTTACAAATCAATGCAGGGAGTCCCCAGGGAGGAGCATATAGATCATTTAAAAAGCATCTCAGCCTGTTCACCAGGATTCAGCTCCAAAGGGCATTGCCTGATGTGGGGCGTTATTAAAAGTGTTGGCATCAGGGAATCAGTCCCCTGTACATTGTTTGTGGACTTCTCTTGCCCGTTTCATTTGAGACTTTGTGCTGGTAATAGATTTGCATTTAGATTAATGTAAAACTGGTCACAGTAAGCATGGAAATGGAAGATGGCCACTTATTGATCCTGACAGCCAAGTCTTCTCCTCAGCAGGTTATTTTAATTGGCAGTGAAAATGATAAATTGTCCAATCAGCCCAGAAAAGGGACCCCTCTCTCTGACTCGAAATCCTGTGCCACGTCACAGCTTATCCTGCTCTCATGCTGCTGCTCTGGCCACGTCCCTGCCTTGCCCACATCCTATCCTGTGGCAGAGTTGTGCCATGTTTTGAGCTACGTTCTGCCTTGCAGTCACAAGAGCAGCTCCAGCACGTTCTCCTTCCTGCTACAGCCCTCCTGCATGCCAAGTTATACCTGGGGATGAAGGTGTCTCATCTGAGCTGAGCGTCCCTTTGCCAGCATACCAGAGCTCCTCTCCAGCCCAGCCCTCTTTCCTGCCTCCTCTGAGCCACCCTGCAAGGGGAGCTCAGGCTCGTTTCAGGGAACCCACAGGTTGTCTGCTCCTGCATTCAGCACCTTTGTCAATGCTTGTAATGAAGAGGCTGAGGACTGGGGTGGAAATCTGTTAGACAAATCATAGCCATGCTTTGCATTTTTATCAGTGTTTTTCATGCCTAGCTCACAGAAAGCCTCAGGAAGGGAGATAAATATCATTGTTCCTCCTTCCCAACAGGCAAAACTGAGAGCTGAGATCAAAGAGCTGAGTCAAGGTCACCCACGAGCCCGTGGCAGAGGAACAGCTCCAGCCCTTTCCTGTTGTTGCCTGGTTTTACACTGAAGGGTAGGTGATGATACCTCCGCTGCAGGCATGAAGAATCGAGCATTTAAAAGAAGGGCCAGCTGTTATTTAAGGGGCACTGAATCGCTGCCATGCAGTCAGTTTGAAAGGGCAGCCCTGTCAGCGTATGACACAAGGGCTTGATGAAGCACCACTGAAGCTTCCAGCAAAAGCCCTGCGGGCTGCAAGGATGCAGGCTGAGACCATAAATTGCACAAGATACCCTCTAGCTATCATGTGAATCTCGTCTCTGTGCGTGTGAAGGGTGTGATTAGAGACAAACCCTCCTGTTAACAGAGAATATATAGGGACCATTATAAGATGCTCTGACAACAGAGGCATTTTTCTTCAGGTGTAACTCCCTCTTCCCCAGTCCTAACACCTTTCAGGTCTTGCTTTCCACCCCCCTGATGCAAGTGGGATGTCAGCACCCCTATATTCATGTGAATAAGCTGCAAGTCCTGTCCTGGAGAACAACTGGCAGCAGGATGGAGGTATAAATGCAGCCACAGCCCTGGGTACACCCTCCTCTTTGGGCAGGGACACAGAACTTGCCTACATCCTGCTGCTGCCCCACACGCAAGGAAAATCAGGTCCTGTGCTGCGTTCTGTCTGGACCAGCCACAAGTGGCTGTGCCCTGTTGCTAGGCTACCCGGCTGCCTTCTGCAAATCCCCATAGCTGCTGGTAAACTCGCATCAGATTGCAGCTCACATGTTGGGCTATTTTTAGCTTTTTGAGGGGGAAATGGGGGATGGATGGACAGACGGGCAGAAGAAAGGAAGATATTCAAATCCTAGGATCCTCTGGTCATTGGGTTATTTGTTGTATGCCTGAAAAAATCTTGCAAATATGAATGTGTGTGGTTCTGCTTCCTGAAATAGGTAGAAGGTATGTGGGACCATAATGAAATATCTGGCTGACTAATGAATATCAAATGACAACTTTTGTGCTATTTCGAATCCTTGATAATTTGTCTTGTGTTCCATAAAAGCCAGAAAAGAGCTGGAAACAGCTCTGCAAAATGCACTGATGCATCAGAAAACCTGTGAAGGGCTGGCAAATGTAGAATAAAAAGTTCTTGGCATTTACACAGGCACAAGATCCTCACATGTTGCTTGGATTTGGATGATCTCATCATAAAGAAGGCAAGAAGATGGGTAAGAAAGTTGAACATGGATGCAGATAAATGATTTCTGCCTCAGACAAAGAGCCAAAACCCCTTGTCCTTAGGCGCCTGCGGGACCTGGCCCTGAGCAACCTGAGCAGCCTTTGAGGGCTACATTCTACAGCAGATATCCAAGGAAATTTGTGAGCAGGCAGGATCTTATGTACCACTTTACATGTATAAAGAACCTTATCTGTAGTGCTACTAATGCATGGGACTGCGTATGCTTCTCTGCTTTTTTTTTTTTTCTTTTTCACAGATGGGGAAAATGAGTCTTGCAGCACCTCACTGACATCTGGCCATCAACTGCTAACAGAGGCTGGGGCAAAACCAGCTGGATCTCATCATGGTCCAGTCCAACACTGAGCTCAAAAGGACCTATGTATATCACCCTGCTTCTCCTGTGTTGCTTGTAGAACTGGGGGCTTTCTGCACAGACCGGGGATAGGCTGCAAGAAAACAAAGTAGATTTAGGGTTTCTCTACCCCTTTTCGCTACTGTGGTTCAGACTACTATCACTGCAGTATCCTAGGTTACAGGATAGGCTTTTTGATACTGCATTCAGGTCTTTGGAAAAAAACAGGAAAAAAGCTTAAAAAGTGTCATCTTTAATCCTTTCTACCCTCACCATTTGCATTAACTGAGGTCCTCAGTTTGAAGGTGGATAGAGAACACCAGCCTCACCCTGACTGCAGGTGAGCTACCTGCCTGGGACTGGAGCCTCCCAGAGGGAAATTGCCAATGGGAAATAGCCATCACTTGGGCAGCAAAATGATACCCACAGTTATTGCAGCTGTGAGATGGTGAAAGGATGGAAAAAAAAAGAGGGGAAAAAAACTGCACTGCCTAGGACCTTTTTAAACTGCACCCCACAAAAACCCAATTTGCAGCAGTCAGGAGAGACTCTGCTTTGCTTTCAGTCAGAGATGGATTCCCCCTTCAGTCCCAGCTGCCAATTATAGATGGTATAAATGCAAGCCATAGAACTCAGCCCAGATCAGGTCTCCTGCCCTTGTTTCCTCTGTTCTCCTGCACACCAAGCAGCCACCCTGGGCTGAGCCCAGGCACCTCCCCACGCACCGCAGCAGACGCATCGCTGGCACTCGCAATCACAGGCTCAATCAGCCACAAGGAGATTATTTCTACTTCCTCGGCAGCTGTTTCAAGGGAAATAATCCTGGAAGAGCCTAATGAATTAGTGTTGAGAGAGTTATCTGAACTAATGAGAAGGAGTGGAAATGGGCTGAGAAAAAGGGGCTGTGTTTCAAAGAAATGCAATGCCTTTATTGGCTCTCTTCAGCTTTGGATGTTCAAAGACTTTTTTTTTTTTTTTTTTTTTTTTTCCTACAGCAATTTATTTCCTGAGTGATTGAAGAACAAAAACAATTACAAACTGTACCAATTTCTTTTTCCCTCATAGGTTTCTCATTTTCACTTAGCAAGATGCTCAAACCATCAACGTTCCCTTCCTCCCCTTCCCTTCTCTTTTCTGTGAGATACAAATAATTAGAGACTAGCTAGAAACAAAAACAATCCAGAACCGCAGAAGCCTTTTGAGCTATACAGGGTTAGGTATTGTGCCACAGTGTGCTCGTGGAATTAAAATTAAAAAAAAAAAAAAAGGAAAATATAAAAAGCATCTTTGCTAGTTTTTTTGAGATCAAAGGAGCAACCCTTGAAATTTGATGGTTGGGAACTTCTGAGAAAGGAGGATGTTAAACCAGTCCCGACTTCTGTGTCTGCTTTATCAGCAGGGAGACAGTGACACTGTTTGAACTAGATACCGACTTTCCCCACTGAGGCTGTGTGATGATTTCTGAGTGTGCTCCCCAAGGTTAAGGGTTTGCTTTGACGCTTCAGGAACGGGGCTATGCTCGCACTCAGTGCATGCCTGAACAAATGCAGCCATGGTCCTGGGTACTTCCTGCATTGCCTGTGTCCAGGGGCCCTTGTGGAAGCAGCAGAGAAGCTGCAGACCTTCCCCATCAGTTTGTGCTGAGCTCTGCACAATCATTGCACGTTTCCTTTGGGTCGCTGGAAGAGGCTGGTTGCCCAGCCGAAGGTGGCAGCTGCTTTCACATCACTCAGCCATGCTGTCACCCACAGGCAGTTGCCGCACCTGGATCAGAGTCAAAACTGGTGTGTGCACGTGCAAAGCTGCTGCTTCACTTGCTCCAGGTTGCTCAGTGCTGGTAACCTTGCCTGGCACACCCAGTTTGGCTTCCTTGCTTGATCACTTTCTGCACTGCTCACAACACAGCATTTGGCATCCCTGGAAAATACATCACTCCCTCCTGCTCAGGTTTTTCCCTTTCTCTCACACAAATTATTTTTATAGCAAGATGTTTGGAGATGTTTCTCTGTGTGTTAACAGAAGGGTTGATCCATTAAGGCATTAAAGGAAGGGTTTGAGTAAGCATTGCCCTGGATCTGAACGACCTCTCTGAAGGGCTGATGCTGCTGTGGACACAGGTCTTCTGCTGGCACCACCTGTGAAGGTTGGGAAGGAAAATATCCCCTCCGCCTGCCACCTGGTCTTCACTGCCCTGCAGCTACGACTGAGCTTCTGCTGTGGTCACTCCTTAGTGACCTTCAATCAACACAAATTAAGCTAGCAGCAACCTACTATTTAAAGTAACTCAGCTCCTTTCACTGAAATAAGCTAAAGAGCAACCAGATGAACACTTGGCAAGCAGAGGTGAGAGCTTGGTTGTGATCTGCCGATGCAATAACATTTCTGGCACAGGAGTCAGGAGAAAGCTACAGATCTGTTGCTACCACACCCCTCCTCCCTGGGTATCTTGTTATCTGCAGTACATATGTCTACTTGTTCTTTCCCCGCTGTTACTTCAGACAGTCTGCGCTCACTTTCTGCACCACAGGACCTTCATTTCACTTATGGGCATCTCTCTGGATGTGCACACTAGGTTTCCCCTTTTCCCGCTTCTCTGGCCCATGCTTACACTCCACAAGGTCAGTGGGACTCCTGAGGGCTCTGCAGCTAAGCAGGAGCACACGCATTTGCAAGCTTGAGATCACAGTTGGTTTTGTTCAGAAGAAGCTGGTGGGCTGCGTGACATAGCAGCACCCCCGGTTCCCTGTTCTTCTGCAATTTGGGGAGGGAATTGCAAAGGGAAAGGGTCAGCAGAACACAGCAAAAGCTTTCTCTTTGCACATCAAGCAGCACGCCCTGGTTATTCTAAGTGATGTGTCCTGGGATGCCACAGCCTCCCTGGTGCCCTGCCCCTTCACCCACATGACCTGAAAGGCATGCAGTGTCAGTGCAGTGATCATTTTTCTGCACTGGCAGGTGGTGCAGAACTAATACATTCCCCGCTATCCACCTAACTCCAGTGCAGAGGTGTGTTGGGGTGGGGAGAGGCATGACCTGAATGTGCCATGCTGTAAGTGCCCAGAGCTGATCACAATCCCATAGGGGTCATGGTCAAACAACGTAAATTGGAGCATCCCCTGGTAGCTGCAGTGCAAGAGCTGTCTGGGGACCAGGTCTTCTCCAGGGCAGAGGCATCCCTACATGGTTCCCCCCCTGCCTCCTTCACCTGGGCTAACAGTGAATAAAGTCTCTACCTTTTGTATACTTGAATACTTGTTCTCTGGTTTAGCTTTACTGTCAGAGGAAAGTCTCATACTCCAGAAATGTAAAAATAACACATGAAAAGCAGAACACTTAAATAGTTAGAAATGGAAATGAAAATGACTGATGGAGGTTCATCTCTTGAAATGAAATGTGAAAAGAAAACATGGAGGAGAAGAAATGGAGAAAAGCTGAAATGTAAATTAAAAGTTTAAAATTCTTCCCTCATTTACAAATCTATGGTGGGAATTTGTTTAGAAATAGATTAATTTTATGTTCTCTGTCTCTCTAAAATTATAGTTTTAAAATTACATGAAATATTCATGGAGGATGGGGAGGGAACCAACATCACCTTTGCTTTGCTGTTCAGATGAAACAGACTGAAGTGAAAAAGACAGTAAGTGACTAAAAGAGCTTTATATTCCAGGAGAGTATTAAAAAGGAAAATTTTGCTTTCCTGTATTCAACGATTACAGTGATAATAGCCACATAAGAACCTAGAAAGAGACATTTGCAGCCTCTCTAAAATTCTCTGCAGCTTGCAATTACACATAGTCAAATTTATCATGGATGCCAGATGGCACAGCTAGCATATTGGCAGGGATTTTTGAAATAAAAGAGGAAAAATAGCTGGCCTGTTCTGTGCCTAGCTTGCCTTCCTTTCTCTCTCACTCCTCCCCTCCCTACCCCAACAACCTTCTCCTACTTTCCCTCTGAATGTAAATTTTCCCTCTTCTTCAGAAACCAGTAATTTGTGGAAAGACTCTTAACTTCTTTGGGGTTAGACCTTCATCTAAGATACCCACAGTATCTTATCAGAGTTATAAATGGATGAAATGACTTAGTTCAAAGGTCTTTCTTGCAATTAGCACTATTATTTGCACTGAAATGAAGGTGAGAAATGAGAGTAGAAGGTGATTTTGCATGAAAAGACCATTAGACTGCAATCAGAGAGTAGGCTGCTGGCAGGACAGACAGGCAGGGTAGGCACAGAGGCACTGATGTCAGAAACCTAACACAGAGAAGATATTTCTCAGTTGCTACATTTGCTAAAGACTCAAAATCAAAAGATGATGTTGATTGCATGCACCCTCAAATGCCTGATGCAGGTTTTTGCAAGGGCTCAGAATCATGTTTGTAAGTGATCAGCAACCAGCTGCTTCTCTTGTGTCACTTGTGGCCAGATTTTCAAACCATCTCAATACCCTCCAGGAGCACTGTGACATGCAATCTGCTCCCTGTCTCAAAGGACAAAAAATTCCTTTGAAAGTCTGGCCCAGATGGTCAATGCCAATCAATTCTGGAAAAGCCTACCATGCCCAGAAAGTACCAAGATATGCATAAGGAGGATGAATGAAATTAGGGCTCCTGGAGGGACATGGACCTTAGTATCTTTAATAGGGTGAGGAATTCATTCCAAATTTCACTTTAGTTCTTTGTATTGATATCAACTTAGCTCCGCCAGGGTATTCATTTGAATTACTCCTTTTGGTTTCTTTACGAGCTACTTGCCTACCTGCATCTGGAGATACAGACCCTCAGTTTATCCATTTAACCCTGTGCCTATCCCTCCATCCACTTCATTTCACTTGACTACTCATGTCCCACCATTTGAGGGTTGTTTTCATAGCTCATAGCTGTGCTCTCAAGTGTAGCATTTCTGTATCTTTTTTTTCTGAGCTGTGTTGATAATTCTCACTATCAGGATATTACAAGTTGAAAGCTTTTGTCTTCCCATGTCCACATGCTCTCTCTCTATTTATATGAACATCTAAAGGAAAAAAAGAGGCAGGAAGTGAGAGACGCAGTTTACTCTGTCTTTAATCTCAGCCCTTGTGTATAGAATTGTTCAAAGGAAAAACACTAACCCTGCAGATACAGAGCTGTTGCACTGCTTCTCTTTTGTGATTTATGTTCCCTGCCCTGCGTGGGTTGGTGTGGACGTATCAGGAGAAGCAAAGAGACTGCACAGGCAAGAAATGGCTGCTGCCTGCTCTCTGCAGTCTGAGACATCTGCAAGAGCATTCTTCAGCCAGCCCTAGGGGAATGTGCTCAATTTCCCTTTTGGCCAGGTCTCCAATGCGTATGGCTCGTGGGTATTTGGGAGCTGGGTTTACCATCGTCCTGCCCCTCTTGCTCTCCCCAGCCCTTTTGTCTCTCAGAGGCCCAAGGCTTCAGCTCTTTAAAATGCAAAAAATCCATGTACCTCCCTATAAGAGCTTATCCCTCAGAGGAGTTGGAATAATATTGCTAGTACTCGCCCAAAAGCTCATTTCTCCTGGACACTTTCACTGGACACTGCTGCACTCGGGCAGGTCTTCCCTTATGCCCTAATTTGCAGCTCAGTGCTTGCTGGTTGCTGTGGGTGTGTGTCACTGTATGTGTACGCACTCCCCAAAAAATCAGTAGTGGTTATGAAACAGTCTCCACAGCACCATTTGGCATCAAGTAAAGTAAAAAATAATAAAACAATCAAACAAACAAACAGAAAAATCAGGACTATAAAGAAATCACTGGAGGTAGAATGAATCAGTCGTGGCTCCAGTGTAATTATGTACGCGCACTTCTTAGGACATAAATATAATCTAATTGAGATGATGTGTGCCTCCCACACTTAAAACAAGAGAAAAAGAATACCTCCTATCAAAAGTCTATCTGCCTGTTTCTCAATTACTCGTGCAATCATGCTTCATTTCAGGCTCAAATTTACTCTGCAAAGCCAGGTGTGATTACCTTAGGTTGTTTCTTCTAGGGCCAGGTCCTGATGGCTCTATTCAGCCCCAAGAACAAATAGCCTCTTTAGTACCCACCAGGAAGGGCCCCTGAGCTGAAGAATGAGAATTAAGCAAACAAGTGTTTATTCCTGGGCAAGGCTCTTGTTCAGTCCAATTACATAGTGGCCAATGCAGCTCAGGTTAGTGCCAAGAAGCACAATCAGCATTTAGGACAGGGTGGTAGAGATCTGCCTTTAACTGTTTCAGTGCCTATAACGGGAGCTTTGATGAAGTCTTTTTTTCTTCAAAGTGGAAACCAGAATCTGCCCTTTGCCTCACAGTTGTTAATAGCCTATCTCAGGGCCACAAGAAGTGCTGCTTATGTGGGATCTGTGAATTTCCCTGGCTTTCCTTCTTTCCCTTTGGTTTGAATCAAAGCATTGCTGAGCAGTAGGGAAGCCCTCCTCTCCTCCCTGAGTTTGAGCTTGTTGTTATTTAACAGTGCAACACTATTTATTAACTCCTGCCACCGTAAATGCATTTGAAATGCAGAGTATCCATGTGTGTGGGAGAACCCTCTGAGAAAAGAAAAGAAAGCAAAAGAAAAAATAATAATGCCACAAATAATTGTCTTGGCATCCTAGAGAAGAAAGGCGGAGGTTTATGCCTGAAAAACAGCTTGTCATTTGTCTTTAATAAGGAATGATTGCAAACAGATTTCCTACAGACACTGGCCACATACTGAACTGATTAAAAATCATGTGCCTATTGATTGTTGCATTCTTCCCCACGCTGCTGCATTTCCCCCCCTCTGCATCCCTGTGCACTGCCAAGGGCGACGCTTCATGCCAGCACATGGCCACAGGAACACCTTGCCAAGGGCACACTGCTGTCTCAGAATGTTGGTCCAGGGGCTGTGGGGAACCTAAGGGGGTCAGGGTTTTGTTCCCAGCTTGCAGCTGGCCTAGCTGGGCTCAGGGTGAAGGTGAAGCACTCGGCTCCTCCATGTTCTTTTGCCTTCTCTGTTCAAACGGCCCTGGTAGATTTTCCCCTACTAGCAATGGTTGTGAGATATTTTAGGATAGAAGGAATACGTGCTCCTGACCCCACATATTTGTCTTTGTGTATAAAGAAATACTGGTGTGGGTAATTCTGGGTTAAATAGGGCTGAAGTACACCTCACCCATCACATGGATGCAGAGCTGTTCAGAGCCACCACATGGAAGCGGATGAGTTAGAGAGATGAACGTTGCATTAGGAAGTCCCAAAAGAGGGGCTACAGCCCCCTCTACCATCCAACTAAATCTGTGCCTGTCTTAAAACACAGACATAAAAACGAAGCCCTAAACAGTGTACTAGACAATGTTCTAAGATTCATGCTTCAGTTTTTCTCGCTGCCCACCGAGACAACTGTTGCATCCCAGGGGGTGAGTGGTCTCCCACCTCTGGCCCTTCCTTCCACCCTCACTTGTTTTCACTGTCCTGCAGCTGGATCAGCACCTCAAGAGAGCAACAAGCACCTGACAAGTCTCCATACACTGGGGCCTGGAAGATAAGGATCAGACTCTTGTTGGTTTGTTTTTTTTGGTTGGGTGTTTTTTTTTTTTTTTTTGTGTGTGTGTGTTTGTTTTAATTTGTTTTTCCTCGAAATATTTCCTCTGTGTACTGTTTCACCATTTTCTGGATGCAATATTTCCTTCCAGGCATGGATAATTAATCAGATCCCGACCCCAGAGAATCTGGGATCTTCTAGGGCTGAGGCACAGCACAAGTATCAGAGCGGACATTGCAGATCAGGGCGAGACTCGGGCTCACAGGGTACAGCAGAGGTAACAGCAGTAACTGGTCGGGGGTGGAGCGATGCGGAGTCTCTGGCCCTACACAAAGCCTGACATGACCGCGCTCCTGATGCAACTGCCACAAAGACAAGGTGAATCCAGGACAGGGCATTTTTAATGCCAGAAACATGCTTCTGTGTCAAAATTTTAATGAATCATTTCACTTTGAAGCCAAGGGTCTTGCCAGAAATTGGCATCCATTTCTGAAGTATCCAAAAAGGTCCTGATTGTTAAAAACAAACCACCCAGGCAACCTCCTTCCAAAACCTGGATGCTGCTAAGTTCACCTGCGGGATCTAAGGGACTCCAAGTCACCAGTCACTGTTGAAAACTGCACACTCAGCTCAGTCCAGGGTATTGCAATGGCACAAAAACAATCCCAAGTCAGCAGCTCCACAGCTGTTACTCTGAACTGCTGCAGTAGCTGACTGTGCCACTCCAGGGAGAAAATGTCTGACGAAAGAGTTAATTCTGTTTTCATGCTTTTTAAAAAATAATCATTTGTTGTCACCATGAAGAGTGACTGATAACAATAATTACAGCTCAAGTATACTTTCCAGTTGCTTTCTGTCAAAGGGGCTAAGTACAAATCAGCTTGTCCAGGTTTCTATTTTTTTTTTTTTCCCTTGAGAGTGCTTATAATTAAGTTCCTACCATATTCTCTCTTTTCTTACAGAAAGGAGGGAAACTGCCTTCTGAAGTATCAGAGAGTTTTACCCAATAATAGCAGTGTGCACTGGAGTGATGTGTGAAATCTGTGGGGGAAGGGAGAGAAAGCAGCAAACAAGGGCAAAATTTATCCAGCAGCATCTATGCATTACAGAATCACCAAATGGTTTGGGTTGGAAGGGACTTTAAAGACCATATAGCTCCAGCCCCCTGCCATGGGCAGGGACACCTCCCACTAGACCAGGTTGCTCAGAGCCCCATCCAGCCTGGCCTTGAACACTGCCAGGGAGGGGGCATCTCTGGGCGGGGCATTGTCATTGCTTTTTCTACATTTTTTTTTGCTAGTTGCCTTATAATGTTTCAAACATAGCTATAAAATTGTGTTTAGCTTAGTACTGCTCAGAGCTCAGCTAAATCTGTCACCTTTTCAGCTGGTAAATGCAGGCTTCAGAGATTTTTATTAGGGATGGTGAACCTTGTAAATACATATAACCAGGTGACGTGCACACAAGGAATAAAGGAAAGGCACCAGCAGACGTCCGTGGACGAAGAAAAGAAGACATCTTGGCTGAGAGCTACATGATGGAAATAACATCTGCATGGGAGAAACTGCCATGTTATAACTAGGCCTTAATAGAAAAAAAAA
>VXAV01005458.1:423701-464078 GCA_013399715.1 Alectura lathami | reverse complement strand
TTTTTTTTTTTTTTTTTTTTTTTTTTTTTTTTTTAACCTTCTCATGTCTTGTTAAAGCTGTGGGCTATGTCACTATCTGTTCACACAGCAAATATATATAATATTAACCATATTTTACAACATTTTAAAGTTTCATGCCTATCTACTTTTTTTTTTTTTTTTTTGGCCTGGAACCAAGCAGATGGCAGAGACCAGTATATGGGACTTTGACTATCTTGTGAGCTCATACAAGAATCAGAGGAGTGACTTAGATTCATCCTCATTTTTGAACAAGGGCACAGCTTGAAGTGTTTCAGAGAAAGTGCCAAAGCATGTGAAATTACCCGCTTTGGTTTTTATTTTTTCTGTCTCCCTGAAATCTCAGTCTATCTCCAAAGAAAGGTGATCAAACAGGGTGAGGACTGTATCAAACCCTTGAAAAATGCATGAAAATCCTGCAGCATAATCTTTCCCCCAGAAAGCTGGTGTAAGTGGGTGGTTTTATGGTAATCACATCAATGCAGTACTGGTCTTGAGAAGAGAATTCTGCAAAATGCCTTGTGGACATGTAAACAATAGGGGAGTGTCTGCAGTGACAATGGAAAGCACTTTCCCTAATGGGAAACATCCTCATCATTCGTACCATACCCTTGCACTGTGTGATGCTTTGAGTGGTGAAATGTTGGGTGGATCCCAGACCCTGAGTACAGCTGATCCAAGTTATCTAATTGCTGCTGATGTTTTTCTCCTTGGTGGGCACAGGAAAGTTGTGTAATGAAAAACAACATTAAAATAGCACTAGGATTCCATCTTATGGCAGCAAGAGAAGAAAGGCACTAGTCTTCCTGCATTAAGGATGCCAGCCACTCCAGCTCCCCAGCCAGCTCTCTTTTAACATTTTGTACAGTATCTACAACAATACGAACGAATGCAATTAGGATGAATCACGTAACAAGGATGAATCAAGGGTACAAAGGGGATCTGGCTGCTCAACAAATCTAAAACTAAAACCTCCCACTGCATCCCTTTCAGAGCAGCAATAGTTTGACTGGAATACATTGTAATATAGTATTTTTTTTTTGTCCTAATGCTGTAGCTATGGCCATGAAAGCCTTTCTTATTTTTAATAACCGAGCCATGCATAAGTTCTTTTAGAAGGGCTTGTCAAATAACATACTCCCATCCAAACGGTGTGATACCAACTTTGTACCAGTGACTTTTGTTTGAAAGGCAAGTAGCAAGGAGTATCCTTGTCACTAAACAAGGCGATGCTCCTAGTTCATTATGCTAGAGTACATACGGCTGGACAAGTACAGCACTTTCAACACTAATTCCCTACTGGAGCTTGCACACCATAGTGCCTTCCTGCAGACTCTTGGGAAAGAGCACAGAGGGGAAAAATGGTGCAGGAATTGATAGTTATGGCAAAAACTGGAAGGCAGACATTTTGTCTGAAACTACCTGGATATTGCTGTGGCCATGAGAAAACATAGGTCCTTCAGAAGGAGAGCTAGGAGGCAACTCAGAGAGAAAACGCTAATGCCTTTCCCCAGAACTCATCTCTTTCCTGGTCAGCAAATTCTGAGCCAAGAGTCGGTTTACCTCCATCACTTTGCATTCTTCACTAATACAGCTGAACAAATACCGTTGTTCCCTTTTTGGAATATGCATTAGCTGATTTTTAAGTATCAAGCCTGTAGGCCCCAGGGGTGTACTGGAAAGAACCATCTAACCAATTTCACAGCAAATAACTTATTCCACAAATATTGCTTCCCTTCCCAGCTCCTGAATTGGTTCTGGATGGTTCACAAAACTCTCCGCTTTATTTGTTATTCAGAGTTGCTTATAAAATTCCTCCATGAATAATGAAATTGGGCTGGAGATTGTTCACTAACAGCCTTTTGTGAATAGTTGTAATTCTCTATACAAAATTCATGTTGTGATTTGATATGTTCGCTATGTTTTGTGATACCGTCTCTGACTGAATGAATTATATAGCTCACCAGGGAGTGTGGAGTGAACTGTGATTGTAAAAGTCTTGATTGGCCATTTCTAAGCAAAGTGGGAAAAATAACCTAAGCGTGGATGCTTGTTAATGGCAGGTATGTTTCTCCATCCACTTACACTGACATAATTGGAGATTGCTTACCTTATGTCAGCAGAAATGCTGGCTGTAAAACTGAGGTGAAAAAGGCATTCCAGTCAGTATTTCTGAAATAATGCAGTCTCCAGGGGTTTCCTAGCTAGCATCTGGTCACAGGTTAAAAAAAAAAAACAAAAAAAACAGAAGCAGCAGAATACTCCTTTAACCATTTTTTTCATTTATACGGGATTTTTCCCATGGAATCTGGCGTACTTGTGTATTTGTGAGTCGAGAGAAGGGGTTCCTAAAGGCCTCTTTAGCAAATATTTGCTTTATAGCAGTCAGGCTGCATCACAGTGTGTTCTTCCAGCAGCAGTGCTCACTCTAGGTGAACAGGAAGAACAAATACTGACCTAGACCATGTCCTCCCTGCCCCTAAATCCTTCCTCAAGTTCTCAGCATAGGCTCCTTCACCCATGTCCTCTCCACTCTGTTCTTAGCTGGCTCTTCCCTCCAGCCCATCATTTCCCATCTCTGTCCCCTCCAGCCTCTGCAGACACAACCAGGAGTGACAGCAGCCAGCATCCTTCCTGTTCTGCACGTGAGGCTCTACAGCTCCTTGCATCGTGGCTCCAGAGGGAGCAGGGAAAAGCTGAGAAAAAGCTGAGCCCCAGTGCCCTCTGTATGAAGGGTAAAGCTTTTTAACCTCTTAAATGGGGCCAAAGCCAAGCTCCCTCACGTGAGGAGTGCAACAGCTCTGCAGCCCCCCCTCCTGTTGCCTAAAGGTGGCAATAAGTCAGGGGGCCAGGGGAGAGGTTGGTGGGAAAAGTACCAACCTAGTTACACAGCAGAGGTTGCCACTGGCAGAGGCTATGCATCACTTTCTTCCTTCTTTTTTTTTTTTTCCTAAAACAATTTGATTCAATTGATTTTTCAAATTGCGTTTCTTTCATCTGACACGAGGTTACAGGACAACCGGACAACCCAAGGTGAGAGGAGGGGAAGGCACAGCCATGCTTTATAAATCCAAGAAACTCAATTCTCATATCAGGAATACTGAACACTGAGGCTCTGTAAGGAGAAGCACACTCGTACACAAACAGATAAAGCTCCAGTATCCCAAACACTGCCTTATCCTCCCGTTGTGTTTCTATCCACCAGGCACCTCCACCACAATCACAGTAAGAGGTCTCAGCCCTTTCCCATTTCCACGTGTCAGGAGAGGAGACAGCGCTGAGTTCTGGGTATGCACACGAAGGGCTCATCTGGATGCTGAATGCACTGTAACAGCTATGTTTGCTCCTGCAGTGCACCTTCAGTCTGCATGTTTATGATCCTTCCCTCTCTGATTTGGATGGACAAACACATTGCTTTTTTTGTTTTCTTTTGTTTTTGTCCAAGACAATGGTTAGAATTTGATAAAACACCTTTACAAACAACAGAAAATCCAAGTGGACATTTCCTAAAAAAGGAGATGGGGGAGGGAGATGCTGCTCTTTATTTGACAAATATTTTTTGATTTGGGGTCGGTTTTTTTTGTTTGTTTGTTTCGTTCCCCTCCCTCGCTAATGAAATTCCTAAAGATGAGATGGGCTGTTGTTGCCATAGAAACTTAGTGCTGGCAGAAACTAAGACTGCAGATTTATTCATGCGGCTTGTTAGTCAAACTTGATGCAATAACAGAGAATTAATATTTTGGTCTCATCAGGATCTTGCAGCTTTTGCCTTTCTGCAGAACCTGTGAGCAGAAGGAAATGCCAAACCCTGCACTGGGGGGCTAAACACTTTGGCCATCCTCAGGCACTGCTCTGTGGGCAGCTCTGCTGTACGCACAGGGAGGGCTGAAGCCCTTTGCTGCTGGCTGCAGTGGGGATGTTCTTGCTGCTAGCCATAGCAGAAAAAGGCCTGACTAGAGACTGCAGGAAATCTGTTCTCTTTTTCTTTTCAAAGCCTCTAGGACGAGTTTGGCAGAGAAATGATCCCACTACTTGCAGACTTCTTAACTAATTAAGGGTTTTAACAATGTATTTTGTTTTCTGGCTAACATGCACTTTGCAATTACTGATGGATGCATCCTCGCCCTGTTGGATAAATAAGCATTTATTTATCCCTGCTTGATGACAGAGAAACTGAGGTGGGAAGGACAGATGAAAGTGCTATACATATTGCAAAGCCCAATCCATCCCAGCAGAGCAGAATTTAGGTTGGAAGTTAGGATCTTTCTTTAGCTGAGTCCCCATGTACATTATTCCTGTCTGCAGTTGTCCTCCGTGCTTTTTCTTACTGCTGTGGAAATCAGCTCTGATCACAAGACATGAACATCGTGTCTCTATTCATTTTCCATTTTTACACAGCTCTTCCAAACGAAGATGACACCACACATAGGATTATAGCTATGGAAGGGGAAATGCTCTGTGATGGTGAATTCCTAAGGGGTTAGAAGGAAGAAAACTTTGGGTCATGAAGTTTGCTCTTACAGCTTAGACTGCTTATCATTCTTGGGCACGAACTCTCAAACCACTTCTTCTGCCTCCCAGACATGAATGAACCAATCAGCATAAATCTGTAACCAGAGCTGCTCAACTCAAGAAGTTCTGCACCACCACGAGAGAATGCAGAGGCTTGCTTGGCTAAATCAGAGGAGCTGAACCTTGGGCTGTTCTACTGAAAGTGTCCCACATGCTGCAAAGACATCAATCTTTTGAAATGTGTTTGCTTACACAGACACTGCTTCATTGTACCTACACAGATTATTTTGCCCTTTCACAGACAAATCACAGCTGAAGTCTGTCTAATGGATCCCTAGAACAGGGATGGAAGAAGAGCACTCTAAAGGGACGAGTTGAAGTGGCTTTGAGTCCTAAAAGGTGGAAAATATTAATGCTCAGTTGGGATTTTGATTGTGGAGGATTAACCTAATAATAACTGGACCCATATTTTAATAAAAAACATTAATTTCTGTCACAGGATTAATAGTTCAAGCCCCCTACCAGCCTCTTTATTATCATTCTTCACCAGAAAACTATGCTTTGATTTAAAAGGGCAGAATGACCCTGAAGGTTATTTGTTCTTATGGAAAACTCAGAGACCTCAAGACATGTTAGCGTCATTCTGAGAGGGGCTCAGCAGCAGCCATCCCCATCGGTTTTGCAGAGGATGGTTAGGCACTATGGGAGCTCCCCCAGAAATACTTCAGAACTATACCTACTTCACAGCAATTGGTAGAAGTCAGTGAATTCAAAACTGAAGTCAATGCGCACATGAAAGGTAAATCTTATTTATAAATGCTTGAACACCAGGTCTAAGTGTATAGCATTGAGTGCTTGCCATTGAGCTGTCTCATGACTTTGGATACTTCAGGATTATGCATACTAGGCAAGATCTTGTTCTTCTCTACTTCCCTGGATTTCCTAGAGGTGCAAATCAGTGCACCATCTGCCCTATAATCATTAGTAAAATAAATTAGAATGCTTGAAGGATCAGCCTGATTAGGAAGTGAAGTGATCACTAGCAACTATTGTCAATGTTGTGTGCTTTGTTCCACTTACAAGGCTAATTACTGTAACAAAGTAGATCATTTTAAATGGAAATTCTGGATGACTCTCAATGCAAGTGTTCGTGATTTTTTCCTGGATGCATCACAGCCACATACAGGAAACAAGAGACAATAGAAAAAATCAAAACACAACTGGATTGAACAAACTATTCAATAGACTTTTGTTAGAGCTCAATACAAATGTGCATTTGTCCTCATTCTTTATGAGCTCTTTGTCTGAAGTCTTCTATCAAATCCTATGATCCCTGTGTTTCTTTGCAAAACAGCGCTGTCCACCCAATGAGCCCGTTGTATTTTCTGCCTTTGCCCCAGAGAACCCAGTCCACCTCCCAGTGGAACCACTGGCTGAGCTCCTGGTAATCTCAGTGTAATGGGACTGAGCAGGAATTCTTCTCTTCGTCATGTTCTAAACTTGCAACACACGTCTACTCTTACTTAGCCATGCTCTTCAGCGCTGAAGCTGCGCTTCTGGAAAAGCTGTGAGTTAATTGCATATTCATTTAGCCTGAAGCCCATATTGCTTGGAATAACCACCTGATGTTTTGTAATGTCCTTCTCCTGTTTGCATCAACTGAGCTGGTTGCTCAGCGATGTGACAGCTGGGCATGTGGCAGGAAGAGTCAGCAAGATTGAGCCAAATATTGCCTTGTTTGCTTGATTCATAGATGGTTTTTGAGATAGGAAAGAATTCTAATATGGAGGATTAAAGAGAAATACAGTTTTCCAGAGGACATTCTGAGTATTCCTGAATGGTCTTCAGTATGCTGTGGTCCTCATTCATTAACTGACAAAACCTGAGGCCATTTATAATAACGTCTGTGCTCATAAAAAACTCTTTTCCATTTCAATATATAGTTTCTAGCCTTCTCTTCATTTAGAGAGGTGAAATGGGAGAGGAAAAAATGTCTATTCCTTTAGACAACATATGTGAAAGCTAGGAAATCATTCCCTGCCAAGGCAAAATCAGATTCTGGCGTTGTCCTTTTCCTTTGGTTATTTACTCCTGATTTGAGATGTAATGTTTACTCCAGGGGAAATCACCTTGGAATAACTGCAGAAGTATTACTCCACAAAGGAAATTTTGGCAAGCTTGAACTGACAGCTGTTTACACTCTCAGTGAACACTGCATGCCTGAGGAGAGCACAGACCTGTAATGAGCACAGCAAAGCAACCACCTAGCACCAGTGCTCTTCTGTGTGGGGTTGAAAGCACACAGATGAGACATGCATCCACATGCCCAGTTTTTAAAATAATGATGTAAGTTTCCTTTCATAACCCTTCTGAATTTGTAGATTTTTTTTTGAGAACCAAGGGTAGCCAAGATATTTGCAATTAGTCTCACTACTGTCTGTCCTTGGCAAAAGTCTTTGTGCAACAAGTACACGTACTGCCACTGCTGCTAGGGCTGGGGAACTGGCATCCGGCAGTCCTGATCTGAAACTGAAGCACAGTAAAAATACTTCCATATTTCTTGTAGAATGTGTACGCAGACATCCCAACCCTATTGCTTTAGAAGGTCCATTACTGCTTTTAGAAACAATCCACACATACAGAGTTCAATTCATCCTCTGTACATCGATTGTGCTACAAATGCTCAAATTAATTGTGCCTGCCCAGTATCTCTGTGTGAAAGCTATTGGCCTTCCCCTCTCTTAGGACGTGTCAGTTTGGTTTGTCCATGTCTAATTGGGGAAGACTGAGAAAATAGTTGACTTAGTCTGTTTCATCCCAGGCAGTTCTGTCTGTGATGGAACACATCACAGGAGAACACATTAAACTTTATCTTAAATGCACAATGTCAAACATTCAGGCCACCAGAGTAGATGTGGTATTTTACTGGTCTGAGTCTTATGTCAAACCAGTAAACAAGGAACAGCTGTTGTGGCCACTGTCATTAAGTGTTATAAAACCAGTGGAAGTGAGATGAGAATCAGCCTGGCTGTGCTAGGAAGAAAGAAAACAAATGTTTGCAATAAAGTGCAGTTTTGACTGTTGTGGTTTCCAGAGATGGTACAAAATGAATCCAACTTACACACCACGGGCAGAAGCGTGTCACAAACAAAATAAGGATGTGAAGGGCAATCACTAAAATGTGTGATTGCTTTTTCATAGTTTTCTGACATCTGTGTAAATCCACTAGTTTCTATAGAGTTACCTAAAGCAACTAAAGATGGAAGGAGAAAACAGTATGACTTGAGAACCAGGAAATGAAAATTATTAGAATAAACAGCAAAACAGATTAATCGAGGAGAAGTCAAACCCCCTGTTTCCTAGTCCAGCTCAATATGACACCAGTGTCAGCTGTGTCTCCCTTATACACCAGCAAACTCATTTACAGCATGTCCTGTCGCTGGGGGGAACGAATTTCTGATTTTGCCAAATGACTTCTAAGGACACTGAGGACAAAGAAAGGTAGGGAGTGATAAATCGAGAAAAGAAGATTAATATGCTTTTGTCCTAAACCAAATATTTGCTATTCTCAGTAAAATATTAGTCCACCACCTCTGAGAAGCAAGTAAACAATGTGTCCTGGGTAAAACTGTCATAGTCACTGGGACACTGAGTGACAACAAAATGGTCTTTTCCTTTCCTAGGAACATGTTGAGCTGAGTGTCTGTTCTGCTGGGTTCTGCCGGGTTCTGCCTAACAGAAACAAGGAAGACAAACTCTAGCCCAGATCAATCAACAAATAAATGGAGGTGGCACCTACTGACATTTGGACTGATTTAACTCAGAAGGTTTTATGAATATTCTGAGCTGTTGACTTCCACTGAAATCAGCTGTACAGTGAGGGTATTCCTGAATGTTTCACCAGCACAACAGAAGCAGCACTTCCAGTTTTGACATGAGTGAAGCTCTATTAAGTTGAGAAAACTGCATGGCTGCATGCCTGTGGCAGCTTTCCAGCCGGAAGTACATTCCTGATGAACCTAGTTGGGAAATTCTGCAGCCCAGCCAAGCAAATACAAACCAAGGACTTTCTTTGTGAATGTATGGTGAAAGAGTGATAATTAAGCCCATGTACTGTAATTGGACACCCCTGTAACACTCAGCAGCTGCTGTCTAGGCATTTTCCAGTTGACAAAACCACTTCACTAGTGTCCTATCACAACAAACATTTCCCTCTTGAGAAAGCCTCAGTGCAGTGAAGGCTAGAGCCAGCTTTGAAACACACTCAAATTCATGGCTGGTTGGATCTGATTTTTTGGTTGAATATCTCTATTTACAGTGAGTTTAGTGGCTGAGGTTTTGCAACACTTTGTCAGAAAATCCACTTGCATTTCTACAAGTAGGACATGACAGCAAGCAGTGCAATGCCCAAATCATCTTTACCCTGTTTTTTGGATGACCCCTTTCGCTTCATCGTTTCAGTCACCATTTACAGCTTGGTACATTGATCCTACCAAAACGGCTCAGAGCTTTCTTGCATACCTTCTTATTGTCAAAAATTGCTACATGTGTATAAGGCAGCTTCAGTACCTGAGGCCTACAGCTTACATGCACAGCTAGCACATGTCTCTTGATGGTTCTTGAAAGACAGCAAGCATTCACATGATTTGCTGCTACTATTTGACCATATCTTTCATAGCCCTCTAGACTTCACAGCAGGAAACTCCGAAGACGAAAATTACACAGCATAGCCTCCTCCCATACAAGCTTGCTCCTGGACCCAAACAGTGAGCTGGGAAGCAAACTTCAAAATACAAATAGAACCTTTCACTGCCAGTGCCACGACCACTGTGGTGGCTGAATGTTGCAGTCACTGTGACCCCCAGTGAATCCCTCTGGGATATGTGCCCACATTGCTGCTGAAAGTAATTAACTTATACATTTTAGCAGTGATGCAAATAATATTTGCTGCTGACTTGGTAGCTTGTATTGTTACAGACTGTTCTGCCATGACCTGCAAGGGTGCTTATTACACGGAGGCGAAAAGGTCACAAGTATTCCCCTTGCTTAAACCAAGGAGACACCAAAAGCAAATTCTATTTAACGGAACAAAGTCAGGTGGGTGGCACTGCACACTTGAGAACAGTATCAGAGAGCTGAGGATGGAAATGGGTGGACAGGTGAGCCCTGGGGGGTGAACTGCCTCCTCTCTTAGACTTCATGTCACTTTTAGTCAACATGAAATGGACAGAGGGGCTCAGCTATTTCAGAGAGCTAATTATTCTGGAAGGCGCTTCTCCAATCATTTGACAAAACGCCTGTGATGCATGTTGAGGGTAATTATCACTTGTTTCACTGTCCTTAAATGTCCCTGACAAATGTCAGCCCTTTCAGACGAAGAAGAGACATTGAGAATCCCTGTTTCAGAGCGCACTGGGAAAGCAGCAGCCATTTTTGTGTCTGTTAGAATAGTGCATATTAATGTGTTTCATTTGTGCAGCAGTATTTTTAGGTTTTAGAATTATGTAAATTGTTCTCCAAATTACACACAGCCCTGAGAAAGCAGCTAGTAGCAGTTGCAGCTGTCAGAGTCATATGGCGTTGAGCACCCAGCAAGTTGCAGGAGAGAACATGGAAATGGTTCTGGGCATCACTGCAGCCCAAGTATCCGCTAATGGACAGGCAAATCACGTGCAGCACTGATGGCCCTGATGTGAAGGAGGCAGAACTGAAAACGGGCCTCTCCACCAGCATCAGGGGATATGGATGTCATTACCACTATGAACTAGAACGGACAGTTTTATTATCAAGGTCAACAGTGCCGTTAAAATACTTCCAAGCATCAATCCTCCACTCCTAATGGAAAGTAACATAAAATAAATTAGCTGACCACTTAACCAGCTGGTAGAGACAGGAGATGGACTGGACAGAGTGGCAGGTTTATTTCTTCTGTTTGTATTTATAGGAAGCAAATCTTTGGAAGGTATAAATCTGTCTGTCCAGCAGGCAGTGCTCCAGGACACTAAGTGCTAAGGGTATTATTATTACAGAATTTTCCTGAGAAATTTGTTTGAAATGGGTGTTTCATGGGACAGGCAGGTACTGTACTCTTGAAGGAAGTGGAGGCACTGCTTGCCTCCAAAGCTGGAATTCTGGTACATGGAGATTCTGGGACTGGGATTCTGCCTCACTCCATTACTTGGAGCTGGAAGCTGAGGCATGGGGCAGTGGCTCTTCAGTGCTGACTTGTCCAAATTCATCCAGAAAGCCTGTAACTGACCTGAAGACCGAGGTTTCCCAAGTGCATGTCTGGTGTTTAAGAGCTGATGATGAAGGGGGAAGTCACTTGCAATTAGCCATGCTTCTCTGGCTTATAAAAATTGAGTTGCTATTTTACTCTGTTGGTAATTACTCTATTTTCTGCCTTCAAAGACTCACTTCTATATAGCTGGCCTCAGCTGAAGAAAACCACAATGAAAGAAAGAACAGATGCAAGTCCCTGCTAGAAGATTAGTGTCAGAGATGGTTTCTGGTGGAGGTTTAATTCCACAGAGCTCAGATTTACATTTACTAGTATACCATTAAAATTATTTAAAAAAGAAAAAAGAAAAGTGGCATTTCTTTTATTATTAAAACAGCTTGGCTGTACAGAAGGTTCATGTAAGAGCTTTCACTTTGAATGTGCCAGTGCCAGAGTGTGACTTTTGTAATCCTGTGGCATGCTTTTCAGCTGTATCCTTTCTCTTCTCCTTTAACACCAGCCTAATGATCACTGGATTTGCAGGACCCACAAGCTGAAGGACCACCTTAAGCAGGCAATGAGGTCTGAGTAGGGCTGTGACACATGGTGTGGAGCAGCAGGACCTGGAGCACTGAAGGTCAGGAGAAGCTGGCTGAAAGCACAGGACTGAGCCCCCTCGGGCTCAGTGGGGCTGTTAGCTGGAGGCAGAGAGCTCTGGGGAAGCATGCACATCCCTTACTCATGGCTTTATCTCATCACAGCCATTTGCAGAGGGCTTATCCACATTGCTGTCCCATTCTTCATGAACAATGAAAGTCAGTCACCATCTTTTCTTCCTCTTTACAAAAAGAAAAACAGAAAATCCAGCAGCCAAAAAGACAATAAAAGAGAAATGGATGTAAATAAACAGGAAATATTTTAAGGCTGCAAGAGAGAGTAATGTAACTGTGTAAATATGGGCTAGACGGTCAGCAGCAGTAGATGTGAGGAATGAATGGGACAGAAATGCAATGGTTCAGGAGGGATAGACAGGTTGTCACGATAACTCTCCTGAATTGTTGACTAAATTCTGTTTACAGTATAAACATCTTGTGCAAGGGCTGCTAAAAAGATTTAAGAGAATCAAGTAAAAATGTTCTATGCTTTATAAACTGCTACTGCTTTGCCTTTCTTGTCTGGATGGCAGAATAAATGAGAGCTACAAAAATACTATTGCAACTAACCCTGCATATCATTTTTCAATTGGTGAAATGACTGATCTATATATTTCTCTTGTTTGTGACAGAAAGAAATTAAAAAGGAGACGTAACTCTTTATAGGGTCCTGAAGTGCTCTAACAAAGGGTGGCACTTGGGATCTGCTTCCCTAGCACTGTGGTTTAATTGTTTGAAGATGCTTAAGTGCATCATGTGGCTGCAAAGCTCATTAGCAAAATTAATTCACTGTGCCCTATTCATTGTTTCCAATCCTGACATACAGCCATGGAGCATTTTACATCTTGAGTTATTTGAACATAAATTCATTCTCAAAAAATTTTTCTGGTTCTTTTTAGTAGAATATAAATTGGATGTTTATGGAAACCACTGAGGTTTTTTCAATATGGGATCTCTCTTCACACTGAACAGACATATAGTACTATTCCAAAAGAATGAAGGTGACAGGGGCAAAATAGAAGCCTTATTAACTCAAACTCTTGTTCAAAGATATGCATGACTTTGGGGTGATAACTGATTTGCACAGAGATGTTGGATCTTCCACTGGTTAGGAGGTGAAGAGAAGTGTGGAGCCCTGGCTTCCCATATTTACGTTTTTGGTAATCACATGCAAGTCAAAGGTGTTTACGCTTTGCTGAAAAGGAATACTTGGAAGCTAGCTGGAAGGAAGCTGCCTGAAAACCACAGATGGGTTCAGGCTTTCCTTTTTCAACACCAGAATGTGTGCCTGTGAGCTGGAAAAACCATGTGGCTGTCATCTTACGGGACTTGAAAAAAGGATTCACCAAGTCAACATGCATGTAGTAAGGATTTCCCCTGTAAAGAGCTGGGGATAACTACAAAGTTTTGTTATTGGTGTGAGAGAGAACAGCAAGGATGGAGATTAATAAAACATCCCCTGCTATGTGAAGCAGAAATCCAGTCACAGCAATTCAGAAAGCTCCTTGCCTCAAAGTGACTCTTCCTTTGTTCGCAGTCTAACAGTTGGGTCAAATGTTTCACTGCCAGGGCTAACTGGCAGTTAGAAGCTCAAATTCAGCCAATCAAGCCTACAATAAAAGCAGGCGCTGAGCACTCCTGTATGCTGCCACATGGACGCATTGCTTCAGGATGGACTCATCTGAACTGTTAAGAGACTGAGCTCTCACCCTGTGAAATTCAGCGGGGCATTTGCTCCAGTCATTAATGTGCTCTTATGCAAGACACTCCTCCTGCAATTAATTAGCTATTTGTGTGGGCATTTATCTACAGACATGAAGCCAGACCCTCAGCTGACACAAATGAATCCAACTCACTTTTGTACCACTAGCCCAGAAGCTGAGCATGAAGATAAACTCCCAACTCGTGGGTGGTTCCCAGCCATTTGCTGTCATTTTCCTGTCTCAGACAGTTCTCTGATCTAGTTGCTTTTTCAGGCACTGGTGTTTTAGGGATATTTCTTTTTTCCCTTCTAACAACCCAGATTGCTCCAGGAATAGTCAGTTGTCATGACTCCTTGCTTTTAAGGCTTCTGCTGCCACCATTGTCGGACAGTAAGAGGAACAGAGGAACAAAGCAGACAGAAGAAAAAAAAAGCCTAATTATAGCCCAGACTCCCTTTCTCTCTCTAAGGTGGAAAGGAATGTAAATCATTGTTCCTGGATATGAAATCAAATAGAATTACTTATCTCTTGAAATCCCCGCTGATCTGGCCACCGTACAGTTAAGCAACATGCTGCCTCATTATTCCAATGACATACTGCTGCGGGAGGAGAAACTCCCAGGCAGCGCCACAAACCAGCACAAATACAGGAGATGGCTCACAGTATTCCTCCCCTCTTTTTCCCAGGTAGATTTCCAATTTTCACTTTCAAAATAAAACCTATCTGTGGCAGTTTCCCCTGGATCCTGAACAAGTCTGTTGTAGGGAGAGATACGAGCAAAAGACCCTGGTAATACCAGAAAACTGAGAAACCAGAAAAGGGTCAGACTGCAGCAGGGAAAGCCCTCATCAGGATTATTAGTTCCTTGATTAGGCTATTTTCTGGAGAGATCTGGAGCCTTTCAGTTCTCTTGCTGTCTATTAGACACAGATATCTAATTTTGATCGAGTCTCTGTTACTATGTGGAAAAAGAGGGTCAGTACAGCATGTTCATATAATGGGATAAATCCATTGCTTAGCTAAGGCTTTCACTGCATTATCAGGAGGCTCAATGTATAAGGGCATTTAGGTAGCCAAAGAAATGGCAAAATATCTATTGGGTATGCAAAACTACCACATGCTCCTTATTTCTCTTTCAGCACATAGGGATTAGAAACATCTGAAAGGACATGCTGTCCTGGAAAAAGGCAGTTGAACCACGATACAATATGCTTGTGAGGATCTGGAGGAGGTGAACAGCGGAACACACATTAGCCAAGCCCTTGCCTTGCTCATGCTTGCTGCTGAGTGTGCAGGCTTTGGTGGGACCCAAGGCAAGGGCTGACATGAGGGCAGCTTAGCGTGAGGGAATAAAATCCACAGCCACACACGACAGAGCTCAGTAGTAAGCATTCTCCAGGAGAGCTGTGATTTAGACCTTATTGAAAGCATTAGCAAGTGGTTGGAAAAATCAAAAGACAGCACACACTGCAATGGATTTCGTGACATTTCTATTGCAGGGCTGAGAACAAGGAACCAAAGGATTCAGTGTATCATAAACTGTAAACATGAAATACAGCAGGGGAGCTGCAGCCTCAGAACACAAAACAACCCTCCCTATGAGTATTCAGTTGCACTTTCAAACCCACAGAAAATAAATCTCCTCTTCAGCCACAGCTTACAAATGCAAGGAGCGCTCAGGGAGTGCACACCCGGGCTATTCCCAGCCTCTCTGGTGGAAGTAGGTTAACACATGCTTGCAGGCTGACATTTCCATACCAGCCCGGCCTGCCTCCCCCAGCAAACAGCCTACGCAGGATGCTTAACCCACCCGCTGCGGAGGGTGCACAGCCTGCACCAAGACCTGAGGATGCCTCTGCACTGTTCTGCACACACACACTGCCTTTGCTTCTATTAGTGATGGGAGCGATTCGCAGGAATCAACCCCAGTGTATTCAACTCAGATCTCCCTTTGGTTAACACTGCGGCTCCTTCAACAGAGCAGGTGCAGGGATTTAGGAGGAAACAAGCTTTCTTCTTTCATTCCTCACAGGATGTACTTTGGAGTCTCCATTCAAGGCAATGAAGAAAAGATAAGACTGTGAGAAAAAAAAGTTCATCTGAGTAGATGGCAATAAATACATTTTTTTGATTGTTTCTGTTCCCACTTGCCTGGATTGCAAACAGTTGCTCTGGTTACTGCTCCTGGGACACCTCTGTCACCTGCAAAAATGGATTTGCTGGCCTTACACATACTGCGAAGACAGTCTCAGTAGCGTGATCATTTCTGGCTGGCCTGTGGGACAGAGTCACACGTATCACCGGATTAAACAAACATCTGCCTGCCCTTGGCGGCCAGTCCCGCACCTCTACCAGCTGCGTGCTACATGTACGGAATGATGAACATACGTGGATATGGGCATGTATTCATGGTCACAAATACATGTTCACTTCTGCAAAACAAAATTGCTGGAGAAAATAGTGGTAAATATCTAGTTGTGACATAAAGCTAGCGTACCTATATTTCTCCCTGATTACTTGCCTCCTCCTTTCTTGCATAATAAAGACTTTCCAAATAGCATTAACTGTTCCCCAGGTGTTACCTCAACATTTTAAACATGACATGGCTGTAATATATTCTGCAAAGAGCATATGACCTCCTTCAAAGGAGACTCAGAGAGAAAGATCTGACAGAACCTAACATTATTTTTTTCCTTCTGTTAGTCTCCGTCCTTTTATTTCTAGTTGGTACCTCAAAGAAAACTTAAGAATTAAATTAATTAGCATCTAGCAATAGGGATTATCACTTTATCTGTTTAACAGAATCCTATCCATGCAAATGAGATGCTGCTGCAACATTTCTTGAGTAGTTGCAACAGAACTTGAGGGGGGAAAAATGACCACCGTTCCCCTGCCCATCAAAGGGACTGAGACACCAGGGAAATTCCTCAGCATGGTTTGCTGTGTAAACCATCGATTCAACTCTGAGCACCAGGAAATAACAGAATCCACAAACTGCCTGCCAAAGGATCAGAACAAAAGGAAGAAGATGGTCTCTAAAAAAAATGATGCTGTGGAACACCAAATGTTTCCATGGAAACTTTCCAGCCACTTGCAGTGGAAGACAGCATTGCTGTTTCTTTCCCACTACCAAGCAAATTGTGTATGGAGTTTGTGGGGGCTGACACCTCTTTGTGCTACCTTGGAGCAACAGGGCCGGTGTTTCTCACGGAAACAATGACACGCAATGATGTGCTACCCCTTGGTGGAAAACAGGAAAATCATCCATGTCAGTGCAAGTCAGAGGATTTTGGGGGACCCATCAGGGAGAAGACTAACTGTACTTGCATCAGAAGAAAACACAAGCCAGGTTTCACCAGGATCACACCTCCTTTTGCACATCCCATGATCCTCCTTTAGCAGGAGTGAAACTCTGCAGTTTGTTGCATCTGTGACAGTGTGTGGATTAGAAGCTGTTAAGTGGTTTGAAACTATTACATAGCTCCCAAAGCTAAGCAGATGAGCAATTTTAGTGTTACTGCCACAATCCCAGAACATTTGCTGGAGATCTTCCTCCAAAAGTGCTGTCACCTTGCACTGGGCACATAAGATCAAGTGGTTTCTCACTCCCCCTGGCTTTTTGGTTGAGGTAACACTGAGCCTTGTTTGTGCTACATGTGGGTGGGGGCATATGAACATGTACTACTGTTCAAAAAGGGAAAGACAGAATGAAAGGACAGAGCCATCCAGAGAACAGGGCTGTTTGCCCTAAGACTTCCTTTTGAAAGGCTAGAGTCTGTCCCACCCCAGTGAATTACAAAGCAAAATAAAGCTCATAAATAATAAAAATAATGAAAGCAAAGCTCACAAATCTCCAGGATCCTCCAGATGCTGCTGGGGAAGAGAGGGCAAGGAGGGATCTGCCAGCCCCAAGCTGAGGGGTGTGAACAAAAGCTGAGACCCCTATGAATGGAGACTAGAAAACTTCAAGGGCAGATGGTGGATTTCAGTTCCAAGAGCTACCAGAGCTGTGCCAGAGTGAAAGGGAAGGGTTGATTGCATGCACATGTAGCTGGCAGGGCACAAAGAGAGTGACAGCTCTGTGCCTTATGAAGAGCAAAAGACCTTCAAGTGTCTAGCTAGTAAGTCCATGTATTTTACACCTCACTATCACCTTTCCAGTACAGTCGAGTTTAGTTCTCAAAGGCAAGTCTGAGCTAAACCCCCAGTTCCATACAATTACATGCATGAAGACACCGGTAACCCTACTGGATACAAAACACTATGTTTTTAAGAGCCGCAATCTTAAAAATCAACTGGCTCTCATTCATCTATAGAAGCAAAAGCATTTTCAGAAGGACTTCTGACCCCTCCTTTCCTCCTACTGGGCCTCCTGTGAATAGCATATCTGCAGTCCTGAAATACAGCACATTATTATTATACTTTGTCTGGGTGACAGAAATAAGTCCACCTACTCAGCCAATTTTTTACTTATTCCATGCTGCTAGAACACTTCATCCTAAAGACAATTATACTTTCTTTATATGTCATCATACTTTTATGTACATTAACCTTGTGCTAAATTCCAAAAGCTAGAAACAACAGCCTAAATCATGCTAATTAAGACAAATTACTGGAATATTCTGAAGGATGCTGGGAAATGCATTTTGCTGCATACTACAATAATGAAAACAAAGCCCAATTCCATAACACTCATTAGCTCTTATTTCAGCCCTTTATTATTTTTTTTTTCAAGTCTTTTTTAGTCTCCCCCTATCGCAGGGATGCAATTTAAATTAATTTCACCACCAAGACCCTAAAGCAAATAAATTCTTGCTAGAAGCTGGCCATTCAGGAGAAGTTAATGGTCCAAATTCATCCCCAGGTATAATACCTGAGTTCTGCAGAGCTACATCACAATCAATACAAGCCCATGTTTGGGAGACGCATGCTCCATAATTTTCTCTGCTCTGTGCTTCATTGACATCACAAGCAGACAAAAAAGAGGCAGAAGACAGGCCACTGAGATGAAGACAACTCCCCACTGACAGATTTACATCAGCTGGCTTCTTCATGTGCTCTCTGTGAGGGGACTTGGTGGTGGAAAAGAAGGCAAGAGTACAGGAATGGTGCAATGCCAGGACAAGCAAAGAACTTAAATGATGCACAATTCTGAAGGCTTTAGCCTTCAGAAGACACCTCACAACCCTGCAGGCCTGATTCCTGCTTCAGGTATTGATTAAAAATTGAGTTAACTCCAGATTTGTGCATGCAATATATGAAACAGGTGGATGTCCTCCCATAGTAAGGTGTAACGGTAGGACATAAGAAATACACACAGTGATGGGCCTCATGGCAATTCCACCTCTTCATGTTATTAAGAAAAAGGGAACAACCCCATACCCCTAGCCTGCCTGTGCAGCCCAACATGACAAAAACCTGAAATGAAGGAAAAGGAGCAGCATAAAGGAAGGGTAGCTTTAAGGAAATAAAGAGGCTCTGTAAGGAATCAGTATGGGACTATCCAGACCATGCTGAGCATGTAATAGAATTTAATTTTCTCCTGGAAAAGGACTCTGTAATCAGACCTTTATGTCACCTTTTCCCGTTTGCCATATAATCAGACTTGAAGTTGCTACTCTAGAAGTGAATACTTACCAGGGCTTCCCCCCCCACCCCCTTTCAAATTAAAAGAGAAATAATTTATAAATTGTCATCAGAAAGAAGATAGTGGATGCTGACTGCTCGCTAAAAGTCACTTTCGAGTTTTCCTGTCTGAGCAGAAACTAAACAGTGTCTAGCGATATTCATTAAGCAGTCAGCATCCTCCTCTGAAGAACTGACGTCAGTCTGCAGCCTAGGACCTGCAATTATCATCCTCTGCCATTGAAGTGGATGGCTGCTTAGTTACAGCACGATGCAAGTCTGAAAGGATCTGGCTGACACCAGCTGCCCTCCCTCAAAAAGTTTCAAGTGGGAGGTAAAGAATAAGAACTAGTCAAATTTAATAATTTTTGACCTCAGAAAAACTTTCACCAGGCCACATGATTTCCCCCCCATGCCCCCCTCACTGTGTGTATCAATTCATTGCTTGCAGGAAGGAAAATGAGTAACAGTCAATTTAAAGTCTGTTCAGATAAGCATCTGAACTTCTGCATCTGTATTTAAACTCTAGACCTTAGGAGTATTTCAAAGCTGTGCTCATCAACATGCAATGAAGAAGCAAAGCTTTTCCTCTGGCTTTGCAAGGAAAATACCTAACAAAGCTTCTTCATGTTCACGGAAAACATCAGGTTTGGAATGGAATCGCCAGGGCTGGCCCAGTGTTGGAATAGCAAGCTTGACAAAGGTGTGTTGGTAGGAAAGTTAAGGCAGCTTGTTCTAGGAGAGGGAGAACACCTAGTGTTGGACTCCAGAAAAGTCACGGAGAGCAGACGGGGTTCTCTGCTGTTAGCTTCACTGCATCCCAGCTGGACCTGTGAACCTGGTGAGACCCATGTATTTTCCAGATATCTGAGCTAGCCTACAAGAGTAAGGGTGCAGAGAAATCACAAGAGTATCAAGAAGTGACTGCAGGACTACTGTAAACACCCTAAAACCTCCACTCTGTTGAGTACTGATATTTATTAGCTTTTTTCCCCTAGTTCTTAAAACATGATCTGTCAGGACACACACACCCCCTACAGAGAGGTGAACGAACCCCGGTCACACAGAGGGACAAGAAATCACAAAAGCTCCTCACTGCAAACAACAGGCAAGTGGGTGAATGTGGCATTATGGAGCTGGAGAAGAGAGGGACAGGTGGTGCTGGAGAAGGGCCAAAGCAAGGGCTGTGAAGGTGACTCTGTAAAGACCATTTTCCCGAGGTTTCTGCCATTATGCAACCACAGCCAGGATTCTTGATCGCTTGACAAATGATAAAAACTTCAGCCTCCATTTGTACGGGGATAGTATTCAGCCCAGCCTGTTTCAAGTGCGAGTTGCACCCAAAGCAGGCTGTAAGATGCAGCTTTGAAAGATGACAAAATA
The DNA here is from genome assembly GCA_013399715.1 of Alectura lathami. Classification (NCBI taxonomy): domain Eukaryota; kingdom Metazoa; phylum Chordata; class Aves; order Galliformes; family Megapodiidae; genus Alectura; species Alectura lathami. The sequence goes on along the minus strand of VXAV01005458.1, from coordinate 443,964 downwards.
TATTGTTTTATAACTGCCAGGGGAGGGGGTGTGCTTTGCATGTGCCCTAAATCAGAGGCTGATGATGACTTCTACCTTACACCTTGCATTATATCACCCATTCTTCTTCCATGACATTTTCCCCTAACGACTCACATTTGTTTGATGAATATCTAAACTCTATCAGACATTCCTACTCCTGTTCCTTTCGAGCCATCTTACTAATATTTGGTTGCTATTAACTTCAATACATAATAACCTGGTATTTGCATTCATTGCACTGAACCCATTCATCATGTATGCTTTTTTTTTTTTTTTAAGCTTTGTTTTTGAGACAAGTACAATTATCCAAGTGCTGCAAGGACTTAATTATGTACCTATTCTACATTTCTCACTATTCGGTAAGCATGTGCTTAAACCACAGAATTGCTTAGTGCATGCTCTTATTGCTGTTATGGGGCTTGCTGAAAGAGTATCAGAAAATGCTGGAATTATGTGGTAGAAATGAACAAAACCAGTGATTTGTACCCACAGTGAAACTGACACCCAATTTCTAAGTTGTTTATGTGCCTAATACTGCAGGATTGCTTGCTAGGATTATTAGAGATACCTGAGCAATAGAGGTGCCAAAGAATGTCTAATACTTTAGAAATCCCTCTGGACATCTTACTGATGGTCCACAGTTTGACTATATTGTGTCAGACAGATCCCCGGTGTTTTATACTCAGTAGAGATGACATGAATCACTTCATTCTCCATTGAAATTCAGTATCTGTTGGATGGAAGGCAGGATATAGATTTTCTTTCAGGGCATTTCGTGAATAGAGATAAGGACAAATTCCACAAACCATTGAAATTACAGGTGGAATGTAACAAAGCAGAATGCAGTCCGACTGGGACATCGTTACTGGAAACCATGCCATGGGAGAGTTAAGGTCCTGCCAAAGCAGAGCCAGTATCTTCATGAACAAACCCAGGGAGCAAGGTGGAAAGATGTGAGGTGACACTGATTTTCCAGTACTGTGGGAACTGGGGCACTTCTTATCCGGATCATCTGAACTGAAATTAGTAAGACTAGGGATGAGTCATCCTTCCACATCCTGTTGCACTTCAGAAGGTCATTTAATTAACAATGCAGTGACATAAAGGTCACGCAGATGGGATTACTGCACGCTAAGTGGTAGCTGCTCCTAGCAGCCGTGTGGAAGCTCAATTTGGGAACAAGCAGGCCTCAGAGTTCCTCTCCCACATGCACGACCCCAGCAAGAAGTTGCTTCTTAGAAGACCACCTTGCCGAAAATGATCTGACAAAGAGCAATTTTTTTTTCCTGTTTCTTTGTACGTTATTTTTAGCCTAGGTCCTTCCAGTGACCTGCTTCACAGCTCAGCCCAACGTAGGGTTGTGCTGCCAAAAGCAAAGCGGTGGTGAGCTGTTGCACAGAAGGCAACAAGCATTTTGCTGAACATCCTCATTTTCTGCACAGAGGTACATATATCCTTCCCTTAGCCACCGGTCACTTCCAGTTCCACTTAGAGAGACCTGGCACAGTCAAAAGCACCAGGAAGATGACAACCAGGTTGTGCTAATTCAGGTGTTCAGACTGCTCTCCTGAATCAGAGATGGGCATGTCACTAAGATTCCCAGGATGATTTACGCTGTCTCAAAGGGTATTTTGTGGAGACATGATATATAATAGACTAAGAGGTGGATGAGTTCAGTGTTTTGTAAAGAGATCTCCTGTGTCACAATTTGTATTGTTCTTAAACACTGCTAAGGCATGTGAAAATAATTCAGGGAGCTGGGGAGCTGCTGTGTCTGTCAGTTCCCGACAAGTTGAGTCATGTACCAGATCCAATCTCTAACTCGTATCAACAGCCTAAACAGATGAATTAGGCCACGCTGATACCGAGCAGCTCCTGACAGGTCATCCAACCTGAAGATAACGTGCTCATGAAAGCAGAGACATCAGCTCAGTTGCTTACTCCTGTATTTCTTGCACAGCTCCCAGTGCGGCACAGCCTCTTTTCAGGCTGCATTACACACAACCAGTCTGCAAAGGGACCAGAGGGACCGAGCAGCTTGCAGTGATGTGCGGTGTCATCCGGTCGCAGACGCAGCAGTCAGGCAGAAGGCCATCCCCGAAGGCCTGTGCTGTCTTCCTCAATTTACCCCATCCACTCACCAGGTCACAGATGTATATGAGCTTTATGGCTTGCTATAGCCTCGCAAGGGAGCTGAAGGGCATACAGGAGTCTGATCTGCTCTGCAACTGAGGGTTAGCTCCCTGGTCACACTGCTGCCGTAGTTTAGCAGGCCAATAGCTAAAATTGTCGGTAGGTGACAAGTGAAAGAAAGGATAAGCAGGACTCTCCAGAGCTGCTTTCAGGAGACCTGCAAGACTTAGCACACAAGAATCACATAGCTATTGTTACATGAGGAAAAAATAAAAACCAAAATTAAGGAAGCTTTAAAAATGGGAACTGCTTTCTTTTTCTGTAACAGATGCTTCTGTTCCACTCTCAAAGCTTGCCACGCTGTGCTGTGGAAGGGAAGCCTGAACCCTGGACAGGCTACTGTCCCATTCCCTGGTGCCTGGAAAATGCCAAATTTCCTCCAGTGTGCTCAGGAAGCACAAGCACTTGACTGCACATCCAGGAAGACAAGAGGCTCAATAGTCAAGGTCTCTGTATGCCCCAGCACAACCAGTGTACCATCTACAGTGCATCAATGGATACCAGTATAATAGCTTGCGGGGTCGAGACAACCAGCAAGGAGCCCTGAAGACAGACTGGTGATGCCTGCAAGTGGCCCATTCGTCTCACCAGCAGCCTCCTGCTGACGAGACTGAATAGATGTGGCTGAGCCTTAAGTTTTGTTAGGGCCAGTGGGTGCCACCAGGCTATGTTCCATGTTCCAGGAAGATCTGTGCCTCTTTAAGACAAAAGATGATCTTCCAATTATTGCCCTATTCTTCCAGGTTTTCAGATTTTAGAGCTTCTCATCTCTTGTCACTGGAGTTCACAAAAACACTAAAATTGCTTTAATCTTTCATTTGCTATTCCTCACTCCCCTCATCCAGTTATACTTTTACGGCTTCCTCCACTTACATTCTTATCCCAATCAATTTTTTTTATCCTCCCAGCTTCAGAACATTTTGCAAATTTTAAGTTTTTTTTTTTTTTTTGATCAGCATCTTTCTGTTCTATATTTGTGCCCACAAACACAGACACCTGCATACACACCCACACTCTGACTCAATCTTTGTTTTGTTTTCTGGGTTCATTTCAGACTTTCATTTGTCTTTCACCCTTCTTCAGTCCAATTTCATTTGTCCTCTCTGCTGGAGACCTAATTTTGTTGCTCATTTAGACTCTGACTCCTATCTGTTTGGACTCTCCCTCTTAAAGGCTTGTTTATCTCTACACGTTTCACTTTATTCTTTGTACAGTGACTCCGGTTATTTTTTCCTCTCTTCTGTATGGTTTCGTGCTCCTGAGAACATACCACATTGCTGTCCCTTCTTGCTAGAACAAGCACAGAACATCCTGTCCCAAGAATACATTAGAAATTCCATGAAAACAATTGTTTTGTTGCTATTCATACTGATTTATCTGTGCCTTTATGCGATGTTCAACACTAGGATGTAGAAAGATAGGACATCAAGTTGCGACACTTGCAGTACCATTACACTCATTTTCAGTAGTTCTTACAGGACTTAAAAGCAGTTGGTGTTAAAATGTCTCATTGGCTTGGACTTGTCATTCAGCTGCATAGCAACTGCAGACTACCTTTCACAGACTTATTGAACTAAAAATAGTTCAATTACTTGTTCCCCTGACTCAGACTGCAGGATAACTCTGAGCTCCCTTTTATGCAGTATGTGCAAATGAACCTGATTGCTTGCACTCATCCTGACCCAAACAGCATGCAGCTTTTAGTCGGAAATTTTAGTTACTCTGAAATATAAGCCTGTATATTTGTGCTTTGTGCCTGACAGATTTTCAGGCTAATTTAGTTCCCATCTTACTTTTATAACCTAAAGTTTTATTTTACACTTGTCTTTGTCACCTGCCTTTGGTGACAGAAGCTACCTGCAGGTTGATTTACCAGCTTGAAAAACGGCTTGTTGCAGGGGAAGCACAGGCCTCTAATGATGATTGCCTGATCGTCACAATGTGCTAGCAAAGTAAATCTTTAAAAGGGGAGAGGGAAGGACAGCAGGAGGCTTGTTTGCCTTTAGAGGCTGAAGTGAGATAAACCTTTTCCCAAACCCTGCAGGAGTAACTTCAAGTGTGGCCAAGGGGAGGTTTGGGAGCAAAGCTGCACTAGCTTCTGAGCATCACCAGGAACAGGATTTACTCCTTGTTGCTGGATGGCTGTACCAAAGAGACAAACAGTATTTGTGCACAGATGTATGTTAAGCTTAAATTATTCACCATGTTCTCATTTCACTGAGTAAGGGCATTTAAGCTGACATCTCAGAATTGCTGGCACCTAGAGACTCAGAGTAGACTTCTCTACAGATTTTTAGAATAAATGTTTGCTCTCTAAGCTCAACAACTTCCCTCCTGGTTAATTTCAAACTTCAAGAGGATGAGAAATGAGGATAGAGTAGATAAGTGATAAAAGTGAGGCTGGAAAATATTTGCATGTAATTTTGACTTGAAGAAATCTTCATGGATATTCCAGAATGCAAGGACAATGAAGGAAACTCAAAACTCATTTGGAAACATTGATATGCTTTTAGCTCTCACAAATAGCTTCCATTAAAGACTATTCCCCTATAGTGAGTTGTGAGTCTATTATTAGGGGAAAAAGCAACAACAGAAAAACCAAACCACAATCAGATGCTTAGGTTTCCTGAGAGACCAAGTATCAAGCCCCAAATAACTGTTTTTTGCCTGACTGGTGTCTAGAAGTCTGAAGCATCCACCTAAGTGGATGCTAAAAGAAGTTATCATCTCACCTGTGTAGGTAAATGATTAAAATTCCATATAATGGATTTGTGATGCTGAGAATAATGTCCTCTACTTCTGTCTTCCATTACCAGCTTGAAGGCAGCATGATTAGACTACATATACTGGTAAGTAACCTCCGTGCTGGCAATTGTTGAGCATAAACAGAGCCTTTCCCTCATCAAAACCCACCATCATGGGCTGGTGAAACACTTACTGCACAGTGGGATGCACCTTGGGGCAACTTCCACTTTTCTTACTTCAGATCCCACTGAGGCGTTGCAAGGAGCACATGCTATGCACACTGGCTTTATTTTGCATTTCTACCTTTGTACCAAACACTTGAAAAGGTTATTTACCAAACATTTGGGATTTTGGTGACAACTTGGTAATAACTATAAAATTGTTTTAAATGTTTCAACTTTTTTTCTGTCTTCTGTTGGTTTCTTGTCTCTTCAGATACATTTTATATTTCTGGTTAGATGCTCTTTTCCTGGTTACCCTATTATTACTAATACCCTTAATTGTCTTTTCTCTGTTCCTTTCTTAATAGATTAAATGGTACTTTTACCACTTTAGAGCCGTCCCTTCCTACCTCCACTCTTCTTTTATATTTAGCCCTTTACCCAAACTCTTGCTTCTTCTTCCACAGGTTTTTCAACTGATGAAACTAGGATACAGTTAATGTAGGTCACATTCTATCCTCCTCAGAGGGGGACACTGGACTACAGATATATTTTTTTTTGAACCAGGCTCCACAGCTGCTGTTACCAGCTGCTGGTTTAAGCCACTAAGCCGTAATAATCTCACTGATGCTAGAACTTCATATCTCCTTGTGTTTCTCTTAAGGAGCTCACTGAACCACAAAGATATTTAGGTCCACAGAGGTAAAATCATTTTAGTCCACCTGTTTTCAGAGCATGAGCAGAGGTAAGCTAAGCAAAGAGAAAATTGTGCTTGAAACCTGGCGTAGACAAAAGCCTATCTGGAAACAGCAGAGAGAGGTGGAAGGAAGGGAACAGAAGTAGGGCTGCATTGGTTATGGGTGGAAGGAGCAGGACCTGAGAGGAAGAGGATGTTCTGCTGCTGTCCTGCCAGAAGCAGATTCTTGGGTTCCTTCCACCTCTGCTTTAAAGAGGGTCTCATCTTTTCCTGTGCCTCTGCAGTAGCCATTCAAGCACCACTAGAACAGCTATAACTGAAAGGAAGGGCGAACAGGGGGACCTGTCACAGCACGTAGAGCCTCTCCCTCAACTTTCAGGAATGTAAAGTTGAGCATGACTCATCGCATTAAGGTAAGTATCCAAACCAAGTACCTCTAGGGTGTCATTCCCCATTTGGCTTCACTAACCAGAGAAAGAAACTGGAGGACTTGATTACAATTCGTGCCAGATTGTTAGATGGCTTAAACTAGGTGGGAGAAGGCTCAGTCAGCACAACAGATGCAGAGCAAGAAGGAACAGAGCTAGGCTGGAGGAAGGATGATCAAGAGCCAGAGCAGTGCAGGATGCAGGTCTGTGTGGATATTGCAAAACGCAGTCATTCTGGCTCTGTCTGGATTTACTCACAGGTGCATACAGTATACAAAGAATTTCTAATCAGATGCTGTTTACAAAAACTGTGTGAGGAGTTGTCTTTTGGGGCAGGGTTATACCTCTACAAAGTGGTCTTTTTGTTATGATTACTTCTTAAGATCCAATTTCTATTTAACAATCACTGTGAAATGCACTGTAAGTGGTACTGCACAGATTTCACTAGTAAATTATTTTCTTAGGTATCCTTCCTTAGTAGTCTCCCCACTCTTCAAAATTATTTTCCTCTTATGGAAGAATCAACAAAAATCAGCCCTCTTGCTGTAAAAAAAAACTTTTTTTTTTAATCACTAAATGTACTCTGAGTAACAAAACTGTTAACGCTAATGATCCATAGTGAGTACTACTAGCTGCAATAACAAAAATTGTTCAGAAACAGATTTGGACTGCTTTTAATGTTACATTATATCTAAAAAAAAATGCACACCAAAAAACATGTTCCAAGAGAGAAGGATTTCTTTATTTAGCAGAGAGACTCGGAGCATTTTGCAGCTCCCCAGCATCATATCAGCCTATGAAACCAGCTGGCTGATAAGACTGACCCATCTCTATCTCAGTATCAACTCAGCTGTCCGGAGCACGATAGAAACTCCTCATGCTGAGGACACTGAAGCCATCTAATTAATATTCTGCCATCTGACTTGAAGCAGCCACCAGGCAAATTCCACCTCAGAGCAATCTCTATAGTACAAGTGTTTGAGCTCAAAATCAATTTTCAGCTGTATCTTCTCAGATTTTCCCAGTTCTGAGTGTCTTAGTACTCGTCTTTCTCCACTTCCTTTGCAAACCACAATTTCCAGCCTAAGCACCTATGACTGTTCACACATTTCCAAACAGCACAGGCACTAACACACCATTCTGGGAACTGCTCAGATTGACTATGGGTACCTCACAATTATATCAGCAGCAAGCAAAAGCTTCTGTTGAATAACTTCTGTCCACTCTGTGGCCTCAGCTCAGTCCCATGGGGCATGCACTCACATATGACACACACTTCAACACAACACCGACAAGAAATGAACAGTTGAATAGCTCTATACAAATACTCCAAGTCAGGGCTGAAACCTTTTTCTCCTTCCATTTGGATAAGAAGCCTCTCTCCCCAAACCTTCATCTCTTCACTACTTTATTCCATTGATGTTACTTTATTTCATTGATGTGCCCGATTCACACTGCAGGGACAAATGTGTCTGATCTGGGCTACCAAAAGAAGCCCCTTACTCAGCCCTCTCCCTACAGAGAAGCATCCTGGGTATTACCAGATGGAATGGGCGCAGCTTGGGGAACAATGTTTGTTCATTTATTGCTTACTAAAAGCAGCAGGGGGAAGTCAGATTTTAAGCCCAATAAACAGGTTGGCAGATTTCCTGCAAATCTGTGCTTTATTGCTGGCATAAAATGCAAGTAACCCCAAGTACACTGAGGAACAGGCCTGTATTTTTTTTTTTTTTTTTTTTTTGCAGCAAGCACAGTCTTTCCTGTCTTAACAGGATCCTGCTTCAAATGTGATTCTGGCCATAAAACTGAGCCTGAGATCAGATCCTTGGTATATGCTAAATCCCCTGAGCAGCTCCTTTTCCTCACTTTAAAGGGAAAGTTTGTTCTTAGGGGCATCCAACAGCTGCAAAGCTATATTCTAGCCTGTTTCATGCAAACATTTGTGAGTTCTGCTGGGCAGGGTTTGGTTCCAGGATCCTTCCTGTTGAAGATGATAAACAAGAGGAAGAAAGCAGAGCATAGCTTCTCTGTTCCAAAGTGTGAAGGCAGCACCAGCTATGTGAGCTCCCCTGCTTGCCCTTGGCAGCCGGGTCAGCCTGGGGTCACAGCTGGAGGAAGGCAGAGATCTCAATCCAATATCTCCTTCTGCAGGAGAACTAAGATTTAGAGAAAACATTTCTGAAAGCCAAGGGTGCTTTGGACTTTATCTGCAGTCTTTCATTTTAGCTGCTGCTTCACATTACAGAGAACGGGATGGTCCTCTGTGACCAGCGCAGGAAAACAAGGCACACATCAAGGTTTTGTAGACCTCACACTGGTTGCTCTATTCACATCTGACCTTCACAGAAATGGAATGGATTTCATAGAAAAACAGATTCTCTACAGGATCCATTGAGGAGAGTAACAAAAATAACACTATTTGTGATGCCTTGTCGAGTTTAAGAATTTTGAATTCAGGGCTAAGGCCCTGTGGAGACAGCAATGATTCCCACTAAGAAGCCTGTCTGGATTTTCTTGCAGTTTGAGGGGATTCATGTCTGATAGCATTTGAAGACCCCCATCCACTTCAAACTTAAAAGTTATACTTTCCAAGAGGTGTTTTGCAGAACAAGACCACATACAGGTAAGCTTAGGGTACTCACAGAACAGCGATCTTTTTATCTACCTGAAGCCTAGTACCTCCTCTGATATCTGGTGGGATAGAACCCACAATGTTTAAGAAGAGAGACAGGCACTTCCAGAGGGTTGATCAACCTTGGACACCTATTTTAGCCTGAAAGGACCATTTTACTCCAGGTACTTCTAGGGACTGCAGCAAGTAACTGCATGACAAGTGCAGATCCGATGCTTTGCTCCTGCCAGTGACAGGTCTGGCTGAAGTTAAGTAAATGAACCCCACTATAACACTGCTTTTAAAAACTGTAATCGTCTGAAAATGCAGTCACATCATGAGGTGGGCTTTCTTCTCTCTTCAAGTGATGATTTTTTTCCCCCTAAGAAAAAGCAGCTTAGGGATTTCTACAGTCCCCAGTTGTGTCTGAGCATCTTTACACTCATGGCTGTCTTCTCAAATCTAGCTCTTAAGCTTTCCAAGTGCTCTTATTTTTATCCCAGGAATAAGAGAAAGAGGAAGAATTACTGGGTTAAACCTTTAATACCTAGATCGGGGACCCATTTCCCTCTTTCTTTCTTAACCCTTAATACTTCCTTCCCATTATTCACTCACTCTGCTCATCTCTCCAAGCAGCAGGGATTTAATCCTGCCTCTTTGCTTTGCAGCATAAGCTGCTTTTACCCTTTTACTTCTGCGAGCATCTTTGTTTTCCAGGCATTGCAATATTTGTTATAACAGTCTTCTACAAACATCCCAACCACAGTGACCCCTGTCCCATCTGACCAGTGCTGTGTTCAGTCAGATAGCAGAAGGTCCATGCCACCAGCCTGTCCAGCACTGCTCAAACCCTGCGGCTGCAGCAGGGTGCCCGGGATGCCTGGCAGCTCTGCCCACCTGAGCGGGCACAGCAGTCTTCAGCATCGTGACTCAGTGACACAGACATCATTTACTCTGATTTCACAAAAGACAGGAGAAAGCACACGATAAATTGCCAACATTGAAGTGGAAAATGTTTTTGAGGCAGCTAACAGGTCAAAGAGCACACTCACACATTTGCTACCTTGGTGATGTGTCTGTTTGCGCTCTGCTGGTTATTCATAGCAACACTTTGCCCATTATTTCTTGGGAGCAACCTTAACCAAATCAGCCTCAAGTCTATATATTTCATGTATCTGTGTTGCAGGGCTAAGGAGAGAGATGCAGTCACTTGGTGTGCAGGGCTGCAGAAGGGAAGGACCACAGGACAAGACAAATGAAACATGCCCACCCAGTGATTCTGTGGGGATTTAGGCCAAACAAGGCCCTTTGAAATAAAAAGCAGGGGATCATTTTTTTTGTGCATCTCAGTTCCATAGTTACACAAGTACATCCATGTAGCCAGGCCTTAGAGATGTTTATTTGCCATGATAGAAATCCCTTGATCAGCTTTGCTGTGAGCATGAAACAATTTTGAGAGGAAAACACGTTGAAGCTGTGACTGGCAAGGCTAAGCGCTAGCTGCTAGCCACATAATGAGGCCATGACACAGGGTGGTAGCTATTACACCTGACCCATCAAAACCACAGGTCCAGGAGCCTGGTGGGTGCTGCAGAGGCAGCCACAGCCAGAAACAGCCTCCAGCAGCACTAGTGTTCAGCCCAAATGCAGCCCAGCTGCATGTCAGCATGAGAAAACCGGGGAAAAAAGCTAAGTTTAAGAGTGGGTTGAGACTTATCCTTAAGCCACACTTTCAGGGCAGGAATTGCTTCCCCATTGCAGCCTGTTCACAAAGGAGAGGAGGGCTGTCCAGGGCCCTGTTGCCTACTTTCACAAAGTAACTGCTTTTCTCCCCTCTCTTCATTTTGTTTTTAAATAGCTGCTGTCTCTGCTTGGTGCTGTCAAAGCTTCATGGTTATTTAAAGAGCGCCATGAAAATAATCACCAAAAGTGTGCTAATGTGCTAAACTATTCTTCCAAACACCTGTGAACTGTTATATTTTACAGGGCTAACAAGTCAGCCTCAAAATAGGATTAGGCATTTGTATGACTTGGATTAGCACCTGCAGCAAGCCACTGACTAGGATAAGAAAGCCTCAGGTTTTGACCTTCATGCTTTGGACCGGAGACAGATGGGCACCTGCAGAGGAGGAGGAAGAAAAATAGGAATGTGCAAGACCAACATGTTATATCTTCAGTCTAGCGGACGTCATCTGTGAGGCAGGCACTGACATGGGGACTGCACAGACCTCTGATCCACTGTGCCCTGTGAGATGCATGGGTGGCCACATGCTCCTACGTATTTTTCCCACACACTTAAGGAATTTTTGTGGGTTGGGTAATTTGAAAACAATGCAATACAGAAATTAATCATTAAACAAGGATTCCATGTTATAGAAGTAATGGGGAATGCTACTTATCTCCTTAGCCACCTCAGTTTGCCTGTTATCTGCCCTAACTGCCACCACCCTGCCTAGAATAGATGGGTGGGTTGCCCTTCACAGAACGATTTCTCTCTCCATTGGCTAAAGGGGTAGCTGGGGTCTCTAGCACCCAGCCCCCAATGGCTGCAGTTGCATGAGATGAATCCCCCTCCTATCCCACTGCAGCACATGCATAGTCACGGGGATGGCTTTAATTGCACCCTACTGGGATAACAGCTTCCATCACAAAACTCAGTTAATCAGTGGAAGGCCTGGTTCAAAGATTGAAGGTTTTTTTTTTTTTTTTTCCTTCAGAACTCATTTAAATTAGCCACTGGAGATATCTTGGGTTATACTGTAGAAGTCTGAGGGAAGGGGACTAACAACAGTAATTGCACACATGTGGCTAGCACAAGAGGATGGTCTGTTCCCCAAACACCATTATCCATATACTGAAGACACAAGTTTAAAGGGTCAGGCACTCCGGGATAATCCTATTGTTCTGTAGAAAACATTGCCATGGTCAAGCTAGTTTTGTAAAGGCAAAAATGACTTTTGTCCCTAAGGAACTGTTAATTTTTCAGCTGCATTTCAGTCTGTGTCCAGCTCAAGGTGAAACTGTTTTGGGACACAAACAGCATGGAGAAGGACTGGAGAGCAGGAGAGAAGAGGGAGAGGTTTGCCTCATCCTAGAAAGGTGACTGTGGCTGGGGAAAGGCTGCCAAGGCATTTGGTATTAGTGGGGCTTTATCTCGTGGGACCGTTATACACTTTCCCTGCACAGAGGCTGGAAAAGTAACAGCTTGCAGAAGAACAGACTCTCCATCTGCCACAGGCAACATATCCAAAGTTTGCCACTCAATCACAGGCAGCCTGTGCTAGCTGTGTCACTCTTACACAGGATACTCCCTAGGAGAGCTGAGTTTTTATCGTCTCTGTACTTTATAGAAAAATGGCAGTAGACCCAGATAAGATGCTTCATCTTTACCACAGAGTGGCAAAAGACATTTTTACCTCCTCCTAGAGCATATTGTGCTGATATATGCAGTGGGTCAGAGAGATGCTCTGCTGGGAAAAAAAACTGGAGAGAGATAGCAGGTCACAAGAAAGCAATAACATTGCACCATGGCAGAAAGACCAGCCTCAAGCAGGAATAGGCAAACCGAAAGAGTGTGAGAACCTTGAACTGTTCCTGTTCGGTCCTGGAAAAGCTATGGCTGGAGTCATCTGTGCTCTGCAGTTTTAGATGCTATATAAAAATGAAGGAAATAGACCAAAATCAGAGGCAAACAAGTGCAGACTAGAAAATCTGAACTCTAACAAAAGACTAATATGCATAAATGAAAATCTGAGAATGTTACTCACTGAATCTTGAAGAGTATTTCTTTGTCATCACAGCTATTTGCATTTGTACTAGCTAAAACAAGAATTGGCTCAAATTACTTTAGGATGTTATAGGTTAGGCATTAGGAAAAGCTTTCAATAGGTAGTAAGGTCATGCAGAAAGCTTTCTGCAAGCTGTGAAGGATTAATTGCTGAACAGTCTTCAACAACAGGTTAACAGAAATCTGCCAGGAGTGAAAGAGGTGTAAGAGATTCTGCTTTGAAAGAGGAAGATGGATTACATAATCACTTCAGACTCCTTTAAGCCCTAACTCTATGATTACCAGAATAAACAATGCAAGTATTAGGTAAATACATACTTGTATGTATGTGAGTTTTTCTTCCCCTCTGAGGTTTTGAATCCTTCCAGAGATATTTATTTTAAAATATGACCTTTTTTCTGACCACTGCTCTAGGAGGAGGACAGTGATCAGAAAAAAAGATCGTATTTTAAAATAAATTCCTCTAGGAATTTGGCTATTTTAATACAGTTCAAGTCTGAATCGCAGTCCAGGGCCCTGCAATTAGTCACAGTAATTCATCTTTCACTCCCTACAAGCAAAGCAAAACCTTCCTCAACCTGATGACAGCCCTCTGCCTGGCAGCATAGCCCAGCAAAGGCTCCATCTCTCTGTGTTTGCCTCCCACACCAAGACACCCACACAGAGCTGCTTTTAACACTTTGAGATAGGAGAGGCAATGATCAGCTGAAACACTGGCAAACGTGCTCTTCTTTCTGAACCATGTGTATCAGAATAACCCTTCCCTTCCTCCTCCACTCTGCTGTGATTAACTGACCTTGCCTTGGTACCTGTCAATTGCAAGATAGGATTTAGATAATTCTATGTATCTGAATTGCAGAAATTGAGCTTGAAACCCAGACAGGATTGCTTTTACTTATGTGGCTGTGCCTATCCCTCTGCTGCACCCAGGAAGCAATCTCAGCCTGTTTTGTAGGGCAAAGATGTACATTTAATCCTGTAGTTTATTACATTTTTCACTAGAAATAGTGCTATTGCTATCAGATGCTGTTGAAGTATTTAACACTTCTTTTCCCCCTCAAGAAATATTTATCTTCCTTTGCCATGTAGCCCAGGTTGGATTTGGTTTATTCAGCTCTTTCAGAGCCTGTGTGGGGACTCACCACATTCCTGCCCAGGTGGGATGCCCTTCTCCCCAGAGCAGCTTCCCTGGTGGAGCAGCTTTTTATCTGGTTGCTTGGGACAAGGAGGCTGGTCAGGCTGCCCACAGAGCACCTCACATATCCCTCCTTAAATTACTTCTGCTTCTTAGCCTCCTTTCTAAAGTCTGAGTACAATTCTTAACCATTCTCTTTTCTGAAGTAATTCACATCATCACATTTGCCATGTGGTTTGTTAACTGGTTTGCCCTCATTTAATACAGCATCTGGGATCAGTCACATCAGACTTTTCATGTTGTCTTGCTAACTGACATTTAATAGCAGGTAAAAGTTCTTTTCCTTGGTTATCTACAAATGAACATGACAGCTTAGCAGCTAAAAATTAAAATGAAGAGTGAACAACCTCCCAAACATTATGAGATCTTTCTGCAGTCAGTGAGCACTTCTGCAAAAAATGCATCTCTGCAATTATAGTTCTGGCCCATCAGCATCAACAGAGAGGCGCATCCTGAATCAAGCCCCCAGTGTGAAGGTTCACAGACTGCCAGATTTTGTGTGTTCAGATGCCTATGAACACTTTCAGGGTATGATTTCCCAGATCTTCATAGTAAGATGTCTCAGATACTGTGTACTCAGTGTATATTTTAGAGGGGCTCAGACATACTAGGCTACATCTGCTGGTTTATTTTTAGGAAGACAAGCTCTGATAGATTTGCTTAGAAACAGCACATAGAAAGAATTATGTGAACGCTGCAAGCAGCAGAATATTTCCAGTTCTGGTTCTATAAACCTTGACAGCATTCTTTCAAATAAATTACTTGTTGTAAAACTCAACGCTGACCTCTTCTCTCCAAAGGCAGAAATCTAGAAGTCATCCCAGTGGTGTGAAAGGTCCATCTTAAACCAATTTAAGCCTCCAAGAAATACAGAATTAAGTCTGACACCAACTTTTCTTTCCATCTTTGCCTGTGACAGTACAGTGATATTTGCACCTAGCAGAATAAGAATACAGTGGCTGTATTAAGGATAACTTGACTGCTCCGAATGCAACAAAATGTATACATCATGAAAGAAGTTCAGTGCAAATATATCTTGCCATCAGTTTTCTCTCAGCAGGTTAACAGGGAACAGAGAAGATGATACGATTTGGAAAGCAGCTTACGCAGTGGGTACCCAATTCCCACCACAACTGGAGCTTAGAGGGCTGATTCTAAAACTCTGATCTTGCAAGAGCTTATGTTTGTGCTTGCCTTCAAGGGCTTCATATAGAGCAATAACTTAGCAATGTATTAGAGTATTTTGCAGCATCATATCCAGACAGCCCTGAAAATTGAAGCAGCTATAGCAGCCTGTTATATTGCAGCCTGCCTGTAAAAAAATCTGAGCACAAGCCTGTGAACTAATAGGAACCGCGCTTGTTTGGAACTTAACTTCGCCTACTTTGTCAGTTTGTAAAAATCTATATTGCAAAAGCAGTAATAAAGAAAGCTTCCCTCTTCCACAAACGGGTTTTGCCAATCCATCTCTACTCTGGCCAGATAAATCATGTTCCACAAGAAGGCAAATCTAGCCAACTTCAGAAAAATCCAGCTAGATTGTCAGGATTGGTAAAGTGCTGGATTGTAACAAGCAACACTTTTTCCTCTCAAAAAAATCAATGGTATACAAGGGTCCTAGTGAATGCATGAAGACAAGGAGCCACTAGCCTGTTCTCACATGCATCTCTGAATAAGTCTTAGAGTTGCAAAGGACCTCAGAGAAAACACCTGCATTTGGGCATCTGTGGGACTAATCAAAAAACCATTGTTTTGGCAGCAATATAGGTCTAATTGTATAGGGTGATTCCACAGTAGCATGTTTTTCTCTAGCATAATAAGCTACTTTTTACTTTAATGGCTGCTAAGCAAATTACAGCTCCTCTTTGAGCTGAACTGACCTAATTAGTTTTTGTTTTGTGTTGCTACTGAATAAGCATGCACAAAGGATGCTTCCCCTCTTGCAAGAATAAATCAGAATTAAAATATATATCCAGGAGGCCCAATATGTCTTGTCCCATCTTGCCAACCTCAAAAGACCCAAATCCTTGAAGTACAAATACAATGGCTCCACAGTTGCTCATGTTTGCCTTTTAGCAGAATTGCTCCTTGAAGCCTGGCAGCTTGAAATTACAAGGCTTTCTAGCACTATGTTGGAAAACAAGACTCCGGAGCTGCTCTGGGGCCAGGCACTCAGGGTTGGAGCAGCCTGCAGGAGCGCACGCTGGGCAGCCTTGCTGGGGAAGGAGGTCTCTAGCCCCATCTTTTGGTAAACCTGAATTTCACACCAATTTACCCAGGGACATTTGGGGATCTGCCCTGTAAAACTACACAGGGAAACTGAAGTGGGAGACTGGAGCAGATCCCCAGGCTGCACCAAGTGGTATTTTCCAGAGGAAGGACTGTGCTTCAGCAGTTTTCTCCACAGATGGCTACTGTTGAGCGGCTTCATTAGTGAAACATAGCCTGGAGACAGACAGCTCTTTGCTCTTGCCTTCTGGAAATTGTGGCACCTTTCCTAGGCAGCTACTTCCTATAGCTTAAAATTTGTGCTTTGCATGGTTTACTTACTGATGTAACCATACAAAACCTGGTGTGAGCAGTTAGATGGAAACGAAGGTGTTCTTTGTACCAGCCTAACAAGTTACAGCAACTCAACAATTTTGTTTTATGACATTTGTGCATGTATTTTTTCCTTATACCAGCACTGTTAGTGGGACAGATTATGTGAGAAGATGTAGTTTGGTGCCCAGATGGTGTCATTATTAAGTTCTCATTAGCTGTGCTTCAGAGCACCCCAGATTGAAGGAAAGCCGCAGCATGGAGTGCAGCAGGTACAATATCAGATCTCCAGAAGAGGGTACTGGAAACTGAGCACAGTGATTTGTAGCCAGGAGCATTGGGAGGTTGCAAGTGCAGACAGCCTGGGGTTTGACTGGCACTGGGGAAAGAGCGGAGCTGAAAGTGTTCAGAGCACGCTCAGCTCTGGCAGAGGGAAAGGAGTGATGGAGGCAGCCCTGTTCCTAAGCAAGAAACTATATATTAATGGCCGTGTTTGCAGCAGGAAGATAATGTGGACAGACCAAACCAGCCGCGAGAGCAGGAGGGAAGATTACTGCTCACCCACATCTCCTGTCTCGGCATGAGTTTGCCAAGGGCAAGCTTATGAAGGATTAAGGTAATTCACAGAAAAGACAGAAAGGTGCGGGATGACCATCACTCCCACAGTGCCTGAACGTGCTCCATCACCAAGCCTGGGCTCTGCCAGGCGAGCAAGGATTAGCTTATCTGGGCTGGGGCAGGGGCGATCAGGGCTCAGACGTGGCTGCCAAGCAGTTGGCTGGGAAGGAAAAAAAAAAAAGGACGCTCAGAGCAAGAGCCCAGGACAAACTCCCCAGGCAGGCTTGAAATGAAGCCAGCGTGCCAGAAAGTGACCATCTGGGAAGGAAACCAAGGAAAAATAAGGAAACTATCCCTATCTGGAGAGAGAACAGTGGGCAGCTCTGGTTTCTGCTGCTTTTAATAATGCATGGAGATCACTAACAAATCTGCCATTTTCACACTGCTAATTGCAGAAGTGTTTGCCACCTCCCCAGGGCAATTCTCACACTACCCTGATACATTATTTTTTCCTTCCTCCCTGCCCCTTTTCCGTGATTTTTTCTAAGATAACTGCCTCTTATTTAATCAAAGACTGAAGAATATAACCACTGTTAAAAAGATTTCAAACACAAATGTTGTATAGTGTCCTCCCATCAGAGATGTAGCTTAACGGTGTTCTTATGTAATTATTCAGCGAGGACTTGCAGAGCACTTTTCTTCATAAAACTACTTGGTGCTTAAGTATTCAGCTAAGCCTCTTCGTTCTGCTGTAAGACCTTGCATCTCAAATATTGTTTGGCAGAAAGAAATCACCGTGGGTTTTCAGGATTTCGCCATCTCTCCCTCAGAGATGTACCACCTTATCAGAACTCCTAAGCATCACTGAATACAACAGCCTGGTTGCCACTGTTCGCTTATCTGGAATAAGACTTTGCTGCAAAGGCTTATTGATTTAGGGAGAAAAGACAGTAAAAAGGTAAGAGTTCTAGTAAACTATGGTGCTGATTTAATGTTTTAGCAACAGAAGTGAAAGGGAACACTGATATACAATGAAAATACCGCAAGGCTTTGGTTTTGTGAGAACTACATAAAATTAAATTATATAAAATTTTACTATAAAATTATTTATTTAAAATTTAAATAAATTTGCTGCATTCAGCAGATAAAGGAAACCAAAGCTGGTAAAAATCAGAGTCAACATTCTACTCTCCTGGGTAAGGAAACAGCCTCTTGCATGTCAGAAGAAACTGCAATAGCTGAAATCTTGCATTTCCTGTGTGGTATTCCTTGGATTTTGAGGAATCTAGATGTAGTGATCTGAGGGTGTAATTAAATATCAGTTGTATTTAATAATGTGTGTGTGTAGCTGCTTTAGGAAAAGAGATAGTAAATCAATTAAGTGCTGATGTAAAGCCCCATTGGAGTTAAGCAAAAAAAAATTGCCATTGACTTTGTACCAGATCTTAAAAATGAAAAGCTACAAGGGAAAGATGAACAGTGACAGAACCATCTCTGAAACACAGCAGGATTTCAGGGTAAAATCCCGCAGATTTTGAAAACAGCTATTCCTTCCATTCAAGCTGTTTTTTCATAGGGCTCCTGGAGCTCACCTGATTCACCCCAACAGTTTGGCTCTGCTGGTAAAATGAGGTAATGCCTACAAGAGGTTCTCCCACTCCAGACAATACTCTTCACTAATGCCAAAGTAACAAAATACTTCCCAGAGCAACACTCCTCCAACAGTGCTGGGGTGCAGCACTTCTTTGACAGGAGGTATTTCCCTCTGTTTAAGACCCCCAAGTTGCCAAAGGCACTCGGGGTCTGTCCATGTCCAGCAGGTGAAGTCTTGCCGGTAGACTCAGGACTCGAGGCTCCCCTCCAGCAAATAGATAACACTGCAGCAGCCTCAAGCTGGTCCCTGCATGCTGCTCCAGGGTAAGTGGGCACTGAGACCAGAGAAACTTTAATATACATCTGTGTCCCACAATCCAGCTCCAGGGGTGTGAGCATGGAAGTCTGGTTGTCCCTCGGATGCCACTGATCCTGGAGGGGCAGAAGGTTTCACTGCAGGATGTTTGCATGTTTTCCTTACTTGTTCTGCTCACTTCTGATGCTGTTGCCATCCTTCCCTGCAAGACAGATCTGAGGAGGACTCCTCAGGGAAGCACCAGACTAACACACACTTTATTTAAAGCACATGATTTAACCAGGGCTATGTCAGAGATACAGCAACAGCTTTACATTAGCATGGGACTGATACAATCAAAGAAGAATCAAGCCTCATGCTGCTGGACATGTTTGGTAGTCTTCTGTTGTAACAAATGCTTAAGCATAAGAGGCGATTCTTATTTCTTGATTCAAACTCAAGAAGCAAAGCAGCAGTGATTTGAAGTCTGCTCACTACAGAAGTCTATCCAATGAATTTCAAACACTGAGCTGGATATCCAGACTGAGGAGCAGTTAACGGATGGGAAGCCAGAGATAGTGGATTTATCAGTGCTACGCTGATCCTGTGGAAGTTCAGTCTTCCTAAGGTATCCTGGAGAAAATAGTTATTGTGCAGCCTGAGAGCAGAAAACCACTAATTCTTACCAACTGGAAGATAAAGAGTTCAGTTTTCAACAGCATGGGTCCAACAGGCAAATAAAAAGAGCAGTGCTTCGCAAGATAAAAGGTGTTCGTATGAGTTCCTCTGCCTACTCTGCTTGCTGCCAGAAACAGCAGTGAGGGAAACTGAGGCTAAATTTTGCCAAAAATATAAAACCTTTTCAGTTTGGTTCAGAAATGGGCTGTTTTCTCTGAATTAAGATGTTATGCAAGGGCTTCTCTCTCTTGGTATAACTGGTATTTCCCAGATTTAATAAAAAAAAAAAGTAGTTGATTTTCTCTTCCTTGCTCCCTGCGAAATAGAAGAAAATATCCCAAGTTCAGCAATGTGACTAGGCAATATGTGTAAGCGGGCACAGCCCAGTCCTCAGCCATTCTCTTCATAGGGCTTGACCTATATGATATCAGGTGAGCAACTGCCATCTCAGCACTTTACACATTGATCTCAGCATCTGAGATGTCTCCAGTGCACATTAAAAGGAATTTAAAACAGCCAAATGCTCAAGTTTGCCTATAGCAATGCACACAGAACACACGTTCTGCAGGTAGAACTTCACGATGCCAAATTTGCATGAAGAACTATTTAAGGCTACATTCCTCCTTCTCACCCCGGGAAACTTTTGGTCACAGAAACTCCCTTCACATGCTGCATTTCCCCTTCGTTTTCTGCCCCAAAGTCATTCCCTCTCCTCTGCTGCTAAAACTGCAGCTGGAACTTCAGAGGTTATTGGACAAAA
>VXAV01005458.1:393209-415385 GCA_013399715.1 Alectura lathami | reverse complement strand
TTATTTTTAATTTTTTTTTTTTTTTTGTGAAAATATGTTTGGAACTGACAGTGAAGGCTTTTGACATTTGAAGTTTAGTGTAAAAAAAGGACATCAATATAGAAAAAAAAAAATCCATCTCTGAGCAGATAAGCAGAAAAAGATCACACTGCGTATGACCCAAGATAATAGTGCTGTGACTAGGCTGGTATATGGCTGCCCATTTAGGTGGCTCAGGAAAGACCTGTCAAAATCATTGTATTGATGGCAGAGTCCCAGAACAGCTTTGGTATCAACTTTATTCACCCAGGACTGTGGTTTGGATTTGCAGGAGGTCAGCGAGAAGGAGGGGAAGGAACTGTACTAATGATAGCCATGGGAGGGGCAGAGACATGCAGAGGGGAAAGGCTCTAGATTTGTCCTGCTGTCTTGTGGGGAGAAAGCGATCTGTGCTTATTT
Organism: Alectura lathami; assembly: GCA_013399715.1. Taxonomy (NCBI): domain Eukaryota; kingdom Metazoa; phylum Chordata; class Aves; order Galliformes; family Megapodiidae; genus Alectura; species Alectura lathami. The sequence continues at coordinate 414,947 of VXAV01005458.1, read as the reverse complement.
TCTGGCAGGAAGTCTGGACAAGGCAGAGACAAATTGTGAAGTTTCTTGGCAGAAATAAATTAGCCCACTGGGGTCAAGCTAAAGTATCTACAGAAATGATTATGGATTATTTTCCTGAAGTGCAAAGGGCTGGCAACTAAAAAAACCATCCAAGATGTCAGAGGACTGTCACATACACAGAACTTGTACTATAGATGAGGTAGCTGGTGATTAATGTAGGAATCATCTGCTGCCAGGCTTGCAAATTGTCTTTTCCTTTATAGGTTCAGTCACTTACAGCCTCTGCCAGACCTTGGCTCTATATACACACTTCCAAATGCATTGGAAAACATTATATCACTGTAGATTTGCCCAGCAGTTGAGCTTGAAGCTGTGATCCCAGCCCTGGAGAAACTGCATTTTGAGTCAAGCTGAATAAACACAGCACTAAGAATATAACAGTTTGGAAATGGATTTACTGGTGGCAAGGAAACTTGACTGCTTTAAAAGACCAGACTGAAAGTAGGATAGATATATAGGACAGCACTTAGTAGATGAGATCTTTCATTAGTCTGGTTCTCAAGTGTACTACTACTGCAGGTCGTGCTTTTATACTCCTGGAAGGTTATGCATAAAGCTGCAAAGGCTTTAAAATCCAGATGAAAATTCGAACTCATGAAAAAACAGCAATAAGTCAATATGATAGGCAAATCTCCTGCAGCTTTTAGCTGAGCTGTGGTGCCGTATGTCCCTGGATATCTGCACTCTACAAAACCACAGTCTCACAGCTAGGATGCCGCAAGTTGTTCTGTTGATCGCTGGACAGGCTGTGGTAGGGGGGATTCTGAAGAATTCAGTACTGCCTTGACAACCTAGAAACTGGGCACTTCCAGGGAGATGATGAGCAGGCTTCATCTAGAAAGGATTTTTTGTAAGTGGTGTATGCACTAAGCCTTACAGCATACCAGGATTTCCCTGCAACTACCTGCATTCCTTGCTGAAAACAGTGAACCAAGGAACAGTAACACTGAAGATCATTAATCCTGCAGAGCTGAACACAGAACTTCATCCTGCTCCTGTTCAATGGGGAGGCTGAGTTGCCATTGCTTTCACCAGAGCACAGTTCAAATCTTCAGCCTCTGAAGTCTGATTTTTCACTGCTTGCCTTGAGAACTCTTTGGAAGCACTATGATTAAGTGATATTCTATCTTGGGTGCAGGCAAAGGGAAGGCATCTGAGGATCTAAGTCCTACTGATGTGAAAACCTAAATTCTTCAGACAGCTTTAAAGAGAAACTGAAGCCTAAATACCTAGTTATTCAGTACTGCAGTACAAGCTGAAATCAGAGGGGAATTTGTTCCCATCCTTGTGGTCTGTTAGACCAGACTGCCTCCCAGTTAATTAATTCTATTGATTTGTTTGTTTTCATGGGCCTTTCCACACTCAGCAGTTATTTAGGACTTACATGGGTAATGCCTTTTCCAGTTTAATTGATCCCACTTTATAATTATATCCTTTCATGCACTTATTTGAAATTTCCCTGGCAAGTATTTTAATGTTTTCAAGTTGAATACTGATTCATATTATTTAAAATATCTGTAAGAGGGAAAAATCTGTACAGCAAAGTGACTAATAAAATGGGCTCTTTAAACCTGATTAACAACCAGTGAGGCTAAAGCACTCCAACAAAACAAACAAAACAGTATAGACCACTACATCCAGTGGTACCTGCTGAGATCGTATTCAGTTTATTTCTATAGGGCCACAATAAAACACTTACCTGCCTTCCTGTTCTGAAGCTACTCAGTTTGAGCATCTAACCAATTTAGGTCAATGAATTTATATTTTGGATCGTATGTCAGGGTAGTTCTTCCAGAAACCGCTGCACCTTGCCAACATGGAGCCAAGTCATTCCTTACGGCCAGGCTGAAAGCAGATAGCTTTGTGCATGGCTGTGGCAGTGGTCTGCAGTCAAGCGAGGATGGATTCTGTCTCAGTTAGCAGGAACTTGCTCCAGTTGCAAGAAGCCTCCACACATATAGATCAGGGGAGTGTTAAAGGGCCACAAGATATTTTAGTGGGGTTCATCTGGTTTGGAGCTTCTGCTGGTGGCTTCCATTAGCTTAAGTACAGTCATTGCTAACAGATACCTCCAGGGAGAAGGAAAGCAAAGGAAAAATGTGAGATCAGTCTCACACTAACAGCAAAATGAAGATGTCAAGCTATTGTCATGCTTCAGGGAAATGCCCTTCTACAATTTCTGCTTATTTATGCATGTTAGGGTGGATATGAAGTGTTACAGATCTATGTGGCATTGAGCAGAGTCAATGTGGAAATCACTAAGTTAACCAGAATATTCCTTTTTGCTTTAGATCCAAGGCATCCCTTCTCAAAGAATGACTTTTTTCAGTCTGTGCCCCACAGCTGGAAGATTGCCCATCTGTTTGTCAGCCATCCAGCACGAGCTAGCCCTGGCTTGTGCACAGATAACCCACTTGTGTTCTAGGACTGGAGAGCTGCCATTCACAAGGATTTTTTAAACCAACCTCTAAAATTCAGTGTTACTCCTCTGTAGGCAGTAAGATGAGAAATAACAGATAGGAGGTAGTTTGAAGTCCAGTCGTTTCAAATGGATTGCTCTGTGTTCAGTGGGAGGGAGTCTTCCAGGGTGACTGACTTGCCCTTGCTTCATTTATTTATGCACCCTCTATTTTCCTGGTCCTCTGCTATTTTTTAAATCCAGTGATCCTGAAACACGTTGTCAGGCTGATGTTAACTCCTTCTAGCCTTTGACTCCTGGGTTCTGATGGCCAACTTGAAATGACATGAGATATTAAAACACTATTAGGGCAGTGGCTTCAACAACAGCTTCTGCTTGGAAGTGGTCACCTCTTCACTTAGAGGGACCACAGTGCAGCCCATATACAGACATACTATTGTAGGTCCCTGGCTGCACCTTGTACAGAGCTAATTCAGAAGAGGAATATTCAAGATGACAAGATGGACAGCATGTCAGAGCATTGTAGTCCACAACAGCACCTATGAACAGCACTGACATCTGTCTCCAAGAAAGCAGAATTAGAAGTAGCCTCTACCCAGACTGTACATATCAGCGTGCATAAATAAATCCCATGAATACAAGCTTTGTCAATTTTCCTGACAAAGATCACAGCCTTTAGATAAGGAGCCCAGCCAAAAGAACATTTCTGTTCCTTTCTTCATCATTAAACTTGATAGCTCAGTGACAGGCAGCTGTTTAATAAGATTATGGCTTGCAGAAGAAAGAAAACTCAGTGACCACCATACCTTCCTCTCTCCTTTCTTTATATCAATGTTTTTTGGTTTAGCTTATTGTAAGCGAACAGCAGTGATACACAGAAGTGTGATCTCCAATGGAGAAAAGTCTCTGGCCCATTTACAATTAAATCTATTACCTAGTTTTTTCCTAGACTCAGGGAAGATTCTTGCCATGAGGACCCGTGAACATGAAGCAGTTATTCACAGCAGTTTATTTTATCAGGTGGTATATCTTTTAAACCTAAATGAATTTCTGGAGATTTTCATGACAGCATCTCCCTGGGTCTTACACAGAATATGGAACTGGACAGAACTGCTCTTATTCTGACTGAGACTCAAACTAAGCCTGACATTTTGATGAGCTTGTGAAGTAGTAGTCAATTGGCAAGTCTTAGAAAAACATTCACTGGCCAGGGATAAGAAATCATTCATCCTCAGATAACTGCCTCAATCAACAGTTTGGAGTCACTGATGCACCCGATATTTATAAATGCAGAATAACTACGATCAAGGGCACCTTGCAGCCAAGTTATTAACATTAGCAACTGTGATGCAGTTTATAAATACATAGTGTAGGGACTCATTTATCTAATTTTTGACAACTACAAAGTTGACTGGGGAGGGCATACACATCTGGTCTGTTTTGGAGGACTGTATTTGATTAAGCTGAACTATTCCACAGGAGAGCCTTCTCCAGTGACAGCTATAAGGAAATTCAATATTAAAGCTAGAAAACTGTCATAGCAGGGATGAATCTACCTCTTTCAGTTAAAAGATCCCTCCAAAAAGATCTTCCAGTGCAAAGCTTAAACATGTGCACCAGCAGGTACACTCTTGATAGGATTTCTTCGTGAAAACAGATTTTCCTAAAGGGAAGACAACCCTCTTACTTTGCATTCAGTTAAGTTCATCTCCCCACCCACTGACTACAACTCACTTTTTAATAAGGCTCCTCTTCAATGAGAGCAGTCAAAGCAATCAACTGCAGTGGCACCACAGCACTGGGTAAAAGAAGGTGCCCAGACAACTTCACTGCAACATCCTTAGGGCCTGAAGGTGCACATAGTAACTGACAATCAATTTGCAGATATCCTGGAAGGAAAGCCAAATGCATCACAGTACTCAACTAGTGCCCCAACCACATGGAATTCATCAGCCATCTACAGGACAAATTCATCCCATTGTCATCTCCTCCAAATAGACTGCCTCCAAATTGTGCTGGAGCAGCAGCCAGCGCCAGTGGAGCTCTCCGGAATGAGACTACCTCTTGTGAAGAGCTTTCTTATGTGAAGACTCAGTGACCATAATTAGTAAAGAGTTGTTTGCTACGCAGATCTGGAACTTTTTCCTCAAATATTAGCATGACTTAGCTAAAACTTAGCAAAATTTAGCATGACACTGCAATATTAAGTTCTAGTGGAATTTTGCTGACCTGGATATGCTACTGCCAGTTAAAATATAGCAGAAGGTGTAACACTCCACCACAGAAGAATTCCTTAGCTGAAGACGTATGATGTGCACTCAGAAAACAGTAGGACATCAGCTGATTAACTCCAAGTCAAAAGCCATAACTGTGCATTTTGTCAAAGCTCATCTTTAAACAGAGGAATGCTGTCTTTCTGCACCTTGGTCATGTAAGGTGCAAGTGCAGACAGAAGGTCTGTGGGAAATCATAGAATGGCTTGGGTTGGAAGGGACCTCAGAGATCACCTAGTTCCAACCCCCCTGCCGTGGACAGGGCTGCCAGCTACTAGCTCACTAGATCAAACTGCCCAGGAACCCTTCCAGCCTGGCCTTGAACACAGCCAGGAATGGGGCATCCACCGCTTCTCTGGGCAGCCTGTTCCAGCACCTCACCACTCTCTCAGGGAAGAATTTCTTCCTGATGTCCAACCTACACCTGCCCTCAAAATACAGCAAAAATACAGCATGCATCTTAAGAGGGAGGGTTTAATCTTCAACAGTGCTTGCATTGTGACTCCAGTCTGCTGCGATACATTTCATTCAATCTATTCCAAATGAGATACCACTGTGCATGTGCCTGAGACAATCAAAGCAAGGAGTAATAGCTGCTGGTGAATCTGACATACCCTTGGCTTGCTCTAGCCTTGCAAAATATCTTGTTTGCAATATTCAGTGTCTGCTGCACTATTTCACAGGCATACTGGTTTCTGAGTACATTCTAGCCTTCAATAGACTGCTGTGTGCTAGCTGCAAGCAGTTGCTGCTACGTATATTGTGACATTCAGTCAAAATATCTTGTCCTTATTTTGTTCACTAACAACACTGAACATCCAGAAAATGTGATGCTCGTGAGTCTGAGACAAGTGGGCTGCCTGCTCTTCATTATGAGTAACGATGAAAAGTGACTAGCCCCAGAACTCTGGAAATGATCCCCCTACCTCTCACTGGAGCTTGAGATTTAGGAATTGGGCAAGAATCTTCTTTTCCATGCAGTACTTTGGACGGCTTTTCAACTTGCTTCATTGGCAGCTTTTCCAGAGCCCTGCATTTTAAGCTTCTCTGCACATCTCCATGCTTCTGCAATGTTGTTCTAGTTGATGCTTATTAATACTCCCTATTAAAGTCTTCCAGAATAAAATCTTTCCTAATTAGCAATGTTGGAGTGCCTTCTCCATTATTCATTAGAAAGAAGAAATGGGTTAGTCCTCTGCAGCATCTTCCAGAGCGCAGAATTTTTGAGGTTGCTCTGATATTGTTCAAGTGTCTCCAGCTGCAGCTGTAAATTTCCACTCAGATTTTCTGTCATTCTCTTTTCTCAGAGTTTTGTGCTTTGGCTGCTAATCTTCCCTGCACATTCGCCCTTGTGTACTGCCCACAGTACACAGATACAGCGCATGCTTCCAGATGCACATACATAGAACAAACTACAAGTCCTGCAACATACCAATGCACATGCAAATACAAATATTTACACACCACTGTATAGCCTATTGCATACTTATGTATTTCATTTGGAAGAAACCTGAAGAGAGACACAGTAAACACCAATTTGTGCAAGTAAGGATTAACATTCCTACACTCAGCATTAGACACATCTAAATAAAATATTCTTCTGCTCTGGAAATCTTCTCAGCTACCAGGTGTTTTTTCGTGGGACAAAATATTAAAAAAAAATTAAGGCTGGTAGCAAGAAACACCAGATTTCCAACAGAAAAATAAAGTCTTTAGGCTAACTCCCTAAACTCCCATCCCCTAATTCCTAATTAGGCAATTAAATTCCCATTCCATCCATAACTAAAAAGGACAGAACTATCATTTGTCTTTTTGCTAAAAATAATAATTGATCTGAGAAATGTTCGGTGTTCTCCACATGCAGAGAATGAGGTGGAGGGGAAGATGTTTTTGTGTCAGATCACGTATTATGTATTCAGACAAGGCAAGTGGAGAGAGAGAGAGAGAAGATGGGGGTAGGCATTAGCAATTTACCAAAATACCTCTCCTGGCAGAGGTGAGTAAATTCATTTGGATTTATTTAGTCTCATGATTCTGACCTGTTGGTGGAAGTGATCCGTGGGAATAGGAAATACAAGCAATGGCCATGAGCACTGTGATGCTATCTGTCTATCAAGTCAAATGTGATTTAAGGTAAACTTTTAACTCACAGAAAAGCAGCAATGAGAGGAAAAATATGCGTGAAAGGCATTGCAGTTGTTTTTGTGTCAAATGTGGGAATCTTCTGCCATTTTTCATTTCATCCATTTCATCAGTGTACTCCTGCCTAGAGCTAGAACCTGGCAACACTCTACAACATTTACTTGAAGGATCTCAGGAGCCTTCCATTGCAAAACTCATCTCTTATCAGAGAAACAGCCTTTTGGAAGGCATTGAACATTAACAAATCCCAGGGAGATGCAGTGAACTGGGAGAGTTTCTTCCTGAACCCCTAACCACCACAGGTAAAGTGCAGGCTGAGATCTTCCCACCTCCTACAGCAGCCTTCTCTTCTATGATTCTCTTCACTGGGAGAAGGAAGAGAGGGATGTGGGCTTCCAGTCTGGTGGTCAGCCCTTGGGCTCCTAAGTGCTTGACTACAATTCAGCTTGGTCAACTGAACTAACAAGGAATTCAAAGTGTTTTGCCACCCTCCCTTGAAAGTGATAGTTTGTTAAACCAAAAGTAGATGTCCAAATTGCACCCATTTCTGACAGCTCCTTTCACAAAGATTATGGAGGCGTTTATGGTTTGATGCTCAGCATTGAACTGCTGTCACCCTACACCTATAAGGAACTTGGGCACTTGACACAAGCTGCCTTTGTACTCACGGCAGTTGCTGAAAACAGCCTGGAGTAAACTGCTTGAACTCCTTTTGCATTTCCCTGGAGCAAAGGGCCCAGTCAGTCACTAGCATCCTCTGCCTGTCACATAATTATCAAAGAATTTCTCCCCTTAGGCTTCCTCATTTTCCACAAACATTTATTTCTCCATGTAATCATGGAAGTAGGGCAGTTTCCTGAACTTGTCTCAAGACCTGGGAGGATTTACTGAGCTACAAGCAGTCAGAGAGCTTCTTCACAGTCCTCAGTTACTCCGAGGTTGAACAAAACTCATTGAAATCCATATATGTTTTGGCTGAACAAGAACAAAGGAGCATAGAATAGATATAAAAGAAATTTAAATTGTTTCTCTGCCACAGGCTAAAAAAATCTCCCTTCCCTTGGGCTTTGAGTTTGATTTGTATTTCAATAAAAATAAATCAAAGTGGACAGATTAGTGTGTTTTGAAGTGCAAATGCTTTGAAAACATTAAAGGACAAATAACGTGGCATGTTCTCATAGTTTATTTTTGGTTATTATTTTTATTTACCCTTTGTTCTTAAATGAAGATGTGTATTCTATGTGCCTAATGGAAAATTTTGCTCTCTGCAATACAACAGCTGTAAGAAATGCAGCAAGAATTTCTTCTCCAATATTTTCTTACCACTAAGCAATGCAGAACAGCTATTTGAAATACCCGTGTAATTTAAATGTTGATCCCAAGGCATATCCTAAAGCATCCAAAAGTTACTGGGTTGTTTTGGCTAAACTTTAAAAGCAAAAAGCAGCAAACTGTTTTTCAAGTGATACTCAAACTGGGTTTTGAGGGCTTGTTTCTGATCTCATTTAACCAAGTGAGAGACCAGAGAAGCACCAGAGCCCATTGAGGTGGGACTACCTCAATGCTGAAAGGAAAAGCAAGACTTGAACGAGACCCAAACATGGTCTGAGGAGGTAGGGTGCCCATTTATAATTAATAGGGCAGCATTGTGGTTCCAAACTAATTGGCAATGAATAGACAGTAAACAAAATACTTGCCGAGATTTCTTAGGATAAATACACCAAAGCTCAGAGGTGGTGCAGAACAGTTACGACCTTCACGAGTTTTCTCAGAAGGCAGTTTTGCACAGAAGCATTTCATATTCTAGTTGCATTTGTCTGAGATAGCTCCAGCCCTGAATACTCCTATTAGTGCTGCTACCAGAAGCCTACTAACACCAAAACAGATGCGGCCTCACGTATGGCACCCAATATGATAACTGTCAGCTTTACCCTGACACCAGCCTCTGACCCACAGCATATCTCCATCCTCCACTACAAAGGAGTCAACCCACGCATAAAGCAAATCCCTGACGTCTTCCACTGACAACTGAGCCAAGCATGATGGATTTTTTTTTCCCTAATGTGGAAAACTGGGTAAACAGAACTTTTAAGCTATTTGCTTTTATTTCTTCAAACAGTTTAAGGACTGTCGGAGTGCTTTCTCTTTGAAATGGATCATAAGATCTTAATGAAAGCCAAGCAAAGAGAAGGAAGAGAGCCAGAGAGGCTTTCAGTGTGTCGGAGTGCTGAGGAACAAAGACCTTTCTAAATTCCTTAGACCCCTCTGTGTTCCTCCCAAGATAATTTCATGTCAGTATTAGAGGGAGAGCCTGAGTATGACTCCAGTTTCATGTTCTTCCAAACCTCAGAAATATTTAGAGCCTGGCTTTGAGATCCAGTCTCATTTGACAGATGGATATTTCACAAATTGCAGACCTAGATTAAATGTTAGATTATGCTTGAGGCTATCTAACAGTAGATATTTGTCTGGTATCATGTGCAGATACTCTGGGGAGGCTGACAAACTTCAGTTAGATAAGATGCTTATTTCGGAGAATGTTTGAAATCCTTCAGCGAACAGCACTCTTGTGCACAAATTAAAGCTTCAATTTCAGGTCTAATGAGGGGAAGGCAGAGAAGTAAGCTTGTGGTGTCCAGCTGCCAAAACATGGAATATTCTATCCTGGTAAATAGTATAAACTCCACATGAACACATCATGTAAACAATAGTATACATGTTATTGTGTAGATCTAATAAGTTATACTAAATCTCCCTATGAAGTGTGTCTGAGATAGGTTGCTTCTCCTACCGCAATTTGCTGTTACCAAGGAAATACAATAAAGAATGTGCTTCAGAGGGATATATCAAAAAGCAATTTGGCCCAGGATGTATGTGCCATCTACACACCCATAAACTTAATTTGTCCCTAAAGGTAAAGGACAGACACCAGCTTTGCATTGCACAGTCACAACTGCAGCCTCTTTCACAAAGCTGAAGAGGGGTGGAAGGCATTTTTTATAGTCCCATCTGCCTTCCAGGAATTGCCTTCTGTGATATCAAGGTAGCTTACTCCTATACTATGAGGACTTTAGATGCTCTCACTATTTCAGTGCATCAGTACAACCTTCAGACCTATGAACGACTTCAGTCTGATGGGGAAGCCATTTAGCCAGTTCTTAAATGATCATTTAAGACCCTATTTGCAAACTTGGGATGTCTAGTATCTGTACATCTGAAGCTTGCTATTCAGTACCACTTTTTCCTAACATAAATGATATTTATGTAGAAATTGAGAACGTTAAACTCATCTTTTGCAGCAATACAGTATTTCACAGACATCAAGTGACATGGGAGGGCCGAAACATCACCCTTCCCATATTACCACTCTGGGCAATATTAAAGGAGCCTAAAGAAACGTCACATGCCTAAAAAAAACCTGAAGCTCACCTTTCACTTTTCTCCCCACCACAGTCAGATCTTTTTCAGAGGCAGCTTACCATTCTGCTTTTACAGTTGTTTGTAAGATGTAACTGATATTAAAAAGTTACTGTCAAGGAAAAAGATAGAGCATCTTCCTGTCATTTATAACAGGTTCAGGCACCAAGGTGGCTGAGGAGCTGCACAGGTGGTTGACAGAAGAAGACAGTCTCTTGGCCGAGACATACTGCCCCACGTTGCACAGTGCTCACCAGCTGGTGCTCAAACGTGCACATGTCATCCCTACTCCAATCCATGACCACTAAGTACTCAAGTGTTCATGAGAACTCTACTTATCAGCTAGAGAGATTGGCATCTGTAGGGGGCAAAGGCCTTGCTACAAGTAACCACAGCCATCACAGTTACAGGAGTGTCACTGAAATAAAGGCACTGTTAGAAACCTAGAAAACAAATTTCAAAGCTATGCTCTTCTTCTAAGGGCATGGCACATCCCAGAAGTGGTTACAGAATAATATATTATTTAAAATTCAGACCTGTGCTGTTTACTACACTTTCTGGGAGGCACTGTCACCTTGTGTTCAGACATTCAGAACTTAGAAATGCAACTACAAAGATTAAACGCAACCTAAAGGCCAAAGCAAGCCTTGCTCTGTACACGACCCGTGGAGGACCAGCCTTTGCCAGCACTCCCAGCTCATACAGCACTTGGCTCTACTCCGGTATGAGAACCTTTGGCTTCACCTGGAGGATGCAGCTACAAGTTATTTTTAACAAGCAGAACATAGTTTAAAATTTGTTCTGGTACACTATGGATCTGATTCCCTACCTTTTCTATTAGAGATATGGCTAAAGTGTTTAGCACAGCAGTACTAGGCTGTGTACAATCTATCAAGAGCAACATACTGACATTGAACTGCAGCCCTCAAGAACTAAATGTGGGTATCCCAACAGCTTGCACCAGAGAAAGAAAGTGAGCTGGAATTAGAGGAGACTCTCTCCTCTGCAACTAGAGGATGACAGAGGCTGTGCAACACAAGTACAGTTGCACTTTGTAATCTCTTTTCACAGATGTAAATACCAGATTGCCATGAAAATTGGCCCATAGTTTAATATACCAACAAGGCTGAGACTATGAATGTGTTTTAGAACATCAATCATGTTAGCATTTAGAACATCAATCCATTAGCATTTAGGACAATACAGTATCACAAGCAGCAGCAGTTACTACAGTATGCAAGATACCTTCCAAACACTAAAACTTTTGTGGGGTAGCACCAGCAGTTCTCTACTTTCTGTAAGTACTTTCTCTTTATGAATTCAGTAGAGTATCACTTGCCCAGTTTCAGCAAAGCAGCAGCCAGATGTCAGCTTTGATCTCATCACCACATAACGAGAACAGATAAAGGACAAATAGGTTACACTGCACTTCAGCAATAGGAAGAATTAACTTCACTGTTCCTTGCTGCACCATCTGGGTTTGGCAAAGTTAATTCTCATTCATGTCAAGAGTTCATTCAGGGAAATAATTTTGTTTTCCAAATGCTATTCCTTCCTGCTTCCTGGATACGTAACGCCTGATCCCTTGACCTGCTCCTTCTGTCCTGATTATTCATACTTCAAGCATCTTAAAAGAAAAAGTACTTCAGACAACAGCCAGAATTAGTGCAATGCATTTAAAGCACACTTCTAATATGTAGGTATGTAATTACATATGTAATATGTATGATGCATTTCCTATATATACACTGAAAAGAGAGGACCACAGCTCTCCAGCCTGTGCTGGGGCCCAGGAAAACCAGGATCCTGCCTTTCAGATCTGCTTTCTAACTGATGCCAGGCACCTGGCAGACCTCAGCCTCCCTCCTACAGGGGAGAGCCAGCCACATGCTGCCTGATAACACCCCAGAAATACCAAGCAGCCCTTCCAGAGCATTTCAAGACCACATACTGCAGAAACACATCATTATTATAGCAGACAAAAGCACAAGTGTTAGATGCAAACAGGTCACGACCCCTCCAGCCACCCGCTGCTCACTCTCCTCCATCAAGACAGCTGTGGGTCATCAAGTCCTTTCTTACACACACTTCAGAACCTCTGAAAGCCAAAGTGTTCAACTGCCTCTCATCTTCTCCCCCAGATGCTCCCAGCAGTACCTTTGCCTTGGTGCTTGCCTCCATGCAGTGGAGCAGCCTTCATAGCACAGCAGCCCATCACCCCAAAGCACCTCCTGCAGTAGCTCAGACTTCCATCAACCAGCCTAGGTCCCCTTCCTGACTTATGTGATGGCTGCAGGGTGGAGCTGGAGGGCAGGTGGTTCCCTTAAAGGGCATATTGCACTGTGGAAGACCTTTGTGTCAGCAGGTTTATGGGTCCTTGCAACTAGGCCCTTTCAAAAATGTTTTGCTACTAGCTGAAAAAAGTCATTTCTTAAAAAAAAAAAATAAAAAGTAAATACAGTTATATAGAATTTGGTTACATTTTCTGTTCATTTTCTTTATAAATAAAGGTTGCATTGTGCTTTGAAAAAAAATCATTTGTGGTCATAGCAATAACTTATTTCTGAATAACTTAACCAATTGTTTTAGCATGCATGGTATTTTCAGCTTCCTATTTCTAAACTTTTTTTTCCAATATGTCCAAAACGTTGCTGCATAAATGATATGTCATCTTCATGTACAATCTTCTCATACTAAGTATATAGTAAGCATGACAAATTATAACATATTTTTTCATCATATTTATTGTAAAAATCTTTAAGGACAGCTGCTAATTAGCACAGATCTAAAACACCTTATTTTTTTAGATCAAAGTGTCCCCTGTTTGAGTTTGTAATGAAATAGGCTAACACTTTAAAGAAGAAAAGTAGTATATTAATTAGAGAAATAAATAAATAAATAAAGCTGTCAGTATCTGTGGACTAGCCTGTAATCTTTTTTATAGTACAATTTAATGGACTTTCAGTTTCACTGGAAATGCTGACATACCAAAATTTCCAGAGAAATGGAAATTCAAAGTTTCAAGTTGCTCTCATTATGTACTGTAACTTACTCCTCCTGTGGTTGCTCCATCCTTATTGGTTCCAGATGTCAAAGGACTTCATCTGCAAATGCAAGTGACAACCACACTCCCTGCACTGCCATTTCCACCAGCTACCCAACAGGTTGACATGTCATCATGTCATCGCATAAAGACTCAAAATATGATAGCGACAGAGACGTTCTCTGCTGTGTTACGTCTCACCGCAGCAGATAAAATAAATGGAGAGAAGACACAATTAGGGCCTTCATGGCTGGCAAATCTAGAGTTACATCCCTCCAAATGGATCAGATATCTGGGGAGCTTGGCAAGGCACAAAGATCAAGTTTGTGGTTCCTGGAAACCTGTGCGAGTCCCACCGCTGAGAATTTGACCCAATGCATTTTACTCTGTTGGAGACATATGGTTCACGTATCATAGAATCATAGAATCACAGAATGGGTTGGGTTGGAAGGGACCTCAAAGATCATCTAGTTCCAACCCCCCTGCCATGGACAGGGCTGCCAGCCACTAGCTCACTAGATCAAACTGCCCAGGAACCCATCCAGGCTGGATGTGTTCTCCTGGTGTGTGCCTGTTGGTGTGGTGTAGCTTTGCATCTTTTCTTTTGCTTGCTGTCATAAGGAATATCTACAGTAGCTTTAGAAAGCACACCTTGTTATGATATAGTTGTGTGTGTGAGAACACCAAAACAGAACAGGAAATCACAAATCTTAGCAGGGTGTGAAAGAAAAAATGTCCTTTACAGCTATTTTAAATGCATTCACTGGGGATGTCAATCTGCATGCAAAGTGACAGATTTGAAACTTATTCTGACAGCGCTGTGAGGTTTCCCCTTAAGGTGCAGGAAATTTGCAAGAGGAGATGATGTGAAACAGCTCAGGATTTTAGGTGAATGGATAGGATTGTGTGAGATATTTGATCCAGCAATAGTTCTGTAGTATTTGAGATGGCTGTGTTGTAGAAGGCAGGCAAATTATGATAAGAAGGCATGCTTGCCTCTGTAGGCCTTGGAAGGTTTTTAGCACTGAAGCTATGTTAGATCTCACTGCTAGTGATGCTAACTGCTTTTATAGGTCATTTAATAATTGATTCATTGTAGAAGATTGGACTCATTAATATGCAGGAGCTAAAATCCTTTGCATTTTAAAATGCTAATTTTTAGGTGTCCATATGGCAATAAAATCAGGCTTTGAGCCATCCATCCATATCTTAATATGTCTGTCTATATCAAAAACAATTTTGTGGTCTAGTGAGTAGNTATAGGTCATTTAATAATTGCTTCATTGTAGAAGATTGGATTCATTAATATGCAGGAGCTAAAATCCTTTGCATTTTAAAATGCTAATTTTTAGGTGTCCATATGGCAATAAAATCAGGCTTTGAGCCATCCATCCATATCTTAATATGTCTGTCTATATCAAAAACAATTTTGTGGTCTAGTGAGTAGGGCACCGAACTGGGAGTTGAAACTGGATCTGTTCTGTATCTGCCATTGACTTTGGGAATAGGAACACAAACTCTTTATTATGGGGTACGCTTTGCTGTGAACTTCCCATATGCCATCTACTCTTGAGCTGTTGCCCAAAATAAACTTCTGTCCTACAGAAAAGTAATTCACCCCTTTAATGAGAAGGACTGCTGCTCAGCACCCACTGCGAGGCACTGCAGCTGACCATTGGCTGAGTTACAGCCCTGGGCTGGTCATTGCATGGGAGTTTCATGTCCTCAGACGAAGCTTGTTTATGCAGCTACTGTATTTCTTTGTTCTTTGGACAAGATGTTTTAGATCTCTGTGCAACTCTTTTATTTGTACTGCTAACCCTTTTGCCAGGCTAAAATCTCTCACTACATATAAACTTCGGGGACAAGGGAAATAAAGTATGTCAGGGAGGGGATAGGCTCTGCCGGAGGTCCTGAGCACAGCCAGATATCAACCACAAGAATAGTGAATGACACCTCCGACTTTTAACAGATGGACAATTTCCTGTGATCAAGTAAAAAAATTTACATCATCTTTAGGTACCATAAAGTGTTAACTGGACTGATGTAGGCAGATGCAGCATTGTTACCATTTCTCCTCAACTCTTATACTTGAATTTCTACTCCACTATGTTCACTTCCTTCTGATATTTTCCCTGTTGGATTTTAAATTTGTTTTCAAACAGATGAGGGTGTGCTTTCTTTATCTGAAGACTTTGGATGACTCTGGAGCTGCTCTACCTGGTGAGATCAGAACAGCATGCTCCAGCTGAGATGCTGAAGATGGCTCCTGTTGGGCTAGCTTAATTGTGTTTCTGCTAATTATCTTTCTATCTAAGTCTTACTTACTAAGTCTCACTTTGCTGTGCTAAGTCAAAACCTGCTAAATAAGTATTTCTAAATGCTACCTTTCTTCTCTGTCTGTATTCTTTATTCAGCCCAAGGTTGGAAGAGATAGAAAGATCTAAATATGCACTTCTGCTCGGAAGGAGTTTGTGGATCACAGGCCATCTGTACTGACGTGTGGACAAAGATCACCAATGTTATCCTTTACTCCCAAGGAGAAGTGGACCTCTCTGCTCTGCGCCTTGCAGAAGGGTTTCTTAGAAAATGGTAATATTTCCCAATGAATCAGCAATCCCTAGATTACTTTTCCTGCTCTGGGAAACATTTTTCCATGGGCAGAGAACCTGGACTATGTAGCCTGCCAAAAGCCCTTTTTGCACCGTTGATATCTGTGAAAGCAGACTGAGGCTCGTCAGTGGTTAAAGGTCTGCCAATATGTACTGGCTAAATGAGTGGCTTTTTTTTTCTCATCTGAAGTACTCTTCTAAACTGAAGCCCTGTTCAACAGAAAGGGCTTCTATTGCTCAGAAAACAAATTAATAAGAATTTCTTCTTGTAGTTATTGAAGGCTTTTTTTCCCCAAAACAAAAACACTATCTGCAACTGCTGCAGCCAAGAAATGACATGAATAATTCATTCTAATTTCACACCATTTAAGCTACTTTACTAGCTTCTAATTAACATGTGTAGATTATTTAAGGACAAGAAAATTGCTTTTAAATGCAGGTAAGACTAAGCTGACTATCCCCATGTATTATGTGATTTGATGCCTTCTCAGAACCCAGCTGTGCTGATGAATTTCTCAGGGTCACAGTAGCTGAAGATGAAAGCTTATTTTTTCAGGATGGGGCTAATGACATCACCACAGGTGCCACTAAATGTTTAGGATATGATGCAGACTGGAATTTTTTACATGCAGTATTCAACTGCCATTTCACCAGATATCCACAGCTGACACTTTCTCTGTCATTCCCACATTGCTTTACAGTTGGGATTTAATTTTGTGTTCTCCTTCTCTGTCACCAGGAGTGGGATGTGAGGAGAACAAATAAAACAAGCTTGTCAGAACACAATGCCTATGAACATGTAGTGCAACTGGTCTCTACAATTCGACCCAGTTGGGTTTTCTGCACTCGAGATTTTTTTTCTCTTTGAGTGTCCAGAAGATTCAATTTCAGTGTCAAATTTGGCTGAGAAGGAAAATTTTCCTTCTGCTGGGAAACCTGGCCTTCTTAGGCTCTTTTCTTCCTTTCCACAGAGAGTAGGATGTATCCATCCTCACGTGGAGGATAAGTAATAGGAACTCCTTTTGTAAACTGCAGAAAGAGCTAGACCACCTAGAGCACTCATTGTCTCATCCTACAGCAGTCGCTGAACAGTATGGGAGTACTTATTTCTGCCACCTGGATGGAGGGATCTTGAATAGGTAGCACAGAAGTGGATGCCTGCACCAGAGGTGAGAAGAATCAATTATAGGGTCCATCTAGTTGGCATCTATGTGCTGTGAGAATGAGTCTGCATTCATGGGGTCATTATAATGCTTAAGGATCCTTGGGTCTCCCTGAAAGAAACAAATTAAAAGCCCACAAAAAAAGGTCACCTTACTGTCTAAATTGGAAAGATATTTGGATGGAAACCTGGCCTGAATATTGGCCAGGGTGAATAGTGAAATCACCTTAAGCTCAGGAAACACAATAATTATACTTAAATTGCATTTTGTAGTTAAAAGATACTTTAAATGAAACAGATCTTATCTTCAGATAAAGATATCTGAAAGCCAGGGTTTGATTGTCGCTAGAGGAAACAGTGGTTATCAGTTTAATGGCAAGTGCCCTTTCAGGCTGATTAGTTCAAAAACTAAGAAAATGGAAAAATAAATATGATGCTATTTATATAGAACAATCTGAACATTTCCATGCCATTAAATAAGAGGTAGGATAATAAAATTGTCATTAAGCTGCTGAGAACTATTTATTTTTGTTTTCTATTCAAGGAAATATTTTAACTCTGCAAACAAGCAGAGGCAATACTTGGGTTCACACAAGGTTTTTAATTGCCTGTTAATGCTTCGCCAAGTCCAACATAATGCTTCTGAAAAGCTCCTGCTTGTCGTGTGCCCTCTGTCTGGCTGATCCTCATGGATAGATCAGAGAAGCATGCTAGTGTGTGTTTTGGCAAGCATTACCCTGATAAAGAGAAAAAAAAAAAAAAAGCAAACATGATTTTATTTCAATTTTGGATCACCAAGAAGAGACAGCATGGAATTCATTTTCTCTGTGGAAGCAAATGGCAGAAAGGCTGATGGGAACAGTCAGAAATACAACCTATTTCTTCCTATCGCCAACAGAAAGGTGTCTGATTGTCAGCTGAGCTTGATGGTGGTGACAATGATTTAATACTTCAGGACCTAGAAGTCCCATCTGGAATCGCTTGGTGCTTAGTGCACAAAAACATGCTGAGAAGCAGACCTTGCTCTGAAGACTTTACTGTCCTGGGCCCCAGTGCTGCAGTAACTCTGTGCCTTGCTTATTTTTACTAATCTGCCTAAAGTTAAACGTGGATAAATATTTGCCAGATTGAAACACAAATGGACAGAACAGGCAGAAGAATGAGAGACAGGAAGAATTATCCTCATTTCACAGCTGCCCTGATCTGCTGGCTGGGAGTTTATCTGTGCATAAAGCCAGCATAAATCACTCCTGATCTGGATCAGATGTGTCCTGCTGGGCAAGCAGCAGAGCACAGATCGAAGATTAATGATCACCAAAGCAGAGACCTGGGCCACTCCGCTAGAAGATTAAGCACCCTCTGGGGGACTCTGTCTCTCTCCCTGCCAGCAGCAGGAGCATGTGCAGAAAGCTTGGACTAGACACCAAATTTTAGATGGCTGAAGTTGGGTCAGATGGATTTCCCTCCTGAGAAGTGAAGTGACTTGATCAAAATCAAGCATGAAGTCTTGGACATAAGTTAGGTCTTGTGCTTGTGGCAATAAGGGAATAGAGTTCTTCAGGCTTTAGAAATGTGTTAATAAAACACCCCCAATTTTTGCAAGTTCAGGGCTAACACTGCTAGCTGCTCATGCTGGCTTTTGTACAAATTCACTAAGCACATATACACATCAGTTTTAATTTTGCATGCCCATTTTTGGTCACTACTGGCAAGATCTGAAAAATAGAAAAAAAAAAAAGTAGATGAATAAAGGACATGTTTGCAGAAAGCTTGTTTAGATGGGTGGAGACATCTTTCAACCTAACTGCATTTTAAAAAATAAAGTAACCACATCTGCCATTGAAATAGATTAGTTGATTTCAGTGGACTTATTGATGGACAATATTTGGGGATTTGTGTGAAGGGTGATTTTTATTTTAATTTAAACATTAATTTTCTCAGAAATACACAAATGGAAATAGAAAACTGTTGAAGGGCATGTGGCACTACCACTGCAGGTTTCTGTGCTGCAACAGCAAATCCCATACAGTGGGAGAACACAGATGCATGAGACAGAATTCATCAACTGTTAACTCTTGGCTTATCTGCCACTATTGCTTCCTTCAGTTACTGTGCTCCTGAACAGCCTTTCTGTAAGTGAAAAGATGCCTTACTGTAAATCAGAAGACACCTTGGGGCATAATCTTCTACTTCAGCCTTCTGGGAGATGGATACAGGTGGAAAATAATAATAATTAAAAAAAAGAGTTGTTTTTGGTAACGTACCCCCCTGTTTTGGGGGCACTTCTTTGCTTAGTCCCTTGTGCCCTTCGGCTGAGATTGAAGCCAGCAGAAGACCTCAGCTGCATCGTTCCTTGGCACCTGTGTTTGGGGAAAGAGGTGGAGAAGAAAACTGATCTGTGACACTTGTGTTGTCCCCACAATGCTGCTTCCTCCACAGTCTGGTCAAAGGGAAAAACATCATATTTCCATTGAATCCTCCAGTTCCCAAACAAAGCAACATTTGGATATAGTGGGCTCTAGAAATGTCTTAATTTATTATAAATTATAACCACACTGCACTGGCAAATACCCAGGCACTTTACCAGATGAGTGATGAGGCATGTTGCTCACCTTTAGTTCCCCCAAGCCAGTTGTTTCCCACAATGCTGCCATCTTGCAGTTACAGGTAATGTGATGTTTTACGCTCAGCGCTGCTATTACCTCTTTGCCGTACCTTTATAGTCTGAGCATCCAGATAGAGATGAAACCCATTATACTTCACAGCAGTTTGAACACAGGTCCTTGAGTTGATTTATCTCTTTTATGCCTGTGCGGTTGGGTTCTCTCCACTACCTCACTCACTGCTCTCTGATTTTTTAACTACAGGATGTAAGCAGCATCTGAATTGTAATTTTCCATGCTTTCAGACTTTGTTAAGGTATAACAAAATCCCGATGCTCACTGGCTGTGTTTGAATCAAGGTGAGTGGAGCTAAAAATAGTTGCTTTAAAAAATAAGCATTTTTTTTCCTCTATATTTGCAGTGCTGGGCATGTTTCTATTTTGCTGAGGCTTTGAAAGTTGTTTTAATTGGGCATGGTACTTTATGGCTTTTACACCCTTTCTTCTCCAGCACTGAAGCTGTCTCTAAATATAAATACCGACACCAGATTCACCCCTGGAGTATGCTGCAGCCTGGTTAATGCCAAGAGACAGCTGTTCACAGCAGACTAAGATTGTTTCCTCTCTGTGATCAATGGAGGTTGGGCTGTTTGTTTCACGGCATTGAGCTTTATGCCATTTTTGCACTTGGCTGAAGAAACAGAGCTGTAAGTAAGGTAAAATTTGGGTGCTTTCACCCAATATTTTCTCCACTATCTCCTTGCTCAGCATGCTGCAGAGCACAGAGGCACATATTCCATCCTGATGTGCTGGGGTTGTCCTTGTTCCTGGGGTGCCTGAGAGACCTGCCTTACATTTGCAGCGTGACAGTCACCAGGGGACGGGCAGCCACTTGCCAAGGTGGCCGGGTCAGATTTTGGTTGTGCTGGTTTTTCTGGTGTCCCCAGGACAACCGTGATTGGCGCTGGCTGAGCTGCAATACCTGCCTGCCAGAGATGTGGGGTTTTGTCTTCTGAAGGGCACTGCCTGGATCTGTTCGAGATGTCCGTTGCAAAATGCAATGTCAACAGCTGCAGAGAGGGGGAGAAGTGGGAAAAAAAAAAAAACCTCTCGAGTTTACACTTGAACACGGCGCAGTGAAGCCTGCTGTTATTATTAGCCAGCAGCGTTTTGGGCCATTATCTGGCTTGACAGCTCAAGGCTTCCAGGCAGCCCTTCTAAACTCTGGTGCTGATTTGTTGTAACTGTTAAACAGACGCATCACAATAATTTGTCAGCAATATACCTCTCCCCTGTTGCCCTCTGGTCTTCAGATGCATATGGTGATGTGTGGCTTCCATGAGAAATGACCCACTCCTGCACCAGGAAGCAGAGAGCTCCCAACACCCATCTTCAGAGCAGAGCTGTTGGATGACAAGCATACATCAGAGGGAGGCAATTGCCCATCACAGAGCCCTCTCAACCTGGCAGCAGATGTGATTGCAATCTTCCTTTTAAAATGGGTGTGAAGCACTTCCTCTGGTTGAGGCTATTTGTGCTCCCCTTGCTGGGGCTGCACGGAGCTGCCAGGCACAGGGAGGTTTGCCTGCCTGGTCTTACTGAAGTCGTTGAAGAGCAGCTGCAGCTGATGAATTACTTGTTTGCTTAAAGATAAGGGCATGCTTAAACGCTTCACTGAATTGATTTTGATTCTCGTACGGCATTTAAAACTTTAATTTTGGTGAAAGAAAAAGTATCAGAGAGAAGATTCATTTATTACTGAGATTTATATGCTGTTTGAGTAGCATTTCGAAGCCTTTTTATTTTCTCAGCTTATTTTTTGTATGAATAAGGTATATGCAAAACTTGAACACGTTTTTGATTTATAATAATATGCTAGTCATAAGTAAATACTGTTATCCATAACAAAGAGTTTTCCTAGCTCAAATTTTTACTGGATGCAATGAGAGCCATTCAGGACTGCTGATATGATAAATAGAAAGGTTTCAATGTCTGGGAAAATGAAAAA
>VXAV01005458.1:360640-388376 GCA_013399715.1 Alectura lathami | reverse complement strand
TGCAGTACCATGTGATCGCTCTCCTTAATTATGCATGGACAACATGAAGTGCCCCACCAACTGATAATATTTAATTTATTTCTAATTATACTGCTTTTTAAAATGAGCCTGGCACACTGAGTGCAATTCTGTTGTTGTTGTTGACTTTGGTGTAACTCTGTGGGATGCCCATGGCAAGAGCTAAGGGAAGATGACTTTTCTTGAAGAGAAATTTGAAGTGAGTCATAAACTTCTGTTACAATTTCGTCATTCCGACTAATCAGCTTGAAGGCTGTCTTGTACTGCTTTTCCTGTTTCTTTCTGTTTCTCTTTACTCCTGGCTGAGTAGAGCAGCCAACATTCTGTACTGAGAGGATGCTCTGCACTTGTTCCTCATTGCACTTGATCATAGACCGCTTGTTCCACAAGCCCTTGAGGACATAAATGCATTTGTCTTCTCAACACCAAACCCTCTCTGACAGACCTTAGAAGACTTTTCTGCTGTTTTCCAGAGTTAGACTCTTCCGGTCTTTGGAAACCAGAACCTCTGAAATTTCATTGTCACCCATGCCAGAAAGTACTTAATCTAGGGCTAGATTTTTATTAGCAGGAGTTCTTTCCATATGGCATTTTCTACACCAGGAACACATTAAATTTTAGAAATTAGTCTCACAATTCTCTTATGTGGATTTTGTCATGGTTCCACGTTACAGAAGGGAAACCCCAGCAGTTGGAGGCAATGTAGGAGAGCTTCAAAAGCATCTAGCTACCTTGGTCAGGTAGCATCCTCAAAGACATCTCAAAACCTCGCCCTTACTTGTTGGCTTTGGCTGGGACAGCTCAAAGTGATGCACTTGGACTGGTATTTGGTGCTCAGGGAGCAGAGCCATTAGTAGCCAGTATGGGAATCAGGCTGAGCTGTCTGGAGCACAGCTCTTGCACAGCGACAAGGCAGAGCCTAGAGATCATATTTTCTTTCTTAGTATTTCTAGAGCATGCTTCCTCTCCTTGAGGATATGTGTGCTGCATGATGCACTGGTTTAATCGAAGGAATTATACTGGCAGACTGTGCCATTCCATTAATCAGACAGGTCACATACAGAGACCTAACACGATAACATCCCTGTTGTACACACAGGTGTATACGCACATGCGCATGCACTAAAAAGATGAATTGTTGAGTGATTCAGTTTTAATCTGAATTAACGTTTTCATTCAAGCTGTGGCTCTGCTCATGTGAGGAACACTGGTGCATTTCTAATTTCCTTTTCACGCTAAATTGTCAGCATAATCTGCTGGCAGAAGCCAGAACTGCTGAAAAGAGGACAAAGGAAAGGGCTTGTGGAGGAGGTGGGAAAAAAACATATATTCTGTCAAATGCAGTTAGACTGTCACTTGGGGGGTGGGTGAAAACAGACGGCTGATCTGTGCGATGTGAAAGTGAGCCCTAATGGGGGTAGGAGAAAGTACCAGGCAGATGGCTTGCAAAGCCTGCTGCTGCTTATTGCATTGATCTTGTGTCTCCGTTTCCTTGTGCCCCCCATCTCACCCATTTTGTTTTGCATGCATGATCTTTGTTTTATGTACAGCCCTTTGCCCAACAGAATCTCCCTCTCTGGCAATCTTCTAGGTGATGCTGGAAGAAGTACATTGAATGCTCATAGCTTGTTTAAAATACTGTACTGTTCTTTGGTATTTTCATTGCTTTCAGTACCCTGATCACAAGTTACTCCCTATTGCATTGTTATTAGATGTTGCATTAGAACAGAACTTTTGCGTAGGTCGGTTATTGCATGTGAAATAAGATCACTGGACAACCTGGTGTGCATTTTCAATTTCTATCACTAGAATGACTGTTTTGTCTTTCTCTTATCTAAAGAAATATTAATCATAACTCATTAATTTTCTGATCTATGGATAGACATATTGAATACATCTGGAGGAAAAGACATTTTCATTTATTAGAGACACTGTCTAAACAACAAAACTGGAGGGATGGGTTCTTGTTCGTTTCCTTGCCCCAGTCACTAAATCAATCATTCTCCTGGGAAAAGGAAGTACTGATTTCATCTCGGTCCTGTGAAAGATGTGAGTACAGGTCTCTCATATTCTGTCTCTGTTGTTCAAGCAATTTCTAAGTGAATGTCTCGCCTCGGTCTGAAAAGAAATTCCAGACTGCTTGTGTGTAATGCTCCAAAGGATTTTTTTTTTTTTTAATCCAGTAGATCTCCAGCACTTTCCGAGAGGCTCAAATCATCAGAGACATTGCTGATTGGCTTTACATGAACTTCCTTTCATAAAGAAATCTCTTGACTGGTACACCAAGCAGATTTAATCTTGATAACTGTAGGAGAAAATCAATACAGTACCTCCAGCCATGATGCCCAGCTGACTTCAAAGTAGCTGCATTATAAACAATCCCAATGAATATTTATGGAGAATGCTTTGCAGTTTTTACTCACTTCTAATCTCTGAGTGATGGTCTAACAGGAATGGTGTAACCGCTCTTCCATATGTCCTGGTGATAGACATTAATAAGTATAATAATGCATGAAGAAAGTCTGTAATGGCAATGTACAGCCTTTTAAGTCTACACTTTCTAGTACTGTGACTCCATATCACGACACTACAATTCTGCAAGTGAAAACAATTCCATTCTTCAGAAAAATAATTAAAAAGGAAAGAAATAATAGATAGCTTTCACTATTATCAGAGCTCACCAGGTCTTCATTTAATGATACAGACAGGGAATGTCAAAGGCCATTCACAAAGACAGGGAACAGCAATTCTCCTTGCCTCATTCATTTGAGGCAGATAGGACCCTGAAGAGCAAGATAGTTTTGAGAAAGCAACACTGGAAAAGCTCTGAAAAATGACTGCTCATAAAGTATATCTGAGACATTTTTTTGCTTCATTATTATGGCTAACTCAGAGAGAATAATGTTTTACTTGTTCTGTGGTTCTGAACAACAAAACTTGCCTTCAGGAGTGCAGATGATGTGAACTGCTGGGCTGTTTGTCTGCTGACACCAGAAACAGGCTGTGCAATAACATGATGTCTCTCTGTGTCTGCTCTAGGGAATGACTTCCTGAAAGAGCTGAGTAAGAAAGCCCAATGTGTTGTTTGATACTGATGCTGCTCTTTCATCCTGCATCATTAGCCTGTCCTGATTTCCTCCACTGGAAAAGGGCCATTTCTCAAACAGTCAAGCGGTATTTTCTCAGTATTTAGCAAGGGGAAATGAAGAAAAACACAGGGGTATTTGTCATGAACAAATCGGAGATTGGTGGGAGAAAAAAAAAAGATGAAAACTCTTTCCTTAGTTCCCTGAAATGTCTCTGAGGCTATGAATCTGGAGTTAACTGCAGAAGACCTACATTCATGTTTGAGAATTGAAATAGTGTATTATGGGCCTAGTCCTTCCTCAAGCAAGAGGGGGCCATGGCTCAAACTCAGTCATTTCCATTCTAATCTCTCCCTAAAGTTAACCTCTCTGCATTGCAGATGTCAGCTGAAACAAATATTTCTTCACTTCGTGATTCCGTACATGAATAACGGAACAAGATAGCACGTAAAATCCCCATTACAAAACCAAGCTGATTGCCCTTATCCAGTCTCTCCTGTGCCAGCAGATGGAAACATTCAACAACCCACCCTTCAGGACATCCCCTGGAGACGCAGATTGTTACATGCTGAGACAAGATCATGCACAAGGAGAACATGTTCGTACTGTGCAGCCTTGATCAGCAAGATTACATTTGACTTAAAGCAATTCCCCACTCTCCTG
Source organism: Alectura lathami (assembly GCA_013399715.1). Taxonomy (NCBI): domain Eukaryota; kingdom Metazoa; phylum Chordata; class Aves; order Galliformes; family Megapodiidae; genus Alectura; species Alectura lathami. Next base: position 384,609 of record VXAV01005458.1, on the reverse strand, counting down.
CAAAGCAACATCAAATCCTTCCTGGGCAAAAAACACTGCCAAACTGTAAGGACGTCTAGCAGCACAAGAGTGTTCCCATGAAATGTGCATTTTCGACTGTGCCAACATTTCAGCCTCTATGGACGTTTCCTCGCTGATGTGAAAAAAATGACCCCATATTTCTCCAGCAAGTATTTCAGCAAAGTACCTGTATTTCTGGTTTGCTTTGCCTCAGCAAAAGAGCAGAATGTAGTAATGGTTTTCACTTTTTTCTTGGAAACCTATTTTCATGGGATTTTGTGTTCAGTAGAAAAAATTGTTTTGCCCAGGTGTTCTCTTTTTTTTTTCTTGAAGGCACTACAACAGGATTCATCAAAGAGGGGAAACAACCTGCAATTTCTCAAGGGGTGTAGCTTAGGACAAAGCCACCAGAAAAACCTCAGAATTCATTCTGTGAGAACCCACAGCTTGAATTAAGGAGAGCCACAGGGACAGAGCAGCACCACTGGCTATTTGTCCTCATGAGCTCAGCCACCATGAGAAACATGCTTTGTTTCTAATGAGACTGGGGACTATGGGGTCAGAAACTCAGGGGCTATTTTCTAGGTGACCATGTGCTGTTGACATCTATTTATTTGCAGCCAGTGCCTGCTTCTGAAATTGCAGAGCAGTGCTTGGCAAAGTTAGATTTTGCTAATAAAGAAAAATGAGAGATGCCTGTATGTACCCTACATGCAGAGATGAGCACAGCCTATTTCTAACTCTAGTTTTTTTCCACCAGGTGATTTGTTCTTTCCGTCTCAGTGACTGCTTTTCTTTATGAACACGGAACATACTGGACTGCGAAATACCACCAGGCTAAGTGAGATACCAGCAGTACTGCGTGCCTCTTAGCCTGGCTGGAGCAGATCAGAAACTGGACTTTGGGGTAACTCTCTTGCTGATTTGTGCCCATTTATGCTTCCCACTCAAGGGAGGGAGAAATGACATCGTTCAGTGCACAGATGCAGTCAGTGTTGCACAAGTGATGATGGAGGAGGCTCAGCCCTGCTTCCACTGCGGAGTGTTGTGCAGTGCAGGAGCCAGCTTTGAACACGGTGAGATATTTATAGGGCATAGCACAACATCAGGAACAGCTAATGTGTTTGGATCCTGGACAGTGTTTAGAAACATCACCATAGCACTGCTCCAGAGGTAATCAGCTCAACTCTTTGCTAACTTTGAAGTCTGGTGTGTGCTGGGGAAAATGCTATTGAGGGAATCATGCACTTTTGTCTGATAACAGCTCAGGTGATTTGGCTTTATCACTGAAATGATTGGGACAGGCATTTCCTGATCCTCTCTGGCAGCTCCTGGGCAGATGCTCTGAGACATAAATTCCACATGCATTATCTGAAAACCCCTCTTCTCATTCTCCCTCCAGCAATCCCCATGGCTTTGTGGACCACAGCTGATGTATGACTGTGAGGGGGTCAAGGGGTCTGGGAAAACAGAATAGAAGAGCAGGAAAAGGAGGAGAGGTGAGCGGGACCAAAATGGTCAATAACTGACACCTTCAAGATGCGCAGGGAAAGTAAATGGTCCTGAGTCTGTCTTCGTGTGTGTGTGTGCGTGTTATTTGCGCCTATAACACATATAATTAGGCCATATATATGTGTATACTTATGCAGATTTATAATCTAGCTAGGTCTTCTGCATCCAGAGTTCACAGGTAGCAATCACTTGTGCAAAGACAAGTGTCTGTTCAAGTTGTTTAAAGGAACTGCCTCTCCTAAATGAAAGGGAGCTTTATCTACTGTTCCCAGGGGGTATCATTTCTCCCTTTCATATCTGATACCTTTAGTTGTGGAGGTGCTGGCTGCTTTGAGGAGGTAACCCTAAAATTTTGCTATCAACAGACTGCAGTTACAGAGCCCTGTATATGCATGCAAGGAGACTTGCTGCTTTCTGGTTGATCGTAGTCTTGGGTATTGGAACTGACAGATTTTCAAAGGAATATTTGACACGTGTGTCCTCTGCTTTTTTGACAGTTCTCTAGGATGCAGTCTCAGAGGAAGCAACCATAGAACATTTGCCATGTAGTGTGTGTCTGCTTGATGCAGTCTCAGAAATAGGTTGCAGCATAACAATCCTGAATCCTCAGAGCCTGGGGGAGAAAGTTGTGTAGGAACAACTGTATAGGTTGTGTAGAAATTATCAGGTCCCATAACAGACTCCACTCTTTAGATCATAGGAGCAAAACATTGCCTGCACACCCCAGAGGAGGATAATCTCGTCCCAGACATCCAGGAGCCCAATAGTACATGCAGGCTTAGACAGAGGCATTCAAATTTACTGTGGCTTAGGAAGGTTAAAAATTCAGGTTTCAGTCTTTCTCAAGTTCTAATGCTTTCGGACTGGGTCTCTGTGTAGTCTCCTGGAAACTTGTGGCCTTGTGAATGAGACATTACAGATCAGAGAGGTGAGAGGGAAGAAGCAACACAGGGCTGAAATGCAGCTCTCTTCAGTCCTTTATGTTTTATCAGTAACGATATGTTGTGCAGACAGCACCACACACCAGCTTATAGTGTTGTCTCTTGTGCTTTATGGTAGCAACAAAAACATCTTCAAAAAACTACATCTCTCTGTCAAGCTAGGTGTTACTGCATACTTACAAGCTTGCCCACTACACACAGTAGAGTGAGCTCTCTTTGGGGGCTCATAGTTCAAAGGGGCTGGCAGTTTCCTTTGTTTTTCTATATTTTTGTCTAAAGCACTCATAAATTGCAGGCTATTTAAGCAGTCAGAGCCAAAAGGTTGTTGCTGATGGTGGAGAAACAGTTTGTAACAAGGAGGAAACAAGGTTCAGCAGGGCAAAAGAACCCACTCAATTTCCAAAAATACATGCTGTGATTAAAACAGGCTTCATGGCTGACCCGACATCTCCCAGCACCAATGCCACTGACAGCACAAGCCCCAGGAAGAAATGCAGCTGGTGCAGAGGCTTTACCTGCTCTCCTCCCAGGGTGTGGGGCCAGCTGCCCCCAGCACGCACAGTGCCTGGACACGACAGTCCCTCCATGGCCTGCAGCATGTATGCATGCGTTGTGTCCACATCACTTGCAAAACACTCTTTTAAAGTAGCTTGAGCTAGTCGTGCAGGCAGCACTGTCAAAAAGGGGGAGCTGCTCTCTGTACAGAAATGCTGTGCTCCTCTGCATGAAGTATGAAGGAACACCAAAGATCTCTGTGAAGCATGTCTGTCTGTCTGTCCTGGAGAGAGTTCTTCCATCACTGACAAGCAGCCAAACATGGGAAACAGTCCTCTGTAATCAATGCGCAGTGGCTCTCCCACAACTGTTTCAGAGAAGAGTGATGAATACCGTGTCCAAATGAAGCCACTGGGGGAAATTAAACTGCTGGTAATGACCTAGATTGGAACTTGGCTGCAACACTGGGACTAATGACTTGTTCTCCTGTGGGAAGTGGCAGGAGAGCTCATCAGACGTGATCAGCTCACGGCCGCCTTGTGAAGACAGCTCCATTCTGCATTGTGCCCCATCTTGTCCTGGGACACTGCTACAGGAGAGGTAGGTTTTGGTTTAATGGGGAGAGCGAAGGAGTTTAGGTGGACTGATAAGCAAAGGAGTGTAGTTAGAAGCTACAGAGGGCTATGGAAGTTTTTGTTTGCTGTAGCATGTGAAGTGTGTTCTACTCCACATGAGGGTCTAATAGCTTTTAAATTAGGTGCTTTAGGATATGGTCAGATGATCACAGGTGAAAGATTTAGTGTTTTTTAAGAGGTACTGCTCATTACTACAGATTTCCATTGCTCAGCAGGGATGTGGTAATTGACTGGAAGTGTGCTCCTAGTCCAATGAAATGGGAAATTTTATTATTTTCAGAGTGCTGGTCACCAATTCCTTCACAAGGACTCTGAAAGTAACCTTAATACTCAACCACTGTGAAATTCTTCAAACTTATAAACACATAATATATAGTTTGACCCATTTGTGGGATGTGAAATATAAGTATTACATATTTTTAATCTGATCTGCACATGTGAAATAAGTATTGAGTCTTCTTAACCTGTTACACAAGGTGATCTGCAAGTGTGGAGATGTGATCACCTGTGCTAAGGAATATGTGTGTACAGTCCATGTGAACAGGATAACTCATCCAGAGATGCTGTCATGAAATGGATCCCAGGATATATGGAAAGATCTCAAGATAGGTAGGTGACTTCTAGACTGATTTCCCACTGAAGCAGAGTAAAACCTCTTTAAATGCAGCTGAAAATGATTTTCTTACATTTTCTTTCTTCAATGAGACTGTAGCTATACGAGGTACTTGGGCTGTGGTGATTAATTCTCACCGGGTGAGTAGCAGTGATCTGTGCCATAGCTGACCGCTTGTTTCTCACATTGCACCACCAACATACATTAATATTCAGGAATACTGAATTCAAATGTGTTGTCCTCTCCGAAGTGCTCTTCGGCAATAGATTTGATGAGAGTGCTTGCACAAAACAAGCACTACAGAAAATGAAAAGAACCACTATTTTTATTCTGATGAGAATGGAACAGGGAAGGATTCTCTGCAATTACCTGTTACCAGTGAGAGACCGCTGGCAGACAGACATAATCGTTGTAGGAGATCAGAGTTGTCTGTGTGTTGGGTAAAGAAGCTGTAAATTCGCAAGCACAGGGCTGGACCTACACACCTCCAACCAAATGATATGCAGAATTTCGTATTGCTGCACAGCACTTCCTGTGTTTAAAGCATGGGCGGGAGCACAAGCAGCTGGGTGGCTGGAGGAGGGGGAAATTACATTTGTTTCATCCTGACAGATCACTCCATTTTATGAGGGTTATCTGCTGTACTAAGCAAATATTTAAATAAGGTGGCCTGGAGAATAGCTCAGGAGGATTTACTACAATGCAGATCTCATCTGAGATTCATAGATTTTAGGACCTGAAGATCACGTAGCAATTGCTATCATTATTACTAATTCATATTTATTATTGCAGTTTGTTATTCCTCAGCCATCTACACTGAGGAACTACTCAGATGGGCTTTCTGCAGCCATGAGATGGGATAGGGTGGGCGGGGGTGTGCTGTTGGCTGACACCCGCCTGGCACACACCAACCCATCACACACTGCACCAGCTCATTGTAACATTACCTGCTGAGATAAACCTGCCCTTGGCATCTAGACATGCATGTGGAGACCGTCCATCTCCCCAAACTGCCTATAACCTAGGAAACATATTTATCTGATTTTTGGCATGAGAAAGGGCATGAAGTCACCATGTTTTCTCCCATCTTCTCCATGTATCCAAGAAGAAGAAAAAGCAGAGGCACCATCCCTGTTTCTCTCTGTCCAGCTTGGAGTTGCTTCTTTGGAAAGCTCATTTTCACCCCTTGGTCTCCCAGGCTACGTTCTGGGTGATGCCTGCCTCACCAGGGTGATGCCATGTCACTTCTCCATGCAGAGATTGGGCTGAAACAGACATCACTGCTCAGTTTTTCACCTTTCCCCAGATCAAATACTACTGAAAAGGAAGTATTTGGCATGTAGACCTTGATTGCCCTCTAGTGCTGAGCAGCAGTCCTGGACAGGATCTTTCTGCACAAACTGGATTTGGCTGCTGAGAATATTCAATTCACATTTAGTATTTTATTTTGTTAATTAAAATGTTTATTGATGACTGGAGGGAAGCTGTACGCTAGCCAAGAAGCAATATCCTGAGTCAAATAGCAGAAAAGCAGTTCGAGAGTGATTTCATCATCAGCTGATGGGAAATTGAACACTGTATTGAAGATTATTCCATCAGATCGTCTAAGGCAGTTTGTTAAGATTGTAAAGGAGCTGCCAGCTATTTGCAGCACTGAACATATTGCAGCCTGGAGAATTCAAAGATCCTTAATGTGTTAGACCAGTCAGCAGCAGTTTGTTCTAGAAATACATAGGGTACTGTCTTTATCAGGCTCTGTTAAATTAAATACATTTCCCTCCCAAACTCAAACTCCCCAGCTACAGCAGCATTTATGTTGCAATGTTTAATACCCATAGCAAGGCCAAACATCTGTTATGCAAGCTGGAAGCAGAGGAGAAGTAGTTTTAAATAAATATTTGTGTCTAAATTGTCATTACTAAGCTTCAGAGTTAATACGGGTAGGCAAAACAAAACTGTTTGCTTTTAGGCTACCAGTTGCAGGATTGATCACTAACATTTCTTGCTGCGATACTAAAAATTTCCAGAAGAATAAGCTTCAGCTGGAAGGGGACTGCTAGATCCAACATGGTCTCATGTTAGGGAGAGAAGCTCAATTTCCAGACTCAAATATGTGCATGGAACAAGCCTTACATCAATCCCGCTTCTCTTGTGAAAATATTCTTTCCAGTCAAGAATTAAATATCCTGTTGAAACCTTGTTTCCTCCAGCCCTAGTACTTAAACAGGTTCACCAGGTCTATGTGAATGACACTCACATTAAGATGTGAATTTTGACAGGTAAACTGCATCCCTACAGTCATCCCTGGAAAACCATCTTCCTCAAAGTTAGCTAATGAATTTTCATGACAATGTTTTGATTTTAATCATACTTCTACATCATGAATAATTCTGAGTGTGCCAGGACATTTAAAAAAGCAAATTATTGTGAGATTTTTTACTCACAATGTTAGAGAATCATATAGATGACATAAGATAGCTCTGTTTTTGTAAGATCATACTGTGTATGACACTTCCTTTGCTAGGCCATCTGTTCAAGTAAGAATCGCAAAGATCAACAAAAAAAAACAGGTATCAAGTACCTCCTTTCATTGTTTATTTTATTACATGCACGTATCCCTGTATATTCTGTAAGCTCCTATGCTGAGAGACAGTATTTTTCCAGTATATGCTGTGCTCTCTGAAAAAATCATGACTGCAATCTACTGTCTTGTTAAGAAGAAGCAGAAGTGAATGCATATTTCAGAAATCTACCTGTGCTTTTAAAAGATGGGGAAAGAAAGCCTTAAAATTTCCTAAATAGGAAATGCCTATTGTGTTTGCTAACCAGAGAGAGAACAGTCTGTGCGTTGCACACACTAAAATCCCCACATACATTTAACAACAGTGGCCTCTGGTGGAGTTTAGCTAAATACAGCACTAATCAGTTACTTGGAGGCGGAGACGACTGGGTTTGATTATAGCTCTGTGGTAGTGGACTAGAGTTCAGGAATGCACCTTTAAGCATTGGTCCTTCCAAGTAGGCAGGATATTGGCCTTTCATTAATACTGAACCAATTTTAGCATGTGCCTCGGTATGTATGCTGCTGCTGCATTCCTCGGCCCCTGGGGATTCATGAGTGAATCTGTTGCTTCCTCCTAGTATATTCAAAAGGCAGTTTTAGGGCCACAGGAGTCCAATCCATGTTCTTCTTTTAACCTAGACTTCGATTTACACCTACCCTGTAAGAATTTAGCTCTATCTGAGATATTTGTGTCTCTGGTACATTTGGTAAAAAATTAGTAAGCTGTTTCAAAAGCTACTGGGAGATGGGAGCAGAGCAGGGAACTACAAGAACACAAGTAGAGACCAGAGCAGTGCAATTGCTTTTTTATTTTATTAAAAATCTTCCAACATTTTTGAACCAACTCAACCACTTCTTAGGCTTTGGTTCAGCAACCTGTTCTCATTTAATAACCATGTAAGCATATGCTTATCCTTAAGTACAAGTTTACATCCCGTCTGCCTCAAGTCAGCTGCTTGTGTATGTGCTTTTCTAAGGGTAACCTATGCATCTGCTAAAATCCTTTGCCAAATTGTGGCCTCCATTTCATGTTTGGATACTTAGACTGATTTCTCTGACTTAGATCCATGCCTTAAAAGTCCAGGATTTAAACCATTAGGTCATGTTGCTGATAATACTCACCCACACCCTTCCGCATTTTAGAATGCATTATGATAGTAGCAAAGCTTCATTTGATCTTATCATTGCAATATAGTTCTAAGCAGCTGATCAAAGTCAAAAGTATTCTGTTCCATTAGCTTTCTCAGTGACCTGAGTATGCTACTGTGAGAAACCACTGTGTGTCACTAAGGTCTTATGGATGTGTAAAAAGACATATACCTCTCCCAGCAATAAAGACACTGTCAGCATCTGCTCTCCAGTCTGGCAGATATCTGGGACTTGAAATAAATTTCACGAAATGTTATTCTTTACCCAGCTAGCACTTAATGACTGGAGCTTCAGGCCAAATACAGAATCCTAAAATGAGGCCATCAACATCACCCAATTACTGCTGTTATTAAAAATGCCAAGTGTAATCATAATAACAATCAGGCCCGTATTATGCAGTGCTGCCTAAGGAATATACTCTGTGTGTAAAATGTCATGCAAGACCTATTAGTAGAGCTGGGCAATCTTACCACCTCCACATTACTACGTGAGAGGTAAATTGCATTTGAATGTGATCTACCTGTGTAAAGCCAGTTTTTTCAGTCTTTCACCTTCCACTGATTTTTTTTTTTTTTTAAAGCTGCAACTAGTTATAGCCTCTACGCTGTAAGTCCTGCCACTAAAACCCTCCCAGAGACTATTAGCACCCAGAGAAACATCTCCCTTTGATCTGCTATTTATTATCAAACAATTATCTAGACAGACAGGTTACACCCACAGTCAGTTGCTGCTTCACATGCCTGAAAAGCAGTGGTCCAAAAGAGAAGGAATACGCTCAGTGCCAGATGCTTTTAATGACTTGCAAATCCCTCCCCCTCCTTGAACTTCCATTGGCTCATCTGCAAAATGGGCCAAAAATCACAGTCCTCTTTGTGAAAATGTTTTATGATTGTTGAGTCTAAGTCCTACAGAAACATGCTAATCATAAATGTGGTAGTTGTAAGTGTGCTAGTTGTGTTAAAGATTATCACGTCCACAGTTGATCTGTTCCCAAATTGTCATTTAAAGTCCAGGCTTCCAGTTCCTTCCAAATCTACAGAAAGAAAGCTGATACAGCTCCTTTATCTCAATCTGCTGCATTGCATACTGAGTAATCTCTCTGGTTTTGCAACATTCTAGAAAAATCACAGTTTTTGAAAGAGATTAGATGGCGTAACTTGGCTCCAGTGACAGTTCTGTCCTGGCATCTGTTTTATTGCTTTATGTATTGTGGAATTAAGAGAGATTATCTTCTAATTATTCCCTGTAGTCCGCAAAACAGATGGGGAAAAAAAGCAAATTGTGTTTTATCAATGTGCCACCATTATGTGCTCAAACTTAAATCTCTTTTCTGGTCATTGTCCCAGAGTGACAGAAATATGGGAATTATCTACAAATGAGATATGGATCTGTAAAACAAGGGTCAATACAAGGTTCACATTGATCATGCCTGCTTGACTGGCCATAGCGTATTCATATCTTCATCAACACTTTTATTAGTTTTCTTTTACCAGCAGGGGTCTAAAAGTTGGAGGAAAAAAAATAGAAGAATGGTTGATTCCAGTAAGATCATACACTCAATTTCACCCAATGATGACCTCCAGCAGAAGCTGTCTCAAAATAGTTTAGAGACTACATCTGAGATAACACCTCTGGAGTCAGGACTGCTGTACTTGTCCATGTATTATCAGGCCAGGATAAAATTATCTTTTCTTCACAGAGCATTCCTTGCTCTTTCCTTTGTCTATTGTTATATGTGCCAGGACTGTATACTGCACATGAAGCATGGCTGAAGGCAAGGCCAAGGGAGATCTTTGGGAACTCATATTCCCACATAAGGCACATGTTCAGATAACCTTTGAAAAAATCACTGACCTGTGGTTAGAAAGCTGGCTGACCTGGGGGAGAAGGAAAGAGAGCAAAAAGTGTGGTGAGGCCCACATACCATCCTCACAGATAATGCTGGCACGCTGTGGTTGAGCCCATGGATGAGCTGGTGCAGCTCTCTTGGTCTCTGCACCGAGGTGGAGACCATAGACACCGCTCCACTCCCCCCTGCCATCATTTCTAGAGGTTACAAGAGTGAATTGCTTCCTACGGAATTCACTCAGAATTGCCTCCAAGCCACAGAGTCCATAAGTTGCTTACAATAAGAGTTCTGAGTCCTTTATCAAGAGGTGTCTGGAAGCCTTCAGAGCAAACAAGGTCTGTCATGATAAACAAATCTTTCCGGGAGTGAAAAGAACAAAAGAGGTCCCTCCTTCCTCTCCTCCATCAGGTACTTCTATCTCCATGTGCCAAGGGCCTCCATGTGCCCAGTGCAGGAGTGCTGCCTCTATGCCATGGCCACACACTTTCACCTGTCATGCTTTCCCTGTGTGCACCTACTGTATCCAAACCACCAGTGCCACCACAGCTTAGACTAACATGCATCAAACTCACTATTTGTTTTTGAGGTTTGTTCAGCTATTACAGAGCATCCAAAGGAGGGCTATAAATATGGGGAAGGGTCTAGAGAGCAAGACGTATAAGGAGCAGCTGTGGTCCCTTGGTTTTGTTCAGCCCAGAGCAGAGGAGGCTGAGAGGAGGCCTCATGGCGGCCTACAGCTCCCTCACAGGGGAGTGGAGGGGCAGGCGCTGAGCTCTGATCTCTGGGGGCAGTGACAGGGCCCAAGGGAACAGCACGGAGCTGCATCAGGTGAGGGTCAGGAAAGGCGTTAGGAAACGGTTCTGCACCAGAGGGTGGTGGGCATGGAACAGGCTCCCCAGGGCAGCGGGCATGGCCCCATGCTGCCAGAGCTGAAGGAGCATTTGAATACCGCTCTCAGACATAGGGCTTGGATTTTGGGTGATCTTCTGTGGAGCCAGGAGTTGGGCTTGAATCAGCTCAAGATATTCGGCAGTTCTATGGTTCTCTTCCAGCCACTTCGGCCTGCCTGATTTTCCTTGGTTGTTATCAGCCTGGAAAGTGAATTTAGGCCTATATTTTGATTTTCTCCCCAGCTTTCCATCTGCATAGCCATGGCTTCTTTGATTTTCCTGACGAAGGAATGCTTCCCTTGCATTTGGAGTGGAGATATCTGCCTTTGCCAAGCTGGTTGTATCAAAATAGCTCCTACTCTGCCGTGGCTAAATGAAATGAAACACTGGTAAGAGGGAGCAGAGATGCAGAACAAGAGGGACAGTCTGAGTGATGGCAGGGCCCAGAACAAATTAATAGTGAGAAAAACAATCTGAAAAGAGAATGAGAAAAGGACACAAAGGTTCAGCTGGGAAAAAAAAAAAAAAATGCTGAATTTACAATCAAAGCATGTTAGCTTAGTCCAAAGTTGCTCCTAAACAGAACCTCAGCTGCCTCCTACTCATTTTAGCCCAAACATGGCTGTCCATGAGTAATTCCTTCTTTTCTTTCAGGCTAAGTCTGCTTGTTCAGGGCCTAACCTCGCCAGGTACATCCCCGGAGGGTGGGAGCTTGTTTGAGTGCTCTAATCCCCAAGGTAATGATGCATCCTGTGAGTTTCATGACATCAAACACTGGGAGGGGAGGTGGTAATTAGTGCCCAGTGACTGTAGCAAGCCACGAGTGGTAGTGCTAGATCCAAGCATGCAGTCTTATTGGGTCATGAGGAAATCACGTAAGGCTTATAGAAGAGTCTCTGCTCAGCAGGAACAAAAGAAACAGGCCAAATTAAATACTGGAATGAAATATTAGTAAAATATCACCCAGTATGGGGGAGACTACATCCACATCCAGGCCTGAGTGTAGCTGCAGTGTGAATAGTGCAGCTACTACAAGGCACTACCTCCTAGACACTCTTTCCTAGGAATCCACACCTATCCTTATCTATAGAGATATTTTTGTGTATCCAGGCACACATTTGTACTTATAATGGGGTATTTTGATAAAAATGCTACAAGCGCTTGGTGCCATGTAAGGAGTAAGCAAACCTGAGACAAGACCAAGGCATGGCTATTGGGTTTGGGAGTCAGAAGAGCTCTAGCCAAGAGTAACATAGGAGCAATCACTGCCAGTCTCTACACAGACACTGACCTAGTTCAGAGGCCAATGTCTCTCTGGACAGGTTGATCAATCCCATAGCTCCAAGGGGGCCTGCAGAACTTATGCTGGAGGTGGTCAGGTAAACATCTGCTAATGTGGATACAAAATTCACGGTGAGCCCAGTGCCATGAAATATAGAACAAGGAATTAACCATTGCTGAGGGAGCCTAGTAATTTGTCAAATGATTTTTTAATATCCTTCCGGCTAGAATATTGCGTAACAATTTTCTGGGCCAAGCAGAGGAGAGTGCGTCGTGATGATCGAGTCTAGTGATAAATAATACATACGAAAACTCCATAACAAGTCAAGTACACACACCACTCACAGCCTTACCACAGTGATTGCTGTCCTCTCCCTTGTCTGTTTCTGCAAGCATCCAGACCATGCAGAAAATAAGCACCTATTTTTCAGGTCATTTCTAATGTCAATTCAGTCTCCTCAGTCTCCATGACCTGAAAGCTCTTTCCTAATCTTTGCACCTGCCTTGCAAAGTGTGGCAGAACCCAACATCATGTCATGTCTGACAGAGGCTTCAACTACTGGGTAACATGCGTTCCTGTGAAGGAAGGCTGCACAAGGACTACACATTCATCAAAAAAATCCCTGTTTCTGAATGATGACAGACCCATTGCAAAGTTTCTGAGAGGTAAATGATCTATAAAAATGAAAGTACCTCAGTGTGTGTGATTAAAGGAAATTCATTTATTCAACCAAACATCAGGAAGAAGCTCAAGCAAGATCTTTAAGAACTTGTTTCAGGGTCTAGAGAGATCATGTGGGTAAGCCAACAGCAATGTCCTTGAGCCTGGCTAAATATTTTGAGAAATGTTTTGTAGCACTGTGACGAGGAGATCACAGAGCTATGCTAGAGCCTTGCAATCTGCGAGTGGGTGAATTCAGCATACTGACAGCCAACAGAGCAACACAGTTTGCAAGAGAGTGGCAAGGCATATGGGCAGAGAACTGCATTACAGAGTGGGTGGTTCAGTAGGCTGCAGCAGAGGAATATTCTTTGCACAAGCAGCTGTGGGAGGTGGTAGGAGTGGGGAGAAGGAAGGGGTGAGAGGACCATTTGGGCATATCAGGGGAATAGCAAAATGTGAGATTTGAGATCCTTTTACAGAACTATAGGTTGTACCTTCCAGAGCAAAACCCCTCTTCTAAATGAGAACCCACACCAAACACCATCTTTAATTTATTCTATATGAGCTCCATTTTGAGGGGAGAGAGTTGTTTAAGATTAAAGCTAGTCATTGAACACAATGAAATACTGTTATATTAAATAAATATATATATAATAAATATATTAATTATATTAAAGACTGTGGTGGCCAAAAAGTTATTTGATTTCATACCACACTGTTCATGGAGACCAGGACTTGCTTGCTTTATTTTGTAGCCTACTTTGGGAATGTCAATCACAGCCCACAACTGCAATCCCATCAGGTTCCTTTCAAAGCCTCTAAAAAGTTGTACCACACAGTACATTGGACAAGGAATGATGTGATCACAGAATAGGTACCTGACGTGATACACATACTGAACTGGACTTTCACATCAAACTCTGATGAGTGTGAAAACAATTAATTATTGACAGGTCCATCTAGGCATACCAGGCTCAGATTATTTTTATTTTTCCAGTTAGAAAACAGAAATCTAAAACACATTTCTAAGTGTATTTGGCTTTCCACCTGGAATGAGCACTTCATGTTATCCGATTTGGTCATACAGCCCAGCATGGGAGACTCCCAGACACAGCACTGTATTGGACCAAAATTATCATTGACTTTGTGAGATGTTTGTACAACCTTGCACCTGCAGTTAAAGCAGTTAAATTAAATGAATCACGAATTCATGGGTTTTAAGACCAGAAGGGGCCTTCCTGATTATCTTGTCTGATTTCTTGGTCTGGCATAATAAAAGCCAGAGAATTGCACCCTGAGGAAACTCTGTCTGGCCCAGGATATCTACTTGGACTAGAAAGAGCATGCCTTTCAGAAATACACCCTTTCTTGTCTTTAAGCCTTCACATCTCTAGATAAGGGTATCACTGAAGACTTTGTTCTGTGGTTCTCACTTGAACATCTTGGGCCTCAGCTTTGAGCCGCTACACAAGGGTTTGGTCAGACAGACCAAGAATTTTTTCCCTACTATCTCTCATTTTTTAAAAGACTTTTATGATCAAATTGCTCTTTAACCTTATCTCTGGTCAAGAAAATAGTCTTTGTTCATTTGAATGCTGAAAGTTTTGGTGGTCTTGAATACAGTCAAGATACAAAATAAATGTTATCTCTGACCTATTGAGTAGTCACACTTCCTTCTTATTCTTGCCACTGATCTACCTATGATTATGCCATAGAAAGTTGGCATAGACCTGTTAGATCCAAAACAAAAAATTGCTTGTCTAACCCATTTAATCTGACTCACCTTTATGTGCCTTCTCTGCAAAAACACTTGCGTATTTTCTAGTCAGTCCAGATAATTCTTACAACATTACAAGCAATGTTACCCAGGTACACTGCTCACTGAACAACGATGTATTTATTTTTTCTATGACTGCTTAATCCTTTCCTATTGTTTTTGATCTGGGTGATCATAACTGAAATGAAGAAGCAGAGCATCTAATTATATCCACAGGTTTTTGATACTCTTAAGAAAGGAGTGAGACAGACTCGTGGAATTAAGAACTAGGCTAACAGCATGGAGAAAAGGTATGTGAAGGTATGTGCTTTTCAGGCTTCTCTTTCCTGAGTATATGAATTAGGTTTCCCCACAGGCATCCCTGCTAGAAAGATTGGTCTGTCATACAGAGAGAATGCAAGCAGCAGTTGAGTTTGGGGTAAATTTCAAAACTAAAATATCTTTCTGCATCTTACACACAAAAATAGTTTGGAATATTTATTTATTTCCCAGAACCAAATCTGTAACTCAAAAAGTGACTTGACATCAAATGCAAGACTCATAGAAACACAACGGATCCAAAGTCAGTGCATGCACTACTTTCTCCTCTACTAAGTAATTTCTAAGGGACAATCCTCTCCCCACATTAACAACACAGTCTCACCTGACAGGGAGACTGCTGTTATTTTCGTATGACATTTAGGCAGGGGAAATCATGTCTTGATCTCGTTAGTAATCATCCTAAACACTTTTAAGAATGAAGTGCAATCTATATAGCAAAAGTAACAAACAACCAAAAAAATCTTATGACTGTAGCATAGTTGCAATCATGGAAAACACTGCCAGATTTTAGAGAATTGTTTCCACTGTCTGAATCAGACTCACTACATTTAAGTATGATACAAGAAATGATGTTTCCTATTCTATTATCCATTATTCATCAAAGACTAGTATGTAATGAAAACAGAAGTCAAACATCTGTTTTCAAGTTAGATCTTTTTAGAGAGCCAATTCCTCTGAAGAACTTAAACCCAGAAGTCAAATATTACAAATAATTAGACAAAGGGTGCTGAAAGAGTCAGGAATATCTCCAGTGCCTTTCCATGCACCTGTGATTTTCCTTTCATGGGAAAACATAGGCTTTCATGTAGGAACATTTTGTAGTGTAAGCAGATGCTCTGACCCATTTGTAATTCTCAAGCAGAGTAATACTAAAACTGACAACTCGATTTTGTTTGCTTCTGTGTTTTCTTCAAATCACAAGTAGAAGGCAGTTGCAAGAAGGAAGAGGGTTGTGATATTACTACAACTTGTCACTTGGAAGTCCCACTACAAAGGGCAAACATGATGACTAGCTCAGCTTTTAGTGTCTCAATATTAGACATGTATGCTAAAACAAATGAATTCCACATGAGACATCCACAGTAACCTGCAGCTATCTAATGAATAACAATTTCTGTAATCTGCATCATATTTATATAGCTCTCAGTAGCTGAAGTATGGGGGATAAGCACGATGGGACACAATAACTCAGCAATGAAGCAGCTAAGCCACAGTACTGTAACGGTTTAATCTAAGGATGAGATGTTATTGGCTAAATTTTGCCTTCACTTACATCAGTAAATACATGTGGTTTCATGAGAGAGAGCAGAGTACAGCCTTGTCTTGTAAATATTTGGAGTATGTATTATACCATATGATAGCAATTCATGTGTGATTCGCCACTTGTCCTTTTGAATAGGTGATTCTACAGATGATGAAAACAGTCCCTTGTCATTAGAGTTATGAAGAAATGGATTTGTGGTATTCTACACTAAAGGCCCCAAACCCCACAGCAGCCAGATCACAAGGGTGTAGCTGTATTTTGAATCTATTTTTACGAGAGGATCTCTTCATCCTCATGCAGCTCTTTAACAGTTTTATATTGTCACTTAATCTGATGCTAAAGAAAGTAGTCCAACAACTCAGCTGTCACGATGATTATCTTCTGTTTTACTCATTCGCTTCAGCAGAGGGAGCTTGAGTCTACAGCAAAGAATCTCTATCTTCTTTCTGACACATTATCCCCAGCCCCTCATCTTTAGCACACCTCATGGCCGTGGATGTTTGCAGATGAATAAGGAAGGAAATCATGGCATTTAGGAACGGTTCTGAAAATCTCCCCAGCCATCTGGATTGGAAGAGGGACGGGTGATCCAGGATGGGCTGGTGCCATCCAACCACAACCCTTTTCCAGAGGGGCTCCGTGTTGGGTTCAAGTCACAGAGCAGTCGGAGATGGGAGTGAAACCATGTGCAGACTGGCTCTATGCTGATCCTAGGCCTGACTGAGTGAGTGCAGGGCAAGACCAGACTGCGTTCAAGCAGCTGAAGGGCTGCTCCAGATTGCACCTGGGATGGGATTAAGTACCCTCATGGCAGTCTGTGTCACTCCTTGGGGACAGGGACAGGGGATGTATGGAGCTGGGGGACAGTCACCAGCCAGGCTGAAAAGGTTGGCACAGGAAATCAATCTATAACGCAGGTTTCTTAGAAAGCTTTTCTGGCTGTGGGTTGGTACAAGGGTGCTACAGGACTCTCCTACATAGCACCTGCAGAGTGTTTGCATCGTCCTGGGGAAGCAGGCAGCAGAGATGCTGCTGCAGCAAGTGCTATGGAGATGCTCACCCTGCTTCGAGCTGCTGTCTGGCACTGATCATCCCTCCAGTTTAGCAGGGTGATTTCTGCCTCTCCCACAGCTAATAAAGCTCCACATTCCCCAGCAGCTCTCATTGCAGGATTGTTCAAAATCATTGATTGCAGTGGTCAGTAGCAGAGCAAGGCACTTCCATGCTGCCATTTCAGCATGAAAGAAAAATGGCCTGAACATTTTAGTGTTTATAAACATAATAGGATGAAATTACTGCCTGTAACTCATCACTGAGATAACTGCGGATGGGAATACATATTTCAGAATAGAAAGCTGAGCATGAAGATATAAAAAACAACTAAACAAAAATATATATTTGAAGAATCGGAAACAAAAACCGTGATTAGATTCTTAAAACTTTATCCTAAGCACTAGAGAAGTACTTATCCAATTTTATTCCTCTAACAGACCACGACCCATGGGAAAATGCTTTTATAAAACTGCCATTAACTAATTAATAACTTTCTGGCTAGAGCTGCCTACTTACAATCCATCTTTTCCCACACATTCAAATAGGTTGAAATTGTATAATTCTAACCTCAGATCCACTTGATGGGCATCTTATTTGTTGTGATGGAAGAGACCTTGAAGGACTGCCTGCTACCCACTTATTTTCAAGGTAAATGAAGCAAACTGCAAATCAAGGACACCATTAAAACTTGCCCATATAAAGCAAGAGTCTGGATCAGGGCTCTCTGATTGGGTATGCATTGGATCAGGCCCAAATTGCAGTTGGTTTCCATATTTCCCAAACAAATGCCAGCACATAAAATGCCCATGAATGCAAATCGGTTGTGTTTTTTCATGTGTATAATTTAACAGAGGGTGGCTTAAAAATGAATGCACACAATAGGATTATACAATATTCTCAGGGGTTCAAACAAGTTGCTGTCTGCCTAAGGGAAGGCCAATCTGGTGATTAAAGCATAACCTCCAGGGAGTAGGAAATCACAGTTGTATTCCCCGAACGGCTGCATATTTGTGAAGTCACCAAACTTTTCACGCCTCTGCCCAACAAACAGGGACAGGGCCTATTTACGAAGCTTCACCAGCCCATCCACATTTGTATGGTGATAGCAGAGCAATGAGTAAGAGATGGTGTTGAAAGGCAAATTACCTTTTGACTTAGTTCCATATATACTTTATTTGTGCCACGGATAGAGCAGTAACCAAGGCACAGATGTCTTTGCTTATAACATGTATTTTTACCCCATTCATACCTTGCCTTCCTCCCTGCTCTTTCTTTTCTTAGGCATTCATAGCTATCATTCCCAAGAACATCAGAACACAACAGGATGGCATCACACTCCGCTCCCCCTCCTCTGACTCTCTGGAGAAGCTGTGTCGTATTGTCAGTGTTTTATATATTTACGCCAACAGAGGAGGCCTGGGATGTGGGCTTTTTGGTTTATATGAGTCTCACCGCCACAGGGGGTATTTAACTTTCTGCCCTGGTTGCTGTAATTCTCTCTCCAGTGGATATACAGTTCAGATCAGGTTCCTATTGCTGTGATGACAGGCATTCAGCAGGCACTGTAATTGCAGAGTTAAAACAGCTCATTTTCTTACTGGCAAGCTGTAGTTAAAGAGGTGCTAGGAGGCAGCCTGGCTGTCTGCAGAGGAACTGATCAAAGCACTGAAAGGCATCTGGCTTGTCTCTGTTTTCTTTCACCACCCCCCTTGCTGATGGAGGGGAAAAAAAAAGAGAGAAGGAGAGAAAAAGCAAAAGAAAAAAGAGAGGAAAAAAAGGAGGAAAAAAATATTTAAAAGGAATTTATGAAAATGAATACTTGTCCCTTTCCTGAGGGTAAAAGAGCAGTGTCTCATTAGAAATACTAAGCATAGTTGGATTAGGCTGTTTTTTAACTCTCCCGGTTTTTTAATGAGAAAATTGGGGTTTGTAAATGTTCATTTGTGTCTATTTCCATTAGTCTTTCCTGGTGAGATAGCTAAACTGTTGGGTAGCGCTTCTCACACTGCAAGCCTTTGCTAAAGGAGAGCAAACTTTCCCTGTCTCTGTACCAATGTCATCCTTCCTTAGCAGACTCAGGTTTTTCCCCTGTTGACCTCTACCCTTCCCTGAAGGACATGTGGCTTAAGCTGGAACACTATGGACAATGGGATTCAGTATCTTGGATCAATTGCAAGAATACAAATGCAACACATTTTTGCTTAACTTTTGTTTCTTCTAATTTGCTCCAATTCTTCCTGTCATAAATTCCAACTAATCACAAAGGAAAAGGTAAACAGAGATGACAAACCACTTGATGTGTTCATATGAAGGATAAAAGAAGGAAAAAATCTCCGAAAGCAGGGGAAGACATCTATCAAACAAATTGAGATCAATGATCCAAAAGGCACTGAGAAGTCAATCAGAATGTTTCTCCCAGTGAGATAAGGGAACCCCCAGGCAAGGAACAGCTCCATTTCCAAGTAAGAGAAGAGACATTGCATCTTGTGGAAAAGCACCAGTCAGGTGAAAATAACTTATATGTGGGAATCACTTTCTATGATTCATGGGGATAAAAGATTATCGGGACCATAAAAGCCAGCAGCTAAGGACACGCTCTCTTCCTGCAGCTCTGCTAAGTGCCTGCTTACAGGCGCTTTGAAAGGAAAAGAAATGGAACATGATCCTTTATATACTGTTTGACAACACTTTTCAACCAGGTTTCCAGGCTGGCACAGTGCAAAAGCAGCAGGATTTCTGCTCTCCCTTCTGAACCTTCACTCATCAGGGAGAGGGCTCATTCTCGCTTTCATTCCCCTTGCACTTCATTTTTTTATCCACTATCTCCCAATGGTGACACCACCATATTCCCTTGGACAAAAGAGGATTTCAGAGTCTTTGAAAGAAGAAAACAAACTCAGTAACTCAACAAGGAGCCTAGACAGGCAATGTTGCAAATTAAGTTGAAAGAGGCCCAGTTACTGCTCCATTATTTGATTTCCCCTTCTCTAATCCCTTGCTTGTAATTAGCATAATTTATTAACATATTAGAGCCATGCATGTGAACCTTCTTTATAGTTGCTGAGTGCTCCCTGAGGCTGCCTAGTGAAAGCTTTTCCCCACTGTTTAATAATATGTTACATAAGGAAAACCAGCTTCTGATATCATTTAAATTATGACTTTCCTTTCTGCCTCTGAACACTCATTTCCTTTAAATGAGGTTAATTTCCTTAAAGAATGAAAATCCTCCGATTTCAGTTTTCCATTCATTAGACCCCCTTAGTTCAACATGAAAAAGTCACACGCCAAAAGAGAAGAGAAAAAAAGAGAAGAAAATATCCCACTGAACTTCAAACATAACCATCCTTAGAAGGTTTGCTATAATCCTGGCTCCTCCTCTTCTTTCTGGACTGTTTCTGAAGGGCACGATGCAAGCTGTTAGGAGATGAATGTGGACAAGGTGCTTTATATGAAGCTAGTTTCTCCCATCCAGCATGTAAGGTCCACTTAGAGCTAAGGGCATTTTCAAAGTTGCAGACACACAGTCCTCCTCTGGGGGAATTACATAGCTGTTTAATGGGCCAACAGCCGAACGCAGATTTCTTCCCATTCCGCTAGGTAGTTTCTTTCCCTGCCACTGATCTACCGCTGATATTTGGGAGAGGATGGGCTAGCATGGCCACCCCCAGCCCCTCTTTGGTGATCAGCCTTGTGCTGGTCCATCTTTGGGCACAGGACACAGCCATGGGCACAGGACTGCACCACCTCAACCACTTCAAACAACTTTCATCTACACTCCTCACTCTCCTGAACTCTCCTGAGCGCTCACATTGCTCATGAATCAGCCCCTTCAGCTCTTTACTACTGTATTTTTCTTTCCATTCTTCTTTCAGCTGTCCTACAGCTATCCAGTGCTGTGATAGTCCAAATTGAGGCTGGTTTCAAGATCCAAAATGTCTGTTGAAATGTGACATTTCCTTCTAGCTCCTCCACACCCTATGCAGAAATATAAATGCTTTTTCTTCTTGAATGTTGGCTCAGGAGTTAGCTGGCCCAAAGTACATGGCCAAGTACTAGCTGAGCAGATGGTATGCTCAAGAGGGAAAAAAACAATGCAGCAGTTTTTGAAGTACTAGCCAAAAGTTGGGTTTCTGCTCCTCTGCTGTCTGCTTGTGTGATGTTTGGTTTACTCACTATGTGTTTGACTCTAGCTGAGTTCAACATGATTTAGCTGCTAATACCTTTGAGGACTTAGACCTTTGTTATATTTCAATAAACTGGGAATGAAGTAATTTCTGCACCTTAAACAACATCTGTGAGTTATTAAAGCTTGTATCTGTGTACTTTAGGTAGATAGTACTTCCTCCTGTCGTTCTAGTGATCATATCCCAAGCACAGATAGCGTCTGTAGCTGTGGAGTGATGCATAACAGTATCATCATTCATGCTGATGGTCATTTAAATGCAGTGTTAGCAAAATGTTAGCAAAAAGTATCCCTGCTTTTCTGTTAAAATAAGTATGTAAAATAATAAACTCTCCAGTGTCCTCCCACTGAAAGGCATTATAAACACATCATTCTGGAAACAATAAGAACAGAAGGAAACTCTGAAGAGAGCCCTTTGCTGTGCTCTTTGCTCTGACAGCAGCCTCGAGATGGACACCTGTCAGACACGGGCCATGCTCTACGATGTGCGCAAGGTTTCATTAAGGAGTAAATAATGATGTGGGCTGGGCAATAGTCTCCTTCTGCTGAGGTTGGGGCAAAATCTAGAGTCAGAGCTTAAGTTTTCAGCCCAAGTTAACTTTTCTCTAAGGAAAAAATAACTGTAATGACATGAAATACTAAAAAAAAAGGTTTTAATTTACAGTGGAAATTTTTTCAGGACCTCAAAGAAAGAAGTAAATGTTATTGTTGTTATTACTTGTTTTTTATCACCGGGGAAACCCAGGGACAATTAAAATAACTTGCTAGAGACATATGAAAGAAATCTTTGCTGCCTCATGCTGGAGATAAATTGACTTCAGGATTTCAGGGGGTGCTTTTTGTGAGAAAACACCATTTTCTTGAAATAAAAAGTTTGTGTAAAAGGGCAGCTTGTCTGATAAGGAATGATTCCTCCCCTTTGGATGAAGTTTTACCTCAAGTGGGGGAAGCTCAGGCTCAGAGAGCAGGATTTGGGCTTGCCTCCACTCCCTGTCCAAGGCAAAAACCACCAGGCTACCTGAGGAAGCAGGACTTACACAGCTCCAAGACAGCATAGAATGGGAAAACAAGTTCCCACCCCAATGGTTTTTGACTCCCAACCCTTAACTGCATCTGTGTCTGTGTTCCTCTCTTCTCTTTTCTGAGCCTGATTTACTGCAGTATTTATCTTATTTAGGGTTGCTCTTCTTTTATGCTTTCCTCAGGAGAACCAGTGTCTGGGATGTTGCAACATATATAAAGCTTTGGGGTGTATTTATGTGTATTGAAATGTACTTTTCATGGTAGAGCTGCACACGCCCTTTCCACTATTCAACCTCCTCTCCTCCCACTTAAAAACAAGCCTTTTGAAAGCAGAAGGGAAGAATAATTAAAAAAATTGTAATCTGCCTCAGGTAATGACATGATTGAAACATCACCATTTTGTCTGGAGGGTCACAGGATGGCTTTATGAGAAAGCTTTAAAGCTGCTAACTCTAAAGAACCTTTGATATTTTGCCTTTTGTTGTTGCTAATGTACTCTGCTTCCTGACTCTTGGAAACAAAGCCTGTACCATGGGCCCTGTCACTTCAACAAATTTGGTGCCAAACAGGCTATGCCATGGGGCAGTTCGACAATCTGAGAAGATAAATTGAGCATATACAGTTGAGATCTTCCAAGCCTTATAAGTAAATTAGATACCTAACATGAAGTAGACATCACAGCTCTGTAGTCAGCTTTGGGAATGTGATCCTTGGTCTTACATATTTCAGTTAGCTGTGGTGCAGCAGCTCTGTGGTGCATGAGGCTAATGGTGCCTCATGTTTCATAATAACAGATGGAAATCGAAGGGAAAACCTAACTGACCTACTGCAAAGTACTTGCGGTAGCAATGATACTAGGCCCAATTGGCCAAAATGAGATTCCCACTCTTTAAATTACAAAATAGTCACTCAAAACTAGTAATGGAGATTTCTTTAGCCTTGGGAAAAGTCTTCTTGACTGTTCTTAAAGAACCAGGAAAGCCTGAGAACTATCCCTCACTTAGCACTTCAAGTTATATCATTTCCTTGCTAGTTCTGTCTTTTACAGTGATCATGAACTAACATTTCATAGACCTTAATTTTTACAAAAGTTTTCAGTTCCCAGAATTGCTTAAATCTAGCAGGCAGGAATAGTTCTCCAGCGGTTTGTTTTCAGTAGGCTTTGAAACGTTTGATACCTGCTCATCCATGTTCAACGCTATTTGTGATCTAATATTGTTAAATATAAAATGTAAAAAGAAACCTTAAAGTTAAAAATCATTTAATTGGACTAATACAGTCCAAAAGAATGAAAAAGAATTCAAGGAGGGCATAAACTCTACTCAACTAACTGTAAGAACGTTCTCAGGGTATGTTTCCCAGATATGTTTCACTCAACAGCAGCTTATACAAATGTTTGCAAGAAACAAATCAGATGGATCGTGAAGGCAATGGAAAATAATGTGTAGATTTTACTTGGAAAGACATTAATGGATATTTTTCACAATCATACTGACTTTTTTACTTGTACAAGAGTCTATTTGAGGAAAATGTCTATGTATTTGTAAGATCCAAGAGCTTTGGAAAAAATCTAGAATTTTGCACTCTAGCCAAAACCAAATGAAGACAAATGAAAATGAAGTGATGCTAGCCAAATGAAGCCAAGTGAAAGCGTAGGCACTACTGGGACCTGTCCATCACAGGCTTCTGGCAAAGACTCTTAGCAACTGAAAACCTTTCTGCCGTTGCTTTTATAATAGTTCTCAAGAAAAAAAAA
>VXAV01005458.1:325203-360634 GCA_013399715.1 Alectura lathami | reverse complement strand
AAAAAAAAAAAAAAAAAAAAAAAAAAAGCACCCTCTTTCTTGCTTTTGGAAATCAATGTAAATATTTATCGTTTGGGTCTTGGTTCCCTCAGCTGAGTTTAGCCAGAGACTCAATAACTTTGCCTAGAAATTGTCTTCACCAGCCACCAAAGAATACAGATGAGATGTCTAGGCTTGCAATATAACTATCACTGTCTTTTGTGATACCAATGGAAGAACATTATTCTGCCATATTAGAATAATGTATAATTATTATTATACATTATGTATGTGTCTGCCATCCTTGGGGAAAAAAAAAAAAATGTTGCGCCACCACCTTTTGATATAAAGTAATAAATTATTTTTCTCTCTCTGTCTCTTTTTTTTTTTCCCCAGACCCACCCAAACTCCTGGAGGCTATTTCCTGTAGAAGAGGAAGGTAAAAGCAGCTTACGGAATCTATGAATCCTATTTTATTTATTGTGTTGTCGGATACATTTAGTAAAGATGGGTGCAAAACGTCTGATGGAATTGACTACTAATTTATTGGTGGAAATACTGATTCTTGACCATCTATAAGGGATTTTGTCTTGGTTTCAAATACTAATTTTTTGTCTTCTGGACAGGTTCATACTCAAACCATAACATACTCAAGCATAGAATTCAGACCATCTTATAGCCCTGAAGATGATGACAACAGACTCTAAGGTGCCAGTGGGACCCTGTGGATAATCTCTAAACTGCTATGAATGTTGCCCACATTCACAGTATCTAAGAGGTTCCGCAGATTTAAAGGAGGGTAGATGAAAGGACACAAGAAGCTATGCAGCATGGAAGGAAGTTATAATCTGGAGCTTTCTTAAATGATATGTAAAACTGATCTTTGTTAGTTTAGGAATAAGTGAGAAAAACTGCTTCAACAGGCATTTAACTGATTAACATATTGCCATGGACTTTCTGTAGGGAGGTTCTCTGGGCAGCTTGTTCGTTACTTTATCTGGTATGCTTCATATAGTCAGTGTTTACCTTCTTTGAGCTCTGCCCTGGCTATGATATAAGGAAAAGAGGGGAAAGAAATCAAATGCTATGGAAAACAAAAATGGTCTGAAATATAGCTGAAGCTAGCTCCAGCTGTAACAACAGGGTTGTGGGTTTCTAAATTTTAATCTCTCAAAAGAATCTGTATCAAATTCTTTAGCCCAGAGGTCAAAAGGCATTTTAGTAATGGATCAGGACAACTCAGCTTGTAAAGTCTCCTGGGCAAAGGCCTTCCACTGTCTGGCTGGGCACATCTGTGGGATAGGTGTCCACAAAAGGTGCTTCAAAGTCACACTGTAATACAAATGTTTTATTATTTTCTCTCTTCTATCACATCACTAGCTTCAAAGATGATACTCTACAAAAGAATCAGTTTAGACTGATGACGTAGCATGCAGCAAACCCAAATTTTTCACTGAATAAATGGATAAGCAGACCACATGTGTCCTTGAACAAAGCCCATTGTCATAGCAGGAAGCTGTCTTAGGAATATTCTCTGGGTTTTGTCATTACGGTGGTATTTAGATACAGAAATATGTATGAGTAGTACAGTCTGGCCAACTTCAGAGATCCAGGATGTCGATCACTGGTAAGTTAAAGTTGCATAAGTTGGTTGAGAAAATGTGGTGTGAAGCTCTAGCAACACAGAAAATCAATGATGACTCTCTGATTTCTCATGACTACTTCTCCAAGTTCTGTGGGAGCACCCAAAAAGGACTTTCCAGCATGTGACTGAGCACCAGCCCAGCAGTGCAAGCCATCCCTCTGCAAATCAGGAAGAAATTCTTCACTGAGAAAGTGGTGAGGTGCTGGAACAGGCTGCCCAGAGAAGCGGTGGATACCCCATCCCTGGATGTGTTCAAGGCCAGGCTGGATGGGTTCCTGGGCAGTTTGATCTAGTGAGCTAGTGGCTGGCAGCCCTGTCCATGGCAGGGGGGTTGGAACCAGATGATCTTTGAGGTCCCTTCCAACCCAAGCCAGTCTATGATTCTATGAAATGGAGCTGCTCGCATCACCAACCCATGGCACAGGCTGCTGTCCAAATGAACAGATGTAAGAGGGAGGATAGATGACCAATTCCACTTCTGTGGTCAGATATAAAGAAAGATAAGTTTTTAATTTCCCACAAAAATTATCTCCACAGTGCTAGGAAACCTGGCATACATATCCTGTACAATACCGGAGAAAGTCAAGTAGAGCAACAAGATAAACACCAGTATGAAAGGCAACAGGTGAGGCATATGCACTGTGAAGTCTGCTAGGAATTTAGATTTATCTTGAGATTTATCTAGATTTATCTTGAGCTACTCTGTGAGCACAGAAGGTTTAGAGACAACCTTTTTGTTCCCATTGCAGCAGGGAGCCAAGCCTGGCCCTGCTGGACTCCAACTATTAACCCGCTCTTCAGTGCTTCACGAGTTTTGTGGCTCACAGATATTAATTTCTATCCAACCGGGGGAATCAGAGCTTCTACCATAAGGCAAAATCTTTCTCTGCCATTCTTGAAGTTTAAAAGCAGGAACGTTTCCTCATTGCTCCAGCTCTCACAGGACAGAGTCAGAATGTCCCCATTTAAGTGGAGCAAACGTTTTTCCAAAGGGTCAAAGTTCATGACAAGCTTGTAAGCAGATTATGAAGCTGGTAGAAAGGCCAAAGGCACCCTAAGTCTTTACATTCCCAAAGTGCTGTGTTAAACTCTAGCCCAAGGATGTACTTAACCCCAAAGAGAATGGAGGTCAAGTGAACTTGCAGCGTTTCAAATGCAATCAGCTTGGAAAAGTGGCTGTTTATAAAGAAGTATATTACAGAGACAAGCTAATGTTAGCATTCCCTCTCTGCAAAAAAAAAGCCTGACCTATTGCTGGTCTTGTCAAAGATCTGCCATGTTTGTTTTACAGCATCAAACAGTACGACTTTATTTCAGTTTAGGTTAATTTCCAGGGGACTTCTTGATGTAGGGGCATTGAAAATCGAAGGAGATGTGGGGGAAGTACTTATGCCATCTATCTTTAGGTACTTAAGTCAGACTGGCTCCCTACACTGTCAGAAGAAGAAAGGAGGCATTTCCAGAGGGCCATTCAGAGTACCCAAATTGTACCCTGAACCAACACCCAGGTGATCTCCTCTTTCCCCAGTCTTTGCAGAGCACAAAGTTCAGCTGTTGTTTTGCACTTTCTCCATATGTAAGGCATTCAGAGCTGCGCGTAAGGTGCAAATTGACCCTCATAAAAGCCCCCCAGCATTTATAGCACTCAGCTGGTGTGCGTGTGCAGGGCAGGGCAGGAGGCAGGGCAGGACTGTGGCACAGCCAGGTTGCCAGGCTGAGGCAGAGTGGGTCCCTTTTGAAAGACTGTAGAGACTAAGAGCATCTCTCCTATGAAGGCTTTATGCTGTACATGTCATTATTTTTTATTACTATTCCTATAACAATCATAATTAATGTTACCATAACCACAAGAATGGCACTAGCAATAGCACTGGGGAACCACAGTCATGAACTGAGATTCCTTTCTGTCAGTGTCAGCAGGACAGCATGAGAAGACAAATGCAATATTTTTTCAGAGGCGACTCAACTATACCTACGTTATCACTGCAAGGCATCAGCTGAGACATGGTGAAAAGCAAGGGATGAGTGGGCAATACTCCTCTTGGGACTAACGCTTTCCCAGCATACGCCTGCATCCACAGGATTGACATGCTCCAGGTGCCAAATATTGCTTAGGTGGACATGGGACTTGTACAGGTATTTCACTGGAGAAACAAGCCTTTTCTAGCCCTTTAAGTGTTGTTCAGGAGGCTTTGCCTCCTTTTTTTCTTTTTTTTTTTTTTATAATAATAATAATCATGTGTGAAACATTCAAAATTCTGAACATTACAAGTGGTTCCTGTAAAGCCCAGAAGTTTTGCTATGGAATGTGTAAAGTTTTAATATTTTGGAATTTTATAGCAGCCTCAGAAATGCCTTTGTTTTGAAGGGTAGACTATTTTTGAGCCAGGAAGCAATTAAAATTTGCAATATAGGTATTTATTCTTATATGTAGAGTTCATCTCAAAAAAACCCTGAAGTTTTCAAAAACCCTTTGTTTCTAAGAATTTAAGAATAAATTAAGTAAACATTTTTCATGGAAGATCCAGATATACTTTAGTGTGGTTTAGGAGAAGAGGGACTCAGGACATATTTTAAATACAGTGAAAATTCTTTATCCAGGAAAGCATAATGCTCTCAGCTTTCTGGGATGCCACACATCTTGCTCAAGAGCCCTGAGTGTTGAACAATCCATTAAGAAATGCTGTCTTCGGTGTAGCTCTCTCAGCTCTTTCACAAGTGATTGCCTAATTGAAATAGTATCATTTATAAGCTTCTTTGCTTCAGGCTTCTTCAGCTTCAGCTTCTGCTCTTGGGCATCCTCCTTTGAATTGTAGCATATACCTCAGTTAATTATAATGTGGTATCACTTGATAAAGCCAACTGAGATCATAATGGGAAGACACAGAAACAAGTGCCAAGATTTGAAAATTGCGTTTTTCTTTTTACTTGAGCCAAAGACAGGTTACCTGTAATTAGTTCTAATTTATAAATAAGTGCAGGCTGTACTTCTAAAAGTTACAATATCATGCCTTGCCCCCTTTTTAGAGACACGTTAGGAATCATACATCAACTGTATGCTTTTTCTGCATTGTCAGGAATAATAGCTTTTCTTGAAAAATTATGTAAGAGAAAGGGAGTTTTACAAGCACCATCTTAATAATCACATGACACCAATCCCAAGTGATAAAAAGCAATAGCTCAAGTCCCAAAAATCAAAATCATGAGACTTCCAACAGTGTCAATACACATTCTTTTTTAATGCTATCTGAAATTTGAATATGAATTATTCAGTCTTTGTTACTGTTGTTGTTGTTTAATGCTCACTGTGATTCTTAAATCACCACAGGTCTCCTGGAGTTGGAGTTTTACAAACAAATTACACAAGAGTTGGAAAATTGTGTTTAGATCTATCTTAGCTTGCATTACATATGCAGAGGATTTTTTAATTATTTTTTATTTATTTATTTATTTTTAGCCCTCTTTGTTCCTGAAAGTTCCAAATGGTTCTGGCTATTTTGATGCAAGATGGAATTCTGGCACAGAAGTGTGAGTAGACGAGCAGTTCCCCGGCCAGGTACGGCTCTGTGGAAGCTCCAGGCTGGAACTTCAAAGGGGCTGCACAGAGGGACTTAGGTGCATCAGAAAAAAATTGCCTATATGTTTTAAATAGCTTTGCAATCCAGATTTGAGACACTCTGGCAGTCAGAAACAATGAAAGCTGCTTTCACCACCCCCCATCACATTGTTCCTGACTATCATCAGCCCTTCCTAGCAGTCTTCTCCAATATAGATCTAGGAAGGAAAGAGAAATCACCTTATGGCTCTCAACACTTGACCTCTACCTTCTGCCCACAGCTCCAAGTAGGTGCTGTGGAGAATCTGCTCTGTGTCTGAGTGAGGAGCACTTCTCATTTTGCAGATGCCTTCTTATTGTTCAAAAAAATTCTCTTTTATTTTCTTGTGCCACCTGATATGCTTCCTAGAACACACCCAGGCTTCTGGCCACCACCCTTGAGATGGACTAGGTTGAAAAGGCAGTCAGAGATGAAGTGATGACTGCTGCCTCAAGCTTGTGACATCCCCTTTGGTCTGTTTTTAGAAGGCTGTTGAAGACAAGCTGTTAGCAGGCTACTTAAGTAAAAAAAAAAAAAAAAAAAAAGAAGAAGAAAGAAAGGAAAAAGAAGGAAAAAGAAAACGCAAAGGAAGTTGTAGATGTGTTGTAGATATGCTGAGGAGGACACTGAACTGAACAGAAATACAGGGAGTGTTTTCCAGAAGGACCGCTCCCTTTACAGTCTCATTTTGTGCCTCTAAATGTCCTCCTGCAATTTTGTACCCCAAATGGGAGGACAGGAGGTGGACAGGCTGTAAGTAGTTTTAATAGCTTGATTGTACATGATAGCAATCATGCAATCTAGGATTCCATCTTGCCCCCACCTGCCACCCTGGATTTTGTAAAGCCCTTTTATTTCTTTTCAGTGTATCCATCATATAAAGAGCTGAACCAGACAACAAACACATAACTGTGTTAAGATAAAAACCTTGGCTTCTTGAATTTCTTGACTCACCTTGGAAATGGATTTTATGTGTATGTGTGTGGTTTCTCTTCTCTTTCTTCCTTATTTCTAACAACCACTTTATATTAAATGTTTCATCACAGACGTTTGGTCATCCTTTAAAAGTTTTTTTGGTGAATACTTGCTTGTGTTGCAGTTTGTCCACAAAGAAAGGCCAGAGTGAGTAATGAGAAAATAAGCTTTCCCCTGTGCTGCTCCTCTTGCTCTCTGTTTCTGCTGCTGTGGTTTGACCAGAGTAAACGTAGGCTGCAGAGCTTGCTGCAGCCTTGTGGGAGACGGCGAGTCACACAGGGGAAAGGAGAAGACAATTCAGCCTCCTTGGCTTTGCCTTCTGAGAGTCAGAACGTGTTTTTTCGTCAGAAGTTTTTCCTTAGAATCCAATTAATGTCAGGTAAATTACAGACCAGCTGGTTACTACTTCTGACTGATTAATATGTTCTATTTTAAAAGCAAACTGCTGATCTTCAGCCAAGCCATCACCATCCCAGCCTGCCCAAACATTTGATAAATCTTTATGATATATAGGTGCTTTACATCATTACTTCAGAGTCAACATAGCAAATTTGCAGCTTTCAATGATGTTTTTGCTCCAACGAACTTTGCAGCAGTCATTCAGAACCTAGTTCTCTAGAAAATTTCTGCTAGTGTTGCACCAAATTTTGCTCTAGTCCAGACAATTTGGAGTTTATTATGTTGTTTGTTTGGGATATTTCAAATATGTTCAGTGGGCACTGAAAGTTTTCATCTTGGTGAGGTGCATTTCTAAAAACCATCGTCATTTATGAATTTCATTAGATTCAGTTCAATAAAATCAAAATGGTCCCCAAGAAGACCATTGTGTTCTACGATTTGGTTTTATACCATAGTGCAGTCTTCGACCAAAAATTGTCATTAATAAGTAGTTTTCTTGCAGTACAAAGAAGTTAAATAGAAACAACAAATACTGTACATTTCGGTCATATTCAGGCAGAAACTTGAATGCTGATTCACAAATACTCTAGCTTTGGCTAGCTGTGAAGTGTTGATTTACATTAACTCCTCCAGCTGTTCTGGAAATTGCATCCCAATTCACCAAAAATAAAAACACATTTTGATAGAACACCTGTTGGTGTTAACTTGGATTTTCTTCTTTTCAGTCATGGATTACTAACATTATAGTGATAAGAATTTTTAATTTTTTTCAGAAGAAGCAGATACTCATGTGGTGGGAATCTCTCTTCACCCTGTGTGTATGTGACCATAGTTATGCTCTTTACAAAGGTTTTGTGCCCTCTGGAGGAGAAGTATGAAGCAATCAGCTTAGCTCAGGACACCAGACAGGGCTTCACAAGCCCAGGTCCTGCTCTTGGTTTCACCAGGGACCTTCAACGAATCACTCTACTCTCCCTCATTTTCTTTCCCCTCCTGCATATGAACTCTTGGTTCTGTCACCACTGCAAGCTCCTCAGGACACAAGTCATCGATGACTGTCAGTTCACCTTGATCCTTGTCTCTCTCCATCATCTCTCTCCGCACCCTGACGGTGCGGCCACAGCGAGACAGCAGAAATCCACAGATGTCCCAAAGCCCTCCAGGACTTGGGGCTCACCTGGTGCTGAGGTGGCCGTGATCTTGCAGAGGGAATGGTGGACACCTCCCTGCCCCAATGCCTGCACGTCCAGTGCTCCTCGGAGCAACGGGAGTTTCGCTGGGATTAACCCAGCCACTTGTTTATTCCCAGGGTTAATTTCATACGCCAAGCACCAAGCTTGTGTTAATTATATGATTTACGGGGCTGTGTTTCTCTTTTCATTGCGTCGTAAAAAAAGGCTTGAATAAAGATTCTTGTTCTGGTAAATTCTCGCCTGTTTGTGAATGGCCTGGAAATAGTTAACAGCAAGCACGTACTCTGGGCCAAAAGAGACCGGAAGGTTCAGATTATTGCCTTATTTATTTTATTTTATTCCTAATTAGCATTTTACAAGCTCTGAATATGTTTACAGAAGCACATACAGGAAAGGGCATATGAACAAGCAGAATTAATAACCACCAACCCCTCCATAACATATCCAGAAGATTAAAATATTATAGAGCAGTCTTTTGCCTTTTCAGGTGGAAGACAGACAAGATCATTTACAGTGAGAACATATTTTATTTTCTAACCCAAGCCCAAGTGTTCGGCAGGAAGAACCGATCTGCTGGGGGGAAAATCTACTAAATGGTTTTTTTTCAGAGGGAGTGTGAATGATGATAATGATCTATTTTCTTTATAATTTTTCCCATGGATAAAATAAGGAAATGTTCAGTGTCTTCAAAGAGACAGGGATAAACCTAGGGCCTGAATCAGCCTCTTCACAACCGCTATCACCTAGAGCTGCAGAGGAGTTTCCAGCTTTCTTGTGAGCCCCGGAGAAGCACCCCATTCCCGTCTTGCCTGCTGCAGTAGCAATTTTGAGTCGTTTTGAACAAATCACCTCCCTCTTTTTCCTAGGCTTTGTCTGCTGTTTGCATTGGTAAATGCAAGAGCTCTGGCTCCCATCAACCAAGCTCCCAAGGAGAGTTTTATGGCCATTTTTTTTAATTACGAAGGGAAAGTCTAAGGCTGTTTATCGGAAAGCTGCAAACACTCAGTCCTCCAAGAAATGTTCATATAATGCCCTTGGGATAAACACTGTTTTACTGATGTGTTTTTAAGCTGTCCACTACTTTCCTTCTGAGAAAGATACTACCAAGAAACAGGGAATGATTACACAGCATGGTTGAAATCAGAAATTATCTGATGGTGGGAAAAATAACCACATTTTCACCCCAAATGCATTCTAATTGGGAACAGATCAGTACGGAGGCGATCTGGGTGCAGATAGTGAACTTTTCCTGCCTAGCTAGGGTGCAATAGAAAGACTTTATACTTGGTTAAGATCTTCTAGGGCTTTAGCTAACAGGATAGAATAAATGTTCTTCATTACTCATTCCACCAGTTTGCTCTATGATCTTGAGCAAAACACAAACCTAAGTAAATTATTTATCTATAGCATTTGAACTTTAGCTGGATGAAGCTGTGAAAGGCGTTTTACACAAATTTAGATGCATGTTGAAGGACATGAGAATTATAGGTCCAAATGGCTTTGGTATCTCTGAGAATCTCAGTGAGTACTTGTCAGCTTTCTTAGACATGTAGGTGTTTTCTGTCTCCTCACTCCTTTGTGAATCTCAGTTTTAGGGCTAGACATTCAACATATTCCCCAACCATGAATATATTAGTTACCACTCGGTATTATTTGCATACTTTTTCCCTCCCTCCATATTCTCACGGTTTTCGATGTTGGCACAGCTCTGCCAGAGGTAAGGTGGGAACGCTCTTGTAAACAAGTTGTTGCTCCTCAGTATTGCTTTTACCACTGAGTTTCATTTGCTGACTCAGAAGGGCCTCATATTTCTGCCTCTTCCAGGAAACCACCATACAAACAGTCTGAGCTGTCTTACAGGGTAGTAGCAGAAGAAGGAAATTGTAGGAAAACACAGTCAACACCAGCAGATGATAGAGGAATAATACAGGATCACTCAGGACACAGCTATTTGAAGCATCAGTGAGTTTTAGCCACTGCACTAGCCCTTTTGGCTGGAGATAAATGGATGTGATTCCTATCTCCACCCAGGGGACACCACAAAGTTCGCCATCTGTGGCAGTGGTTGCACATACTGGCAGTCCTTGCTGCCTCCTCAAGACCATGATCTTGGCGCAACTACTCAGCTACTAGCTGATATTCTGCTATTACTGTTATCTAATTGTGCAGGGAAACCTGCAGGCCATATTTGATTCCCAGACAAGGAGAGGACAAAAAAATTTACTTGAAACTGGTTTATGTCAAAGGGTGAATAACAGTATAGCATAAACAAACGGCCCAACACATTATCCTGTTTACATGGGATCAGAGAGCACTTGTAAGTCTGAGTCCTGAGGGAGACACTTATGGTAATAATGTCCAGACTTCCTTCGCACAAGGTTCAGAACTGCAAGAGAAAGAGAGAGAAAAATGAGTTTTAAGTGTTTTGTGAGGAAGAAATTGTGTAATGGGAAATTGATATTGTTCCACTTCGCACCATTTGACACAAATGTGCGGATGTAAGTTTCCAATTGTCTTCCTCCAGAGAGTTCACTCCATTGCTGGAGACTTGTGTGGCAGCATCAGGATAAAAGTCATGGTAGTTGCCCCAGATTTGTTTCAATTTTTTCTTTCTTGGGTTCTCATTCTCACAAATAATAAGCTCAGCTTTTCATAAAAGAGTGATTTAATAACAGCAAGATTTTACTAGGTGAAAGTGAGCTACTCTTGCCTCTATTGTAAAATTACTGTCTGTGATTTCATCCTTGAAGTAATTCCTAGTCATATTTTTCTGCCCTGCTCTTTGAAATTACTGGATACCAGGAGAAATTTATCCATCACAAAATATCTTAAGGTGTTCTACCCTTGCAAATTCAAAATCCAGACAAGGCAGCTTACTCCTTTAATGAGACCTAAAATACCAATGAATAGCTCTTGCCCAAGTATGCTTGTATGCTGTACACAGCTCAAGGTAGATGAATTCAAAAGCGCTGTGAGGCTTGTGATTATAGTGTCCTGGTGGAGAACAGTCCCTGGCTATGTCTTGTTTTCACACAAACGAAACATGAGTGGGAGATACTCCTGTGCAGGATTTAAGTCCTACCTGCTTTCCACTGACCGCTGCATGGAACTAAGGTCTCATCTCCTGAAGGAACACAGCTCAGCTGCTAGGCTCACATTCCACACTGAACGTGGATGGAAGGAATGGAAATTTGTGGAGGTCTGGGTAGCTGAGCAACAGGGGCAGCTGTGCGGGGACAGACTGTTTGCTTTAAAGGAATTGGTGCCTCATGGGACGTGAATGTGTTTTGGACACTCATTGTCCTCACTCAGTCATGTCCCTTCAAGTGCACTGCATTTTCTGTCAGGTGCTGCAGTTTTCTTCCAGTTATCTGTGACATGTAGCTCAGTCAGGCACTCAGGCTGCTGCTCCCATGATACGGATTACTGCACAGCCTCAGTGAATTAAATCTATTACTTTACAAATGTCAAAAGAAAAAATTTAAAAAATGAAACTATTCTAAACCCTTTTTTGTGGAACTTTCTAGCCAGTGAAAACTGTTCATCTTTCATCCTGGTTTGGGAGTTGAGAGGTTCATAGAGATCAAAGAAACATTTACAGTCCTGAAAACATCCAGAGGCTGGAAAATGTCTAAAATAAAATTCATCATAAATTGCTCCAGATAATTTAGCAATTCTAAGAAGTCACAAGAAGAGGGATTTTTTAGAGGCAAGAAAAACCTCCGTTTGATTTTTGTTTTTATTTTGGAATATTTTGTCTTAACTGATGATACTTTTAACACAGACCAGTATCTTTAAATGTGTTTTTATCACTTTGAGGTAAAATACCCTGCTTATATCTTTAGGTGTCTAATTCTCCTATGGAAGACACAGTTTGATCTGATCCTTGTCTGAGCATGGGCAGCTACAAAGAACCCTTTAATCATCTTCCCCATGGAAGCAGTGGGAAGAGAGAAGCAACTATTTTTTTTCTGACTCTCCATCTTCTGCAAATGTTGAGCAGAGTGGCCAGGAGCTACTGTAAAAAGTGTGCTTGAGAACTCTGCTTCTTCCTGCTCCTCAATCCCAGTTCTGTGGGAGATGCGTGTCTCTGTGTTACAGTGTGGGCTAAACTCTCCTCAAGAGCTGCTTCTTGGCCATGTCCCATGCCTTGGCCAGCCAAGCAGAGCCACCCCAAGTGAGAAGAGCTGGTCCAAATGTCTATGCTTCTAGCACAGGAGCAACCAGAAACCAGATGTTGCTGTGGGAGCCATGGTTTGTCTGCACTCAGCTCCTGAGGCAGCCCAAGAAAAGCATCCTCTTTCTTCAGGGATTAAGTAGAATTGCCTGTGGTTTATAATTGAGACTGAAATCAGGAATACAGACTGTAGACAGCCTTTTACTCTTGATTTCATTTGTCACTTTGTAGTCTGACAAGCAGACACTGGCTTGAGAGTTTAAAACTTCAGCAAAGAGCAGAAAGTTCAAGAAAACATTTAGAAATGAGGATCTCTTGACTAATGGTACTTATTTGGACCCCCTTTGATCAAGCATAACGATGCTTAAAAGGCAGGGTATTTGGATTGAGAGTTTTTAAGTGGAAATCATATTTAATGCCCCTATTGCTGCTTCTTAAGAGAAAAATCAAAAAATAAAAAACAACATCTATAGGGATTTCAAGGTTCCCTCCCCTTCTCCCATCCTGGTTTATGACAGAGGTGAAATTTTTTGCTTTGCTATTTATTGACTTGCTTTAGTGTTCTCAGATGGAAACATTATCAGACTCATCACAACAGGATAGATCAAAGACAGCAGATCAGACTCCTCCCTGGGGTGAAGATAAACTGCTGCACTTGACCTGTGCCTGGAATGTTTAATGGGGTCAAAATGTAGAAAAATAATAATAGTCATTCCCTTCCACCTCCGCACCAGCCTTCCCCAGGATCCTTTAATGGCTACTGCATAGAACAAGGCAGAGACTTGTATTCCTTTCAGACACAACTCATTCCTGCAGGTAAAACTGAGAAGCCCATTGCTATGTGCCTCCTTCAACAAAGGACTTCTTTCTCAAAATTCAGGAAGAGACAGGCACGAAGTCCCTTCAATATCCTTTTAAATTGCTGCCTACCAGACTTTTCCTTCAAACAACATGAGCCTCTTCTTTTGCTCCAATCCTCTTTTTTTTGTTTGTTTGGTTTTTTTTTGGTTGTTGTTTGTTTTTGTTTGTTTTACTTTCTTTTCTTTTCTTGCTTCAACTTTTCTTTCCTTCTTGGCACTGGAGGAGAAACGTCTGTAGGACTTAAGGAAATTGTCTTGTGTCAGGATCAAAGCAGCAGACTCTGCTGTATGAGCAATTTTAAGAGACTTTTCAGCCAACTGCATAGGCCTGAGAGGGCAACGAATAGCAATGAGAAGCACAGCAGGCAGCTCTGCAACAGTGAGCAGAAGAGACTGCATCACACCTTACATCTCCTAATGATGGTCTCCATTTCGCTTGCAAAAATCTTGCTACAGCAGCTGCCTCTGGCCATGTGCAAAGTGCCCCTGCCTTTTGTTGTGATTATGAGCTCCAGGATCTTGTTAGTTTGCAGTAAATCACTCACAGCAGCCCAAAAAATGAATAATTTGGTCAAGTCATGCACCAGCTAGTGTCCTGTAGAGAGTCTGTCTACAGACACCTTTGTGGGTTGCCTCTTCTATTTCCTGAGTATGAGAAGCACTGTTTCAGATCCTGAGCTTATTGCAGCTTCTGGGTGACTGCCATGACCTCATTTATATGTTGCAAAGCTGCACTGATTCATCTCTTCGGGAAATATGGTTTGGGGTTCGGGAAAATAGGCTTGTACAGCAAAATATGGACAAGCTGTGAGTGACCCTGTTTCCACTGCATACTCTCTCTCTAAAACAGAAACCGTCTCTTCTTGGCACTGCCATTGTTTCTTGGGTGTCTGAGAGCTCTTGTGAAGGGAAAAAGTGTTCAATATTGAGAACAGTGGCAAAGTGATAAAAATACATGCACAATACAGTCAGCTTTGAAAGTAAAGTTCTAACCATGTGTGGAATTGAAACGTGCTTTGCAAAACCTGCACCATTTTAACACCAGCTCAGCTTGCTACCTTCATCCTAATGTCCCTTCAGTCCCAGTTTTATCAGGAATAAAAATAGGCTGTTCATTAGAGTTGTGACTTGTTTGCTGAGAGATTCCCAGAATACACCCAGAGTCTTACGATAATGGACAATAAAGTGATTGCATTTTGGAGCTGGCTAAACCCAAATCTCTCGAAAAAGCAAAAGCTGTCCACCCTCCCTGGCCCTGGGCATGAAGGCACTTACTAGGCATGTTTTCAAAAAATGATCTCCATCTCTCAGCTTATCTGTAGCCACCACTAGTCATTTCTCCTGGTGCACAGGTCTGGTCTGACACATTAAATCAGACATAGAGGTTTGCCTTGGAAATCACCCTTTGAAAGAGGAGATCATTGTGTGGAAACACAATGACACTATCTGAAGGTCATGTTGCTTCATTAGCTGTATAGACATTTTTAAGCCCATCTTTCTCATCAAAACAGATACATAAGGACTACAATGGGCACAGTGAGCAGCACACCCACTGGTACAAATACTCCTGGCAACATGCTGTCATAACTTGACTTACATGGCTTGAACACTCACAATTTGCTGTTTGTGTTTTGTTACCTTCTGACAAATCCCCACCTGCCCACCTGTAGGTATGTGTTGCCCGGGGTGCTCAGAGAGAGATAGGGCTAAGGGAAAAAAATCCACTGACAATACCAAAATACCATTAAGAGCCAGAGCCAGGTTAAATGCAGGAAACATCCTTTCTTCTGTACCCTGTTACCCAACCACGTGTTATGGAGGCCGACTCATAACGTCCTGCAGGGCACTGACAGCTTAGGATGGGCATGTTCAAGAAGATTGCTGATATCGTGGAAATGGGAAGTGTGTTCCTAGCATTACTCCTTGAAGCAGAGTTGATTTATTTGGATTGCCTTTGATCTTTTAATTACAATATGTTTTCATTCTTCAAGCCATGGGTCCAGTTTATCTTGCTATAATTCACGTGTATTATTTTCCTGATTCTTGGCACCTCTGAGTTGCAAGTCTGTTCTTCTCCTGTAGGACAAGGAGAGGTGAACCTTGCATCTTGGCTTAGGAGTGCTGCTGCTGGAACCATTATGGAGAATTTGAGGTAATTCGTTTCTTAAAGACTTTTTGGGTCTCTTCTCCAAACTGGGAAGGAATTCTGGGCAATCTGCCTGCTCTACCCAAATTTGCTGGTGTTTTCCCAGAATGTATGCAAAACTGAGGGCAAGCAGTACCAGTGTGTACTTTGAAAGAATACATGAATTGGAAGGCAAAGATTGCATTTTGTTTCCTAATTCCTTTGTTTGATGTTTCTTGACAAGATGTGCTAGTGTTGGAAGTAAACTAGAGTTTACTTCAACCTGGCATAGTGGAGTCAAATTGCTTCCTCTGTGCTAGTAGTTCATTGTGGCCTTAAAGAACCTCTATTTCTTCATAGGCTTGTATAAAAATGTCTAGCTGGAATCCACAGTAGACATAAAATGAGCAGGCCTGTTCACTGCAGCAGCACAGTCATATTACTGTCAAGACTTAGGTACCAGCTTTTTCTCTCAGATCTGAAGTCTTAACCACATCTCTTTTAAGCTCTATATAAAGACATTCAAAAAGATAATGTGTTAAATCCTTTTGCTAGAAGTTACTGTCTTCTAGATCATAAACAAACAAATAAAGAAATAAATATAACAGCCAGGAGGGGAAAAAGCCTTGGAGAAAGTAAGGTGCTTTTTCTATATAGGTAGATACTCCTGAAAATCAGCAACTTGTATGACTGTTTCCTCTTGTTGGGATTAACACAGATGTGCTAAGAAGGCCAGCTATTGAACAAACAAAAGTGGAACTAGTCTGGAGCAGAACATTCACTTACCTGAGTCATTCAGTATTTTGTCAGGAACAAGAGAGGTGAAGAATGATTTCAAGGTTTTGCATATTTCTAGTTATGGATTTTGTAACTAAAGAGCAAGTTGACTATGAAAAGATTGGGTTTTTTGATTTCATATATGGCAGAATCCAGCAGATAATCAGTGCATTATAATGTGCAAGTCTGTACAAAACCTTTCTGGAATGACCTCTGATGAACNACATTTGGCATGGCCTGTAGAGAAGAAAAGGAATGTTTTACCACTCGTGTCACACTCAGCTACAAGCAGCATCTCACTAGTTGAACGCGACAAACTGTAAAATCTTTGGTGTTAAAGCATCTGGCTTCAAACACATATGAGTTTGCACAGCTTAGTTTTCTGCATGTTGGAGTGACTTGGCCTTCTTTAATATTTTAAATTATACATTTTAATATTGAGAGATTTTAATCTTCCTTACTCTGAAAACAATCTACTGGTCTTAGCACATAGGTAGTAGTACAGAGAGGTGCTTAGTACAGAGTACAGTAGTAGTCTGTCACCCATTTCTAGCTGTGTCTGAAGACTCCACTTCCCAGCTCACAGTGCCATTGTAAAGAGCAACCTTCCTGCCTTGGATATGATCAGATGTGCTTAGTCTTGAAATACATTTCAAAACAATGGCTTGTGCTGTGGAAAATTTGCCACAGGACTTTTGTCTTTGTGATAAGTGTTCACAAGTATTTGGGAAGCTCTTTTTCAGCTCATGCTTGCCTTACTTAAATTGTCATGAGGAAACTGAAAGACATATTCCAAGCAGGAGATTCTTGGAATTGGGTAATCTGGAAAAGGCAGCCTAAAAGATGCAGTATTTTTCAGATTTTTTTTTCTCAAGTAGTTTTAAAATGGAAAGTGGCAGTTTGTTACAAAAGAGGAAAAGGATGTTCTTTTACTAAGGTAAAAAATCTTGGTGTATACAATATCTCTGAATCAGCTTTAACTTTTTTTTTTGAAGGAAGGATCATCATTGATGTAACAAGTTATGCAGTATGAAGGGAAAGAACTGACATTTGTCTCTGAGAGGGCATTTCTGTGCTTTAGGAAAGTTGAATTTGGCTCAGAAAATGTACATATTTTTAGTGGTTGATTCAAGAAAGGCAAGGTGTACATTTCTTTTAAAAAGACGAATCCAACCAAATGAAATCACAGGCTCCCTGGTCTGTGTACTTTCATTTCCATTCTTCTCAGTTTTAACT
Organism: Alectura lathami; assembly: GCA_013399715.1. Taxonomy (NCBI): domain Eukaryota; kingdom Metazoa; phylum Chordata; class Aves; order Galliformes; family Megapodiidae; genus Alectura; species Alectura lathami. The sequence continues at coordinate 343,672 of VXAV01005458.1, read as the reverse complement.
AGGGTTTTGCATAAGCCTCTTTTAAGCAAGGCAATTATCCTGATCCGTGAACTGCCTGGAACAAAACACGTAACAAGTTTCTTCTGAAACCTCAGGAGAATAAATTTTCATGTCTGAATTCCAATTCAAACTTCAAATGCTTTTTCATCTCCATATTCCTCATTTAAATCATGAATGTCCACTTAAATACCTCCCACTCATCAATAGCCTAGCTGAATATTGCAGATCAGGATGACAATGTCAAAAAACATGGCTATCTTTAATATCAAAGGAAGCTTATTTAGAACCCAAGGTTCCATAAAAATGGTGAAGAATCTGATATCTGGATCTCAACTGCATGACATGTTTAAAACATTATCTCAAAGGAGCTGCAGGTCTTCTTCAGTTTGCATTTGGAGAACTTGTTTTGAACCAGCCAGGTGAAATTCATATTTCTGAATATCTGTGTTTTTCTTTAATACTTAGGGTTTCTCTCTAGGTGATGGAATGAGACGTGCTGCAGAGTAATGTGTAACAGTTAAACTAACAAGTGCAAAAGTCATTTATATTTTTATACTGGAGCTAAAGGACAATTTTTTTCTCTCTCTTTTCTTCCCTCTCTCTCTCTTTCTTTCTTCATCAGAAACTTGATATTTGAGTAATATGAAGAGAAGAGAAAATGTCACCACAGTGCATTGACAGTTTTAGAAAGAAAAAAATATATATCTAAATCTTAGGGACAGATTTCGCTGTAAATAAAAATAAGAAAAAAGAACAGAAATTAATATCTGTGGTCAGTTCCCTGCAACTACACTCTTTAATGCAAACCAATTGCATTTTTACCTGAAATATATGACAGATAGCTAAGGCACTAATGTTTTTCTCTGTTAATAAGCTCGATATGGAACAGAGCTCCTTTAGAATATGTACGGTAAAGTGGAAATGCATGCTTTGGTGACTGTTATAAAGCAGGCCAAAGATATGTCAAGTCCAATTAATGTCAATAAGGAACATCTGTATTTAGGCACCCAAGTTACTTAATGCAAACATTTCATAATTATATACTATAGCACACATGGAGCATTATGAGATGTGGTGTCCCAGTGTGAATAATATTCACATTTTTCAGATCAGTCAGCAGTCTTGGTCTGGCTTTGGCTCAGCTTGCAGTCTCCCCGTAAGAGCATTTCTTTATAATATTGAATTAAGTACAATCCACATTTTTTCTCTTATCTGTGAAATCTTGTGGTTGTGGCTTGACTGTTTTTATAAAATGAAAGATCCAAGTGCATGTAAAGCTAGGGGTTTGGGGGCTTTTTTTTTTTCCCTGAGACATCTGTTTTTTTTCTTATGTGCCTTGAGTCTGGGAAGGAAAGGTTCAAGTGGATGAAGCATAGCATGAAAGACTCCATGTCTAAAGGATTCTTCATCTCATAGAAAAACCAGCAAAAGAGTAAAAGAACAACAGCAGAAACCGTTTCCTCCACCTGAATCATTAGGTGCACTGTGAAGCGGCAGCTTACCTCGAGTCTGCAGAGAGTGGAATAGATACCAACATTTATAGTCTGGGAATCTCAAAACTTCCTAAATACTTGTAAATTCAAAACCAGCCATGCAGCAATTGTTTAAACAAATGGAGCAGACGTTAGCACGTTCAACTGCCACCCACACTTAATTTTCTACAGTACATGATGCCTTTTTGAGCTGGGTAGGTTTCTTGAGCTTGGTGGGTCTGTTGGGATGGAGCTCTGGAGTTGTGTGTTTTGGGATTTTAGTCTCCACTTTAGAGGCACTACTAAAAATGATGGAAAAGTCATCTGGTGCTTAATGTGAAACACACTGCTTGCAGTGCAGCGGTCCCCGTCAGCGGCAGAGCTTTCCACCAGGCGCTCCCTTGAGCCGCCCATGTCCCCGGGGCCATCAGCCGAGACAGAAATGGCCGCGAGTGCTGAGGTACGAGCTCGTCCAACCCACTACAGCCCCACAAAATCACCCCAAACTGCTGGCAGGGAAAAGCTGGTGAAACTGCAGTATTAAAACCAGACTTGTAGGTAACTGGGCAGATTTACCTAATTTGACAAGTGGTGATTAATCCAGTCTAGAAAGAAACAGGTGTCAAAATGAGATTGGAGAAAATAGAATATCTGCCATTCCGCTAATATCTTGCCCAAACATCAGTCACCAGTACTTCTGTCTCCTTCATCCACCCATCTTGGCAGGCTTTCACAACCCCACCTCACGCACTGCCAAATAGAATGCTACCATGAGCTAAGCTCCCACACTGTTTTTAGCAAGCTGCTATTGAGACCCCACCTATTTCAAGAAACATTCAGGCCTGAATACCCACTTCCCACTCCGTATATGTTCTGTCTTGTCTGGCTTTGTTTTTCTTCACTTGTGCCTTTGGAACACAATCACTTCAGGGCAGGGTCTAGTCATCTTTTTGGCACTTGACCTGCTCTTCCTTGTATATTTACTGTTCAGAGCTCCTCTGTGAACTTCAGCAAGATCACTGCTTGGTCTTCTGTGATTAATAGTGCTAATTAATACTCAAATCAATCATGTTGGCTTGTGTTCAGAGAAGAGGAATGCATAGTCATGTAAAAAGTTAACCAAGTACTTTAAAATCTTCAAAAGACTGTAGATCTCCACAGGAGATGTTCTGGATGTTGAATTTTTTTTCCCTTTAACTCCAAGAATCAGTTTACTCATCTGGAAATTAAAACTTTAGAGTTAACTAGAAACCAGTGATCAAGACTGGAAGAGGGTCTGTTCAGACCACTGTCCTGCTGCAGAGCTCAAAGCAAAACCTTAACACAAATGTTGCTGCTCCAGTTTCTCTCGAGAGCTCTTAGAAGGAATAATGATGGTGACCCCTATAAGCCAACCTGGACGAACTCTGCATGATCCAAAACAGAAATAAAAGGAAGTTGGTGTTGCAATGGAGGAAGAGGAGGTGAGGTGGTAGCTGCCTGTGCTGGAATCCTCGTACAGTTTGACTGGGCACGGAGCTGTGGGGCAGAGGAAGACCTAAATATCAGCAGAGCAGGCAGCCAGGAAGAGATTTTCCAGGCTCTGCCTATGAAATCTGCCCTCAAGTCCTATTAATGACTAATGGGAGTTTTGTGTCTTCCTCCCATGTACCACTCTGAACCTACAAATAACAGGATTTGTGTGATCCCCCTCCTACGTGCTGCTCCTTCTAACTCACCAATAAAACCTTGGGAATAAAACAAACTTCAATGTGTGCACATTCTAATTATAAGCAGACAGAAGGAGAGCTCAGAACTAAGCTGGCTGAGATCCAGGGATACAGGCAGAGGGATAAAAAGGGTGGAAGTGGGCCTTGTGCCAGAAGAAAGAGTGAGAGACTTCTGACAAGTTTGAAGGGGAGAGTGACAGCAGAAAAAATTGCACATCCTTTAGTGCCATTGAGTGGATAAAGGATAATCATGTGGCTAAGCAATAAGATTACGAAGTAGACCGAGGTCTGGAGTCCCATGTCTGCTGATAGGGATTTCCAGTTTGACCTAGACAAGACTTACTCCACCAGCGCAGGCAAGGAAAGAAAAGGGGTTGAGGAGGGCATTCACCAGTGCACTGCTCCCCATGGGCTACAGAACAGGATGAACTCATACCAAGCCCCTTGCTCTGCACAGTCCTAGACAGAAAAGATCCCTGTTTGCAGACATCCCACTTGGAGCTTCACCCCAGACCTGTGCAAGGGGCTGATGCCCTGCCAGATAGCTGCTGGCCCCCTACTGATTTTCTTATTAAATATTGGGCAGAGAAGGATGTGTAACATGAGGTATCCTCCATATCACAGTGCATCAGGTTCTCAGCATTGCTTCATGGGTTGCCAGAACCTGCTTTTCTATCTGATTCCAACAGGGAGGGTGACTGGGAATTAATTTCAGTGCTTTGAGATCTCTACTATAAACAAATCGTCTAGACCAAAAAAAAAAACAACAACAACAAACAGTAGTAAACCTGATTCGGTCCAGGTCTCTCTGCTGAGATGCAAGTCACGTTGCTCGCTTCCTATAAGACTCTGTTTTAGGCTTTTTCCAATGTTTCTCTTTTTATTTATTTTATTTATTTATTTATTTTGAGTTATTAAAACAGCCAAATGGTTTTTAAAAGTACCTTTGGGTACCTTTCCAAGTAATTTATCTTAAGTTTTAGGATGGAGACAAACTTCTTATTTATGTTTCAAAGATGACATGACATCAAAGGGTTTGAATATTAAATGCCTTAATTACAGATGATAGGCCGATAAAAAGAGATCACCTCTGGATTTTTATTAAACAGGTATCACAACTACATTTGTGGAGATTTAGGACTACAACAACCAACCTAACCCCATATATCATAAGATTATTTTGGGAAATAGAGAATAATATTTTCTCACTTACATAGTTATACTGTACAACTTGAAATTACTAGCTTCAAACCCAACAACTTTACCACCACTCTGAAATTACTCATACCACTGACCATTTATGCACAGAATGTTGCTTTGCTTGCTGTGCTCCGAGCGAGTTTGTGAGTTTTTCTTTCAGAGAAGATATTTGCCGCACTGAGAAGGCCACAAACAGCATCCAGAGATATAAAAGATTCTCCCGAAGGGTCTCAGTTTTCCTTGGGCAGGTTAAGAAAGAGGTTTTATCTGCCCTTCTCTAACTCTTTTATTCCATCCTAACGCAGGACAGTGGTTACCCTGTGTGCTTCCATTATGACATATTTGCAGCTGGTGAAATTGCAGGGTGGCACCAGTGCCAACTCCTTAAACTGTAAACACTGGTTTTCACTGGGGGGAACACCAGGAGGAAACTTATCGCAAAACCTCAATGATTTTCCTTGGTTGTGTGGGAGTCATTAAATAAACTGGGGAAGCGTTCCGCATCTAAGACAAAAATTTCTGTCAAGAGAGGGCTGAGGGGGATCATGTTTGTGGTGGGATTTTTTTTTTAATCCCAGCCAACATGCATCCATACATACTTAGCCAAGTCTCTGCTAATATTACATATTAGCTAATATTACATACATTCATATTACAGCTGGATCCATAATTTTGTGGGTTTGGCTTGTCCATTACTGACCAGTGTATGAAACTAGCAGGTTAAACAAGACTCCTTATGGCAGCTAGTTGTGTGTTTAAGAGGCTTTGACTGTGTGCAAATCACTCTTACAGCAAAAGTATTATAGGAAAGTTCCTACAGTGATATCCATTCAGAATCCAGAGGTTTTCCAAGGATCCTGCTCAAAAAAATGTGGAATCAAGCTTTGCAACCCCCCATCCTGACAGCAAGGTAGGGTATAATTATCCCTGTTTTAAGACAGGAAAACTTTGGCAGAGAAACACTTTACAGCCTCCATTTCTCAAAGCGAGTTCAGCCTCAGGTGTACTCAGAACTGTCAGAGGGTGTGGGAGCAAGGGTCCCAGAGCATGTGCATAGCTCAGTGCTGCACAGGCTACACATAAACATGGAAGTACACAGCAACTAAAAACTTTAGTCTCAGTCATTTATTCAACATCACAGACAAAATAAGTGGGAGGGATTGTATCAGAAAAAACAGTCATCTTCCTGTTCCCTAACGATCTAATGATCGGGTTCTCCCTTCTGCATCAGATACCCAAAGGACTGAGCTGTGTAACTTGAGGAAAACAATGATTCAAAGCACAAAGACACAGATCACAAGGACAGTAATATATAGCTTGAACAGCCCCGCTGCCATTAACATTCTGAGACTGGAAAATCTTCATTTTGTTTTTACTACTTTTGTCTGAGACCAGAAGCTGATGTTTCACTGACCTTTACTGATGTCTGGGTGTGAAATTGTCTGCTCTGCTAGCATTGATCCAAAACAAAAACAGTGGGAATGTTTTATCCTGTTCTTGCTATTTCTTTCAATACTCTACACAGTAGCAAGGGCATTTCAGCAATGAACCTGGATGTAATGCTTAGTTTTAACTTGCTGGTGACTAATTTTAACCACATATGATGACAACAATTACTTTCAGCATGTACTAGCCCATATTTATGAGCTTAAGGAGTTGCTACCCATTCCTTCTATTTTCAGGGCTGTTACAAAAAGAGGTAACCTTTAATTGGTTTTTATTTTTTCTTCAAAACCCAAAAAAGTCTGGGAAGAAATTTCATCACCATGGTTGAATTCACAAATTGGCAGCAATGGGAATACTGGATGAGTGAGATATACCAAGAACATATTGTCTGGAGATGACAACCACAAACATGTTTTCCTCCTGGTAAGAAATATAGTTTCCAGAGCAGCCTATTCCTCCACATGCAGCAGCATATTTGCATTTGGATAGAATCAGGTGGTGAAATGCCCTCTAAATCTGCCTAGGCACAGCCACAAAAACACTCCAAGTACTTCCAAACATCTAAGCCAAGTCCTGGCTGGTTTAGCAGCAGTCCACCTGGTTTTCCTTTCCTGCTTCCCATAGCCTTTCTTGTTCTGCACGCTAAGCCAAAGCATACTTTGTCCTTCAGTCCATTTGGCATAGTGAAACAGAAAATGAGAGTGGAAACCACAGGCACCCATGGATGCTGATGCCGCTGTGGTCAGCGGAGCCTGAGCTGGCACTGGCTTGTGCTCTTGGTAGCACTGAGCGCGCTGTACTGCCAGTGGTGGCATCTCCCAGGCGCAGGCAATGGCAAATCCCAGGTACAGCCAGCCCTGCTCTCCTTGGCACACTCATCCCATTAAAACCCATGGCACACTTTGCTAAAGTAAATGGCTCTAGCCTGAGTAATCTTGTTCCAATTTGAATTTGCATAATTGCCTTCTGCTTTCATATCTCCTGCAGTTCCTTTCAGGTAAAGTCTTCTTGCCTTCTTATCCAAGGTAGTTGCTTAATGCTACACTTTGCTTTAAAACAGCAACCATTTTCTCCCCCCAAGCTAGCTGCATTACCAAGGGTGGGTGCGTATGTTCCAATGCACTTCAGAAAATTAACGTATTTTGGAAAGGAAGTATTACAAACTTGCTATCAACATGCACAGCAATAAATCAGGGGCAACATCTATTCCACATGCCTAAGGATGTTCATAACGCAATTGAGAGGTGCAATTACAGCTCTGCTCCTGAGTGAGTTTTAATTTTGCTGTCTTTGCAGTTGGTAGCTGTGGCACCCAGCATTTCAATATAGGCTGTGTACCTCTGCCTGGGTCAGCAGCAGGAGACCACGGGGCCATGATTTTATATTGGTAGCACCTGGGTTTGGCAGGGATGTCTGCACACTTGACAAGACTGAGAAAGTGGTGAGAAACAGAAGACCCTGGTGCCCTGATTGCAGCAAATGATTTTGAACCTTTCTTGATTGTCTGGTGTGGTCCTGACACCTGACTATTGGTAAGTTTGAAACAAGAAAGAGCATTGCTTTGAAAAGCTAACGATCCAATTTGCACTGAGAGCAAGACAAGTAAAGACACGTTTGGTGTGTTAGTCTGGGAAAACTCACAGGAGACAAATACAAGAATAGAAAGGACTTTCAAATAATGCCCTTCCTTTAGAGAAAAATAACAACAACAACAAAAAAAAAGATGCCTGTGAGGATAAACAATCACTTGTGTGCCTGTTTCTTTCCTTCTTGGCATTTGCCAGCATTTGGTTCTTATCTACCTTGCACTCCACCTGGTTGTGCTGTTGACCATGAAGTCCCAGCCTGAGAGGTTATCTGGAAAACAGGAAATAGTTTGTGACTAATACCATCTCCATGTGCTGTGAGTCAGAAACTTTGGCGACAGAAAAGAAAAAAAGATTTTTTTTTTTCTTTTCTAAAAAGAGGAGATAGTTTCCTGGGACAGAGAAAGGAAAGAAAGGAAATTAATTTCCCCTTTAGAGCCTTGTGTGAGGCTGCTGAATGTCAAAGACAGGTGTCACATGGCTGGCACAAGAAGCCACAGATGAAATTTGTAGCTCTGTGATAATCTATTGCTTCTGGTACAGCTGATTTGATTAATTCTGATGTAAAGAGCACCTCAATCTGTTGATTTCATCCTTCTTCAGAACATGTTTCTTAAGAAGCAGGGTTAGTGCCAGGCTTTATTTACCTAAGATCCCTCCAGGAGGGAAAAAAAAAAAAAAAAAAAAAAGTGAAAAGAAAGAAGAAACATACTTTCTTTCAAGTCCTGCTTGCTCAAATTTTGATTCAGGTTTTATGTCTGCCTTCTCCTAGCCTTGCAATTCACTTATTTTTCTTTTATTTTTTTACAAGTAATTTTACAAGACCAGGTCTTTGCATTTTCCATGAACGGAGACTCATGTTTTTGGCACTCTCATTTTGTTTTCTGTGAATCTGTCTGAATTTTAAGGTAAAACTCCATAGCATAACATTGTCCAAGGGAGGACACAGAGCCCATCGTGTTATGAATTGGGGAAATGCATTGTGCACTGCAGTTCTGGACTCATCTAGGGCAAAACCACGGTTTTGCAATATACTTATGCTAAATTTAATACAAATCTTGGCATTACTGAAATCCTCTCCACAGCATGCTTTTCAGCCCTATTCCTAGTCCTATCCTATGATAGATCTTGTAAATGAGACTGCATAAAGCCGTTTATTAGCTGAGTCCAGTGACACTTCTGTGCTGGTGAAATCTGTCTCCTAGCTGATTATGTGGCTGCTAAAACCCTGCAGCCAGAGGAGAGGGGAGCAGAGATTCCCTCCCCAGGTCTCCCAGGTTCCCTCCACAGCTCTGCCAACGATGTGGTGTGACTTAAATGAAATCTATTAACTTCTCTGTGCGTCAGCAGTGCAGGGCATCTGTTTACTGGGGAGCTGAAGACTCCTTCAGCTGCTTTGTAAAGTGCCTCAAAAACCCAACGCAGAGGCAGCAGTGAAATGCAAAGAGCACAGCCTTGCAGGCACTATGCAGAGTGCAGAGACATTTGATGTTTGGGCTCATATGGCATAGCTGTGGTGTGAGAGTCCTTATTTTAGTCCACTCCCCATCCTGATCTCCAAAACGAGTGAGTATATGCATCTTTTCTGCACCAGGGAGGGCTATGGAAAGGCAAGAGGAATATCCTAGGACAATGGCAGCCCTTTGGCTGTGCAGAAGGACCAGCTCCCTATTGAATCAAATGCCCTAAATGCAGAACTCCTTGCTGTGGTCCTGGTCCCTCATATGCCTTCCTTATTTATTCATCTCTGCAGGAGTCAGACACAAGTTACTTCAGAGGTCTTAATGTACTTTGGGGTATCATAAGATGAAACGTTATGTCGTTTGATGTCCCTGGACAGGCAGTAGAGGAAGCAGAATCTCATGCCATGCTTTGCCTCTGCAGTATGTCCATTTTGCACCACATTCTAAGGCTCTGGCAGAGATGGGTAGGAAGAAGAGAAGAGAGAGGGAACACCTGTAGAGGTGCATCTCCAGCACCACCATTAAAGTCCAGTTGCCTAATTATCAGGGCCAGTTTAGGTAGAGAGGAATCCATGCTTATATATTACTTTTTCGAAAGCAATTGTAATTGCTCCATGCACAAGAACTTGGGACTTTGAAGACATAATTACTCTTGTGCTTGTGTGAATGAGGTTCTTGAGTCTCACTTGACTCCAATACATCCAAGGTCCATGGTTTCTGAACTTCACTTGGATTTATATTTAACAGATACTTTGCGTGCTGGGTAATTTTTGAAGCAAAAATGTTGCTGCTGCCTATGTACCCAGGATGCTGCCAGAAGAAAGGGCTACACCCCTGCTAATGGCTCCAGAGAAAAACCCAATTGTTGCCACATACTGAATTTGAGCAGAGTTTGAGTCCATCAAGCACCACAGCTATAGGAGTTTGAAATCCTAACAACGGCTCAGGGATGAAGAAATTTCCCCACGTACATAGGCTCCAGAATAAATGTTAAGATGTAGCTCCTGATGATAGCACCTATCTCCACGTGGCTATTGCTGTCCCTGGAGAACAGAGCTGGCAAGTGCACCAAGGGAGGGAACATCATGAGGGCATGGCCAGAGCTCCCCTCAAATCCTCCCATGAGCAGCAACAGACTGCAATGCTAGGAGGAGTGGTTACGGGACAGCTAGTGCACGGTCATTTCTTGCACTCAGGTAGTCTTCGTGGGAGTTGTTCACGCTTGTCTCTGTCTTGCATTTCTTGAGCCCTTCACAGGAGTGCAATGCTATGGCATATTACTTTACATGGTCTCACTTGCATGCAGGTAATGCCAGAAGAAGACTAGACCTTGCATTCTGACCACCCAGTGAATGACTCATGCTCACAGAGAGAAAACTGGGTTTATCTGGATGCTTATGGAACCACATTGCACAATCAATACAGAAATGAGAGGCCTGACCCGCCTACCCCACTGTAAGTTATCATAAGCCCATTGAAATCAGTTAAGTTAAAAATATGAAATTAATATGAGGCCTGGAAGCTGATGGACTTAGACCTAACCAACTCTAAGGCGTCTGACACGGAAGGTTTTCCAACTTCAGAAAACTATAGGTTTCTTATCACTGCTGTTAAGGAACCACTCATGCTTTTAGGAGAAATTTTTAAAAAGTTCCTGCTTATCATAAACCCTTCTTCACTGCTCCTGTAGTGGGTGAAAAGCCTGAGACTGAATATCCTCAGGGCAAAAAGCATATACTTTATCAAAAAAGAGTACTTAATTAAGAGTGGAGAAATCTATTTGAAAGAATATACTTAATAAACTTTACAGAACTGCAAGAAATTTTCTTTGATTACCATAGATGCACGGATTTGGAAGAGTCTGCTATATTTTTGCCACTTGTTCTTGTTTACCTTTAAGAATTTGATCATGACATACTTTATACAAGGCAGGGTCGTAGTTGCTCAAACCACACACAGGGTGAAATCCAAGTCCCTCTGAAGTCAGTGGGAACTTTGCCACTGAAAGCGAACAGTTTTAGTAAGCCAACCAACCAGAAAACCCCAGATCTAAATGGCTGAATGTATTTAGCTCTGTCAATATGTTCAGAGCTAGACTTGGTTGGAAAATGCTTTATTGTGCCATGGAAATTTATAACGAGGAAAGTGGAGGGTGGGGGAAGGCTTGTTGTTGCCAGCTCAGTTTTTGATGGAAAGGTTTTCTCCTCCATGGTGGAGGAATAGAGAAGACCCAGTCAGGGAGCTGGCAGAGTCAGGCGCAGTAATTTGGTCATGCCAAGTAAGACTTTCAGAAATTTTAGGAAGCGTGTAGGGAGCTAAGGAAATAAAGCAAAAGTTAGACAGGAGATGCGAGAGTGGGAGAAACAAATGTAAGGCTTTAGTGTAAACCAGAAATAATTCCTGGATATCCCTGTATATAAGCAATGGATCTCATTAGAGAAATTGCCAGGCCTTTGACCAAAAGAGAAAAGGGAAGAAGAGCATAAAGGTATTTGAAAATAGGGAAAAAGAATATATCCTGTCAGCACTGAAAGATGAGGAAGAAACCCAGATGATGAAAAGTCTTTAGTAAGGATTAATGCAAATAAACACACACAGGGGATGCTTTAAACTCAAATGGAAAATACTCCACATGCCTTTCTATTGAAATCCGACATATTCCTGTAGAAAACTAGTTACCAACAAAAAGAGCCAGCTGCAATTTTAAAAAGCATGCTTTCCATATTGTCAGGGTGGGACACGCTTCCTATTTGCCTAACTTTTAGCTTGCTGGCCAAAGTGGAATGGGAAAAGCAGAGTTTCCTTTTGGCCCAGTTTTCCTTGAAGCTTGAGAGATGAATTCCACTTCTGACTTTGAATCATTGAGACTTGCTGTTGGACTACAGTCAAGTCACATCCCTCACCTCCCTGTGATTCCAGAAGTTTGGCTTTTAAGGAGAAAAATATACAGAAACAGCCCATAAAGGCAGTCTCTGGATCCAAGCTGAGTTGCTGTGGATTAACAGATTAAAAGCATGGAAGTTTGTGGAGTGAAATTCAGAGAGGAACATAGTGCAGTGTCTTTGGTCAGACAGAACTTGTGTCCCCTGCCTGTATTTTCAGAAATATTTTAGCTGTCTTGTGAAAGGATTTTATTCAGAAACAGACTGTGGTAGTGGGGAAGATGTATGAATGCATCCAACTGCCAGCCCAGAACCAGCTAATTAGCTAAATGGGTCTAGTGTCTGGTTGCAAACTGGGTAGATGCTTCTCCCACCTTGTAAATTCTTTGCATAATAGAGGAAATAAAACCCATTCTTTTTATGAACTTGTAATTAACTAATGTAAATGGGATTCCAATAGGCTCATTATACCCTGTCAGAGTTTGGCAGTGGTGGTTAATGCAGCTGGCCTGACCCTGACCTGCCATGTGACATAGAGCAAGATTTGTCCCTGTGTGCCATCTGTAGAATAGGGACAATGGTACATGTCTTCACCTTGCTTATGATGAGCCAGCGACGCAAGACTTCACTAACTTGTGCTTGCAACACCATTTGAGTGCCTTGGATGAAAAGTGTTGGAGGGGGCCGTGAATCACACTTGGCCACATCCCATTACTCCATGTTCTCTGGGAAGATTTTCAGCATGCTGGCACAGTGCGGCAGTCACAGCATGGCAGTTGCCTCATGTTTGCCTGGCACCTCCAGGGAGTCCTTCAACTGGGAGCCACACAGTGCCCATCATGCAACCCTTCTCTCGAGGGACAGAGAATCTTTGCGCATTTGTATGTGTCTTTATTTAATGAAGTAATTATGCGTGCTAACGACATTCTTCGAGAAACATCCTATCTGAAGTTTCCCACCATTCTTGCACCGGTAGTTTTCCCCCTTCCCTCCTCCTTTACCTTATTAATTTATGAAGCAGCTAATTATGATCCCTCCAGGCTAAATAACTGTGCAGTTAGAGATGCACTAGATGAGTGGGTATGGCAAGGCAATGCAGAGCATTTTTCTCTTCGCCTATTACATGTATTGTTTTAGGTAATTAACATCCACTTTGTAGTGGCAACACAGACGCCTTGCTGTCTGTACAGCTTCTTGGCTCAGATCCTTTCAAATACTCCCTGGTACACTCCTTGCAAAACCATGTGAAGTGTTATATAATTCTTTGGGTTGAAAGGCAATTGTGTACATCCAGGTTATTAAAGGGATCTATATATGAGTACAAAGCTAACTTTTCAGGCATTATCCAAGGTACCTGAGGCTTACGGTCAGTTCAAATGACTAAAAGCATTCAATAAAACCTAGGGAGACTTGCCCCCTTCCTCTTTGCCTGTCCCTTAGCAGTTTCAAGTTTATGCCTAGGAATACTTAGAAAAATATTAACACGGGTGTTATATGTTTCAGGTCAACACTTGCAACATCTCAGCACTTTGAATACTTACACATGCTCAGCTCTGGACAGTAAAAAACTCAAAGGCAGTCCTCGTCTGCTATACGTTCCCCTCTCCTAAAAATGTAGGCACATAGAAACTAGCTTGAACTTGGAGATTTAGCAGCATGGGTATCTCTGGCGTTCTTTTAACTGCCACTTACCGACCTTGGTTTGGTGTGTTTGTATGAAGACTTTTGAAGAAGAGAGCATGGTGGATTAGCAGAGTGGGAAGGGAAAGACATGCAGCCTTGGGAAAGGTAAAAAATGTGGTAGGCTGTGAAGACAATGACAGACAAGGTCAGGGTAAAGACAGCTCTGGAAGCCTTAAGAAGTCCAGCTATACTGTTAGCAATGAATGCTCAGGTACATTAGAATAAACAGTACTTGGGACAGGAACAACTTGTGGGCACCTACTAAACAAGATTATTATTATTATCGATGGAGTCTGTGTGCCTCTTTTGCGCTTGCAGACTTTTCACAGTCCACTGCCTGGGACAATCGGTGCTGTCTCTAAGCTGAATGAATACTAAGGGCTGCAATAAAAAGCCACACTGACAGAAGGGACTCTTGCTGCATTGTTTGGTGCTAACTCCTGTTTTTTACTCTGTTGCTGTTTTGTGTCTTCACAGAAATCTAGGATCTTCTCTTGACTCAAATCTGCCTTTGTGAGTTATCATACAAAGAGGATTTTACGGAGAGGACCAAACCTGGTCCTCTTTATAACTTCAATCTGCTGTCCAACCAATAGTGTGTGTCAATGCAGTTGCTCATAAAGTTAAGAATCAGACAGGGCCGTTTAGCATGTGGGCTGGTGCTTTGCAAGTTTAATTGCACAACATTGCTCGCAGTCGCTGACCTGCAGCACCTGCAGCATTTGAGCTCAAGCAGGGCCATCCAGTTCCAGCGCAGGGTGCCAGCAGAGCCGGCCGGGCTAACAGCAGTGGAGGATCTTGCCCAGCCGGTGGAAGGACAGACACCACTGAGTCAGGACAGAAACATCAGTCCCACTCCCACTTGGGACTTGTGAGCAGCTCTCTGATGCCCTCCATGCTTGCTCAACATCTTCTTCTCCAGTTTGTCACCTGGGCATGAACCCTGTGTTTTGATCTGGATGAAAAAATGCTCATCAGCATTTTTCAGACTTGTGGGTATCATTTGCTGCTCATCCTTGTAAGATAGAAATCCATCCCCTCCCAACAGATATGAAATTATTAATTGCTGTTGTAAATCAGCAGAGTGTGCTGTAAGCCAGCCGTGACAAATACCCTGGGGAGCAGCTATGCAAACAAGATGGTTGATAAAAACAGAGGAAGAAATACATGTTAAGCTGTGGAATGGAAAGAGAAATACTTTCCTTTCCTTTCCTTTCCTTTCCTTTCCTTTCCTTAAAAAAAAAAAAAAAAAAAAGGAAAAGAAAAACAGTACTTCATGGGGAATTTCAGGGCAATTTCAATACAAGGATGCATAATCTTTCTTTTTCACTTTTGTTAGTGTGAATTGGAAATGTACTGGGTGAGTTTTACCAAAGACAGTGGAAGGATCAGTACAAAGTATGAATAATATTATGAATAATATGGCATAACTGGCAGCCCCCAGGTAAGCGGGGTGTGTGCGCGCATGTGTGCCACATTGAAAGGGTCAGAACATAAAGACAGAATAAATTTTTCAGGCCAAGATGCATCAGGTGGCTATGTGGAATAAGAGGTCTCCATACAGATGGTCGGAAATGGTGTGTGCTGGGCACCAAGTGTGAGTGGAGAAACGACACGGAAAGATGTAATACAAGTCAGGATACTGAAGAAAGACTGAAGGAATAGTTTTCTGGCTGAATTAGACCAGCAGGAGGTGCTAGATGCAGCTGCGAGAAACAGGTTCCTGTAACGCAGGGGGGAGGACCACAATGGAAGAACAGACGGAGCTGCAGACCTCAGTGTTGCTCTAGCCGATACTATTAATAGTTATTCTCATTCATGAGCCTCAAATTCACTAACAAATTATTGAAAAAAAAAATTCTCTCCATCTGTTTTCCAGCTTTTATACCAAAATTCTAATTTAAGACATTAACTAAAATGGAAAGAGATTTTCCTTTCATTAACTTTGAGTGTATCCAATTTGTGTCTCATGTGTTTCCATTTTTTTTTTTTTCTTCCTGAAGGGTTTGTTTTTCTGAAGCACAATGGAAACACCACACTTATTTCCTTTCTTCTTTTTTTTCTTCTTTTTTCTTTTTTTTTTTTTTTTTAAACAATTTCTGAGACTTTAGACTTTTATGAACCTGTCAATGACTCTGGCCACCTTCCAGGTTCCCTGGGGCAGGTGTGAGGTAAGCAATTGATGCTACCTAGCAGAGGTACCATTATGATCTAGGACTACCCAGACCTTAATTTTATTTCTTAGCACTGACACCTGCCAGTAAATACAGAGCATTCAAAAGCAATCAGAAATGGATGCACCAGTTGCATGTTTATCCTTTTAAAGAAATGTTTGTATTTGTTCTTCTTAGAACTAGCTAGTTCAAAATGGACATTTAGCAGCTTTTCATAAACACATTTTGTCCTGCTAATGATATACATGAAAGTGCTTTTCTGCACGTTTGATGTTCTGAGAGCTCTGGGTTTGGCAGGCACCAACTCTGGCTTGAGATATCTCTAAGCCACAAACAGCTGGAGGCAGAAAGCAGATCCTGGGGAAGAATCACCACGTGCTTGTCCTCTTCACACGTTCTACCCTTAATATATGCTGCTGGCCACTACCGTAGACAGGCTACTGACCTAGGCAGACCTCCAGCTTCACCCAGTGCAGCTGTGCTTGCATTATCGGTGCCATATGGATCAATGACTGCAAAAACTGAGTGCAAAACAAAAGAACTCTAAGTGCTGAGTGATTATATGGAACTCCTTTCTTATAACTTACAGAAGGCACTCACACCTCTGTGCCAGCTGTAAGCAATGCAGCCATCCCAGTGCCTAGCCAATAAAAGCATCTTACCAAAGTATCGTACGTTCCCTAGACTCACACACTGTAGCTCACAGATTAAAATTAATACGTTGTAGTGTTATGTAAAAAAGCTCAGAGTTTCTTGTCTGGGAGATGAAGAATAGCCTGGCACAAAGAAAAGGGACAATAATTGCCAAATTAAATCAATATAATTTTTAACCAGCACACAGAATAAATGATACCATTATAGACTGTTCTATAAAAACTGTTCCTCTAACTTTTATGAGAAAACAAACACAATTCCATTGGCTGGATTTTTCCTGTATGTTCAAAAAATTTAGTTTTATTTACTAATGTAAATGTCTTCCCTTTCCATAGTCAGGCAATCAGTCCAACATACATATTGGTATAGGAACAGCAAACTTTTCATTAATATTAAAACTGCTGCTTTGCAATGGGCAATGATGATTCATGCAAAAAGCTTACTTTGTGGGAAAATGAAGCTTTGTAGGTTTACATTTCATGTATTTGTTCTTTTCATGTTATGAATAACTGCTGTTTGCTTGAACTAAGTTATTACTACAGGGATATGAGTGTATTTTCCTAAAGGCCAAATCTGCTGCTATTGTCATTGTGCCATTAACATTAATGTGTCCTGAAGTCAGTAGAACTGTATAAACTTCTGCAGAGATTTCCTCCAAAAATAGGAATGAAAATAAGATAGCAGTTTTTCATTTTGAAGCTTCTTTTGCTGTTTCATCCATTTTGAGGGTGGTTTCTCTAAAGAAGAGGCTGTTGTGCTCACAGACCTGATATGCATGTCCATGTACCATTTTGTGAAAAACTGCAGGAATGCCAGCTGAAGACCATTTTTGTAAAACTAACATCTGCCTAGCACAGAAACTGCAGTATGTCTGAGATTAACTGGTTTTGGCAAGAATTTTCTGCTGAAATTACTTACAATAAGGGAGCTCTACTGTAGTCACGCTGATGGTGTTCAGATTGGGCCATTCTTCACAGTTCTAATGTCCTGCACTTCTAACGCACTGCTAAACCTGGTGTGACACTGCTGAAAACCTCCTGGGTGTTTTGGAACTTGCTTCTCTATGCGTTACTGCCAAAATAAAGGGGATATTTTCTAAAGGCATGAGAGGAGTTCACACATGATTTATTGCATGGATATTATGCAGTTGCAAAGGCTGAGCCGCATCTCAAGTTGTGCTGGAGCTACCCCCAAGTTTACAGAAACTCGTTTGAACTTAGCTTGTTAGGGTTTTCAGAGTTTCTCCTTCAGAGTTATTGAGACCCAAGTTCTGTATCCAACTCTACAAACTAATTCAGAAATTCTATATTCCCAGATTTGCAAGAATTTTGTCAAACCTAGGGAAAGTTTCTGGGTTGCAGTACAAGTTTTCAGTTGGGTGGAATTGATGTGGCATATGGGGCTTCATGATGAAAAATTCTTCCAAGACAGTGCTGTAGTATATGACCAGGAGATTAGCTCCATGCATTTCTTCATCCTCACACACACACACAGGCAACTTCTCGTATAATGTGGCATAAGCCCTCCTTCAAGCTCATGCAGAGAATATGCTGGACAAAACAGCTTTTTATCTAAGCTCTGTGGGCCACATATATGAAACAAAGTTGCCAAACACAAATTAATGTGTAATTATTTTTCTTGCCTGAATCACTTTCTTTCATGTGTCATAACATGCAGAGTAAATAGCACCACACCTTTTTACTTTAATTGTGGTAATCTGATCTCTCAGCCACAAGAAAGCCTTCCCTAATGCTTTCTTTAGAATGGACTTTCAAGGCAAAGCAAGAGCAGTAACTGTAATAATCACCTCTTCTTTTCTTTTGCTGTCAGAAGTCAGGGGGTTGTTAAACTAATCAAGAACCAGGACCACATGGCAAAAAATAAGTGCCCTAAAAGACAAGTGGAGGTAAATATTTGGCAGGTAATTTAAGGTAAAAGTGGGATATTTTTTTTTTTTCTGATTTGCATGGTGACTAATTATTTATGTGGTAAACATAAGGCTCTCTAGCTTTATAGCAGTACCATAATGGGAAACGTTATACAATTTATCTGCTGGGATTGTCTCAGAGTTTGGAGGAACAGAACTTAGTAGCAGCAGGTGTCATCTCAGTTTCATCAAGAATCTTCTGTCCCTGGAGAATCATTAAGACAAATTGAATTTCATTAGCAGGGTTTGGCACATGTCATGCATTGGGTCCTT
>VXAV01005458.1:297296-322127 GCA_013399715.1 Alectura lathami | reverse complement strand
ACTGAGGCGCACATATTTCCTATAAACTATTCCAAGGAAGTGCAAATTTTGCTGAAGATCATTCATCTTATGAAAAACAGACTTCTCTTTGCATACTCTGTTAATATTTCATTGAATTGCAGGGATGGAAGGATCTTCAAGCTCAGCTCCTTGCAGTACTTTTGGTCCAGGCCTCCCACAGGTTACTGGTGAACACTTTCATACCTTGCGAGAACAAGTAGCTGTCAGGAAGGGTCACTCTTCTTTGTATCTTGTCGTCTGGGGATAACACATGGTGGCACCTAAAGCAAAATGGTCTTAAGATCCTTCAGTGATGGAGATTGCTTACACAGCTTGTGGAATCTCATCCAGTGCTGAAGAATCGTCAATGTCTAAATTCAAAGTCCCCCTTTTTTTTTCATCTGTATCCCCTACTTCTTGCCTGATACCAACTCAGTGTGGAAAATAGTTAAGAGCCCTCTCCCTTGAGGAAATATTTATGTAATTGAAGACTGCCTTGATATTGTATTTGGATGTGTCTTGCCCTGCCCAAACTACTTCTTTCATTGTTTCTTCACAGTAGGTTTTCTAAACCTCTCATTATTCTTGTTACTCTTCGAGGGACCTAGCTGAATCACGTGGCTCTTAGATTCTGCATTTGAAACTGCAATGCCAACAGTGGAACAGCTGTTGTATGCATGACGGATACCACACATGTTTATACCTGTGAGCAAAGTGGTCAGATATTGGAAGATTTTCTTGGTAAAAGAAATCTGTGAAAAATTGAAAGTTTAATTTTCTTAAATTTTAGGTACTTCACCATTCAAGTGCCAAGATTAAGTGACATGCATTATCGCTGGCAGAGGAATGCTCAGTGCCTTGTAAACAGTAGCTGCAAGATCAGAGCCTGAAAAGTTTTACAGTGGATGAAAACAAAAAGCAAACAAACAAACAAACAAACAACAACAACAACAAAAACAAGAGAAATACCTTGCAAGGAAGGACTCATCTACTATAAATTAAGGAGGGAGGTTTAACGCTCAGATTTTATTTCTTGCTAGGTAGATAGTAATGAGCTAATGCCAAGGAAAAAAATGAAATACAATGAAGAAGAGAAAGATGAAATATTGGTTTATCTTCCAAGTATTGCCCAAAAGTTAAGAGTTAAAATAACAGAAACATGTCAGTGATTTAAAGCAATATCTCCTGATGGCTTTTACTGTATTCTCTGCCTTACTCTGCCTGGTATTCTTAGATACCCACAGCTTCCAGGGCTGTTGGAGAGTGACAGATCTGGAATCACACTACTCAAGGTTCCTCCTGGTGGTACAGTTATAGACTAGGTGCAGAGGATATTGTTTCTGTGTACAGAGGATTTCCTTACATGAATAAGGAGTAACTAGTTCTTCCCCTTTCTCTGACAAAAAATGGCAAGGGAAAGAAAAAATATCCCCACCCATTACCAAATGCCTCTCTCACTTCCTAGGAACCTGAAACAATTTTCCAAAAGTCCTCCTCACAGCTGCCAAATCTCACTGATGTTTCTGTTGGGTAAGTATTTACTGCAAGATCAAGACAGACTCCTAAGAGAGTTTTTTCCACCCCACCCTTCCATCTTGCATGTACATAACAAGGCAGTTATTCCATGCACAAGATGAGATGGAAACTCTTGAAGCTGTAGATGGGATTCAGACAGGCTGGGGAATGTGGCAACTTAGGAAAGAAGTTGGCCAAGAGCTTAGGACACAAACATCTTGCAAATATTGTTCTGCTGTCTGTTGTTCTAGTGGCTTATTTTCATACTGGTGTGGTACAGAATGCATCCTGCTGTCCCAGTTTCCTCCAAGGATGGAAGATGTGTTCTGCAGGGCACAGCACTAGCTAATAAGCTGGACCTGAAGAAGTAACTCAAACATCAGCATAAGCCATTAATGTGACTCTCTTTGGCAGCAAATAGATCCCATTTCACACAAAGTCCAAGCAGGTTAGGTGGAGTGCTGAACAACAGTGAAGCTCTACCAGTTGTAACATCCAGAGTGGCTTGATGGGAGTCAGTTGGAGCACTTCTACATCAAACTCTTTTGTATCACATAGGAACAGGAAAATCTTCATTTGTTAGGCAGAATGAAATGAAATGAAATGAAATGAAATGAAATGAAACGAAATGAAATGAAATGAAGAGAACGAGGAGAAAGATATATAGCATTCAACCCCCCTTTGGATCAAATACTGTGCAGACATGAACCTCCTAACAGCAAAATCAATTTTGGAAACTAGACAATACCTAAATCCTCAAAAAATAACTCCAGAGAAACATATGTGTATACGCAGCCCTAGATGAATCAATATCTCTTTGCAGGTCAATAGCTTGAGAGGAAGAATGCTGGAGGTAAAGGCCAAGAACCCTGTTCTTGGATGGTAAAAGCCACATGAGGGATCTGTTTTCATGCTCCCTCTTTCTCATAATTGTTCTTTTTCTCATCTTGTACTTGTTTTTGCTGTTGGAACACAAGTCTGATTTTGTCTTTAATCTCAGCTGTGGCTTCTATGTGCTGTAAATACATAATAACAATGTCATCATCAGTCTCTTGCCCCATGTATTCTTGGGGATATCGTGTACCAACAGCAGCATTCCTCCTTCCGTGCGGAAAGATCAGGCTGGAGATGATCTGCCTCTCACTAAGGCACAGACTTCTTTTGAGACCTTCAGTCCCAGTGCTACCTCTTCTGATGCCCTCACAGTCTTTACCCCACTCTTCTTTGTAAGGCAGGATTCCTAGTTCAGGTGTTAAAGGAGCACTTAGCAACCTCTCCTATCTCTTTACAATTATCATGTGAGGAGCCAAAGAGCAAACTGCAAGCTGCCTTCCTACACAAAGTCAAGTGTGAGGAAGGCATGATGCTGGAAAATGTGAAAAGGAATTCTTTGGAAATCAAAATAGGTTTTTAATAACAGCACTGACAGGAATCTGAAAGTGGTAATCCTAGCAGGTCTGTAAATCACTTCCCCGAACACTGAAATTCAGGCTGAGATTCCTGTAACATCATTAACTTCAGCAGGCATGAGGTATGTGGCTACACCCATCTGCCAGTTTTCTCTCCCTGTCTCTCACAGTCATACCCATGATCCCACTCTTTCATTTTTTCAGTTTTATATTTCCTACGTCTCACTTGTTCTCTCAGTTCTAGTTCTAGAGCAGCCATGCACTGAGCTCTGTGATTGAACCTGGGATAGCGAATGGCTGAATGGCCAGAGACGTTTTTTGCACGTTTGATTGCTTATAGCATGGTTTCAAATCTGAGTTACAATTTCCATACCCAAATCTGTCTCTCCTTTTTGGGACATCCCAGAAGGCAAGCTTTCTTCCAGCTGAAGAAGCTTATCATATTTTTTTTTACCTCTAATACCAATGTCAGTGGGAAGGGTCCTTTCACATAAGACCCTTTCATGGTCTGAAAGCTGTCTGAGGTCTGGTTTTGAGCAAATACAGGTTACTACACCTGCAATGTGTGAAGAGGGCAGCATCAGCTTCATGTAACACTTACTAAGTGGAAGCACTTAAAGGGAAAATTTCCCCACCTCCAGTCTGTAGGTTCTTTATTTCATGGAACACAAGAATTAACTTCAGTTCTGTCTTCTGTATATTAGACATTGACACACTGACTGAGGGCCCCATACTGCATTGACCTTGTCTGTTCTTCCAAACTCTGCTGTTCCCCAGATTTCAAGGCCTTCACTGGGGAGGGTTCAGTTTCCGTAAGGAACCACTCTGGAGTCAATTCCTTCTGTTAAGTACCACCTCTGTGATTGTCGTGGTTTCTAGCACAGTCGAATCTGTGAATGCTGAATGAGAAGGGATTAGGAATACATTACTTATAATTAAAAATAAATTAAATGCTATTCTATACTACTGAGTTTGATAAATGTGGTGCTGGCCACCAGAGGAAGGTGGACATTGACCAGGAAGTTTTCACCACGTATTTACATACAGTATTTTTTGTGGGTCTTGTGGAAGAAAAAGCTTATTTTAAAAGCCATGTAAATTAAGATATTAATTACAGTTCTGAGACATGGAGGGCAGTTTCTTCAAAAGGAAAGGACAAGAACTCCTTAGAATTTTGAGCTCTGGCATGTTTCTAGTTCTTCTTACTCAGAGGATATATAAGACTCTTGTTCTGACTTTGGTATCTTTGCCTCAGTATTTGGGATTGTTTCACAGAAGATGTCTACTGCAGCCACTACCAAAAAAAAAAAAAAAAAAAAAAAGAAAAAGAAAAAAAGCTGTTTTAAATGAAGGAACATCAGTGCATTCAGGTATTAAGACAAATACTAGCACTGACAGGGACTTTTCCCTGTGTATCTATTCCCAGCTCTCCACTGGTAAAAAGATCAGGGAAACCAGGGAAACACTACTCTCCTGTTGTAAAGGATCTCAGCCTTAAAGCTAAAGTTCAAACCGCACACCCCCAGATTCACACATTCATAGATGTCAATATCTCTGGTACACCTCAACAGCTTGCTCAAGTACCTATTGACTTCAGTGCACCTACACAGCGATCCCAGCCAAAGGTCTGTCCCCATCAGCAATACTAAGATGTCACAGGAAAAGGCCAGGAAATCTCACAAAGCTCAATGCATTTTCGTAACATGCAGGAAACTCACTGTTCCCTTTAGTCAGAGAAATCACTTTGTTATGCATTATACTGAAAAAGACTCAGTGTCACAGTGAATTTAAAGATCAAATATATGCAGGAGAGTGAGGAAGATCCAGCAACCTGCATAGAAGTTAAGGTCCTCCCCGAGCTTGTTAACATAAAGCCAATATGTAGCTATGTGCCTCCCCTACCTACAGATAAAGGATAAGGCTGATTCATGCTGGTCAGCTAACCCATCAGGAAGCACATCTGCGATTATTCAACACTGCGGGTCAGGAAGGTGTGCAGGTAATATCTCTCTTCTGTCAGCAGAGTAGATACACAACCCACGGGCAACACTCTATGCAATGCCCAACTAATTTGTCTTCAACACGTCATCAGGCTCCCACGCTTTAAGTTCAGTCCTGGTTTGGCATCAGCGGTACCCGAGATTTCTCAAATCCTTTTCTAAGAAATACATTTATGAGAAAATATCAGATCAAGCATTTTTTATTTCAGGTTTGCTTCAACTCATTGGCCTCACTGGTGAGCCAGAGATATCCCGTTTCAAAGAGGAGCAGGATTGCTTCATTTGTGCTTACCCTTTTCTTATGCCTTCCCTTAGGTATCTGCAGTCAAGGACAGGATGCTGAGCTAAAGAGTTCCTTGGCCTGACCCTGTGTAGTTGACCTCTCTTAAGCCTGTTTATTACTTCACCTCCTTGCTGACCTCAGCTGGAGGTAAGTGGATCTTGTAGTAGGTTGACAGAAGTACCTGCGTAGGTTCCAAGAAGACTAAGAAAGGAAGATAGGTGTGTTAATTTATTTTTGATAATTTTGGGTGGAGCCCTCCTACTCATGGCAAGCTGCCATTGGATCATAAACATACTGTGCTCTTGCTTCAGAGCCTCCTTTCCCCTCCCCCCAGGTTTGGCTTGATATGATTCCCACTGCAAATGTCTTTGAAAATGTTTAAGCTGTCATTGGTAGATGGAAAAGTAGATGCACAGCATGTGACCCCTTTGTGAAGAAACTGTCTCTCTGCTACAACGTACGCTCAGATCTTGTTATTATTCTCTGTGGTGGTGCATTTTTGTTTCTTTTTTTGGAAGTCATCCCTACAGACTAGTTGTGATTAAATGTCTGATGTTTAAAGCTTCCATGAGCCTTTAAAGTCCTGTTTTGCAATTTGGGCTTTAGGCCTGGGAGGTCCACAGTTCAAATCTCAGCACATTCCTCACTGCTGTTTTTAATTATGATTTGATATGGACATTATTGCTGCAGGGATCTCTCTCACACTTCAGAATGCACAGTTTACTAAAAGTCAAGAGACGCCAATCAAATTGGGTCCTAGTTCAAAAGAATAAGGCCTGTAGCGGCTTCATTTTCTGCCTATAGAAATATTTGGTTGATGTTTAGAGGTGACATACCTAGCGGAGGGAAGGAAAATAAAAAAAAAGCAAGGGGCAACCTGAAAACAGAAACCTCTCTGTGGGGTGAGATATGCTTAGTCCTGGATCACCTAGGGAAGCATTTCACAAATTCAGTAGTCTGCCTCTCCTTGTCTCTCTCTCTCATGTCATTGTAATATCAGATTGCATTATTGCACCTTCCTTTCTACAAGGTCTGCAGGTTGAAACTAGGACTGGCAAAATAATGGAAGGGAAAATAAACTGCTTTGTTTAAATTTTGTGAGATTAATTAATTGTTTGATTGGGAGAATGTATTCTTCAGCTCTAAATACAATTTCGGCAGAGTCCAAGGCCTACTCTGTTTGAGCATTATCTCTTACTGCAGCTGATAAGTGAAGGACAGGAACTACAAGAGCAGAGCTCTTGACAGACAAATGACCATCCCCAGTCTGATGGCTCATACCAGGCCTGACAAGACATAATTCTGGCTGATTTGTGAGGCTCAGTTATTTTCCTAAATCTCAGGATGGTGTGCACATCTCCTTCCAAGCTCTCGCTGTTTTTAATACATAATATTGATCCAGCGGGAAAGGTGTCTTGATTTTACACCATCTTTGCTGCTTAGCTTGGGTTTTTTGGGAGTGGGTCTGAGGCATCCCAGCTGAGAAAGTAAGTCCTTTTCACCAGCACATGCTGTCGGGTTGCTGTTGACTTTGGCTGCAAGGCAGCTTTGATCAGGACCTCTACACTGGGTTAGTATAACCACAGACACTTTAGTAAAACTGCTTTCTATTATGTAAAGTATACCCATGGCTGCCCTGAATTAAAACAATTTTCAGATGGGAGACTTTCTATGAAGGGACCATTTCATTTCACATTGCTTCTTTCCTGGTTTCCTGCATTAAAAAAGAGGGAGCCTCTACCATGGAAATTGCTTGAAATATTGCACATTCATTTTAAGATCTGCTACTAGGTCATGCTGGATCAGCATATTTTGCATCGATCAAAAAGCAAGATATTTATTTATCAAGTTTTGATTTAATTTTGTGGTTAGAAATAACAAGAAAAAGGGGAAAAGGAATGAAATCTATATTTTATAGCAGCCTGTCTTCAAATATATTGTGATGTTAAGGAGCTGGTTTTGTAAGATGAAAGAATGAGAATGTAACCTGTATCTAACACTGATGTTATGAAGAGAAAGTCCTCAGGGTCAGCAGACAATGAGCGCACTGAAGGGGTAGCTGGACTAGATCTGGATGTCAAAATGTCAGTCTGGTCTCCTTTAAGAAAAGTATTTCAAAATCTCTTTTTGGAACTGTCAGGACCATGAGATTGTTTTCATACTTTTTTATTTAGTTCTGAAGTTTAGGACTCTAATTGAGAATGGTGTGATTTTTTGTTGCATGACACTGAAATTATTACAAACATTTTGCATTCCCCTTGAGGATGGAAAGGTGAGATTCAGGTTCTCAGGTTCCTGAAGTTCCTCTAATACCTATGAAATCTTATTATTTATCACATTAAAGTTTTAAGAAGGCGTGGGGTGGCTGTCATTTGTTTTAGTCCTGAATCTTTTTTATGGCATGAATCTCTATTGCTGTGTAGTTGACAGCTACTTTACCATCATAATGCAGAAACAGAACTGGAAGTACTGGGGAATGTGACCTGCATAAATGTGGTAGCTTTGCTTTATAGGCAGTCATCTAGGAATAAGTAAAGACACACACACAGATGACTGCAAACTTCGGGACCTGAGACACAAACAAGTTTTCTTACCTGCAGTCTTCAGAAATGTTTGCAATGGTGGGTCATCATCTTAAATAGTCTTCATATGTGCACTCTAACATAACAAACCCCTTTTTTTTCAAGTTTAGACTGAACTGTAGCCTAAGTCTCTGAAAACCGCACACTACAGAGAGTCACAGTGTTGTGCTTTGTCAGTAGCTGAAATCGTAACAGGTGGGCACATGTTATCCCAGGGAGTCTCAGTCTGGAATGAGATCACCTGCCATACACACAGACCTCTTTTCACTTGGGATTCTCCACCCTCCTCTCCTACACCGTGCACTCCAATTGTGCTAGCCTTGTAAGGCTAACCTCACTAGCCCTTCCAGCCACCAAAACAGCAAAACTGGAACCAAACAAAGAGATACCTGGCTTCAGTTAATTTAATTTTCTCTTCTGGTTTCCTATCCTCCTGTACTGAGTTCGGATGTGCTTCACAATAAAAACACTTGCATACTATCAAGGTATCTGTGTTCAGAATCAAAAGAATACTGTCATACTTTGCCAGTTTGCCAGCATGATTTGCCAGACTTCCAGGCTTCCAGCCTTAGATATCATCGTATTAGCAAAGCTGAAATATCAGATATTGGAGAAATGTTGTACCTACAGGAATCCAGGCATCCTTGTTTCTCAGACAGTTCGTTTTTTTTTTATGAATGCTGAACGAGTTGCACCCAGCTACTGAAGCAAGTAATAAGCTGGGCATGCCATGACTTCCCAAAGCCACATGGTTATAGTTATATGTCCACACATGTGCTTGAACGTTTCTAACAGTTCCAGACTAAGAAAGGGGTTTTGTGATGTCACTAAGACTGTACTTCTTGCTATTCTTTCTGTAACTAAAGCTTCTGAGGGATTTTTAGGGTCATTTATTTGTTTTTAAGGAAAATGTAATTTGCAGGTTAAGAAAGAGTGCAGGGGGTCAGGTCTCCTGGGTGTATTCTTCTGAGCTCGGTTACCAACCTCTCCATGAGCATAAGTGCGATAGGAATTGCACTTAATGACTGTATATAGAGTCCTTTGAGATGGTGGATGAAGCAGTTATTGATATGCAAAATATTCTTTTGAAGAAGAGTATTTCCTCATACTTTTAGGCATGAGTAAGAAAAATACAAGATGAGAAGAGAAGATGAAGTAACTGGTCCTGCGCTGCCAGCTCTAAATGATCTTGTAGCTGCTCTGGTAAAATTTCACGCTCCTCACCTGTCCATCACCAAAGGAACAAGCAGCACAGAAGCAGCACACGCAGCCAGCTTCACCTACTGCAGCTTTCTGTCCCACCTAGAAGTCATGGATCTCAACCCAGTTAGTATTTCCACCAGTCACCCTTTACTCTCTACTAGTTAGACTGTAAATTCACTGCAAATACCTCAGAGCAGAGTCTCTGTGTCAGTAGAGCACCTTTGCACAACAAAAGAAAATCATTTCCAGGGCAACTGATGTTGAGGAAACAGCAATCTACAGAGATATTCACAGCCATGGTTGGATGCGTGCACCTGGCAGAATAAGGGCTGACAAAGAGAGGTATTGATGCTA
This sequence comes from Alectura lathami, assembly GCA_013399715.1. Taxonomy (NCBI): domain Eukaryota; kingdom Metazoa; phylum Chordata; class Aves; order Galliformes; family Megapodiidae; genus Alectura; species Alectura lathami. The sequence continues at coordinate 312,781 of VXAV01005458.1, read as the reverse complement.
CCGTGCCATTAACAGCAATGAGCCCACTGAGAGCAGATGAAGCACATCATAAGCAGTGAGAGTCAATCTGCTTCTTTTCATTATGATTTTATTTTCTCAAAGTCCATCAAAATCCCTCTTCCTCTTCTCTGCAGGGGGGGTGCTGGCAGTGATACTCCCTTTTGACACCATACTGGCAGCTGTTTTAACACGCCAACCTTATGCTAGAAAAGAAATGTCACACAGGCCCAACTTTAGCCTGCTCCCTGTATTTTTTTCCAGTCATAAAACCTGTTACATGTTCTCAAAAAGCTAAAGAAGCGTGATCCTTTCCTGCAGATGTCTTAAAAAAATTACAAGTCTGCTGTGGCTTTCATCCCATGTCCTAGTGCTTATGCAGCTCTGGTGTACAAATTAATACCACAGAAGGAAAAAAATGTATCACTGAAGGATAAATGACAGTATTAGGAGCCTGGGGAAATATCCATTTCTGGGTGAAAGAAACCCAAACAACTGAAGCATGAAATGAAGCAAAATAGCACAGCTGATTTTTATAACTTTGTTTATATATTCTGTATATATCCTAAAGAAAAAGTTTCCTGGAATTGTGGAGTAAACCCATGGTAGTTTATTTGACTCAGAGCTATCGTACTGGCCTAGCCACAGCAGGCATGTGTTTTCCATACTTGAACTCTTTTTATGATTAAATGTATTGAACATATGTAAAAGGAGCATGGCGACATGCAGTATCTGAAGTTCAAATTATTAAGTAAGTGGTAGCTGGACAGGAATTCACTTTTACCCAATGTGTTTTAGGTGAGGACAGGAGGAAAGGGGGCCATCCAGAGACATGAGTGATGGGAACCTGGGGCCGTCTTGAAGCTCTGCAACCAGGCAGCAAGACTAAGGTTTGCTGCCCCTGGGATGAGGAGGGGGGGCCAAACTGATGCTTCACAGCTTCTGCCATGGGCTGGGGAGCTGAGAAAACACCCCCAGAAAGTCAAAGTGAGTTGTGGTGTTTCTCACTGATGATGTGGGGCTCCGAGCCCTGCTTTGAAGGGACGGCACAGACTGTGCAGGCAATCACGCCTCAGGGATATGGCCAGGCCCTGCAGGCCGAAGGGCTGGGGTTGCGCACAGTGGGCCTCAGGGCCAGGACCAGGCACAGCAGGCCACAGGGCCAGGATTGCACACAGCAGGCTGCAGGGCTGGGGCCTTGCACAGCGGGCCTCAGGGCTGGTGGGTATAGCGGGCCTCTGCCCTAGAAAAACACCAGCCTGCCCTGTGCCGAAAGCCAGCTCGAACGTATCTGGGCCTGGAACATTTGTTAAAATTCAAGTCCCAATTTCTCACATCGCACTCTACAAAGAATATGATCCATAAAGCTCCTTTAGGATGTTAGAGAATATGTGGCACGTTGCTTCCCATCTCCCTCTGACATCTCTAATGGAAGAGGAAGAAAATTATAGACATACAGTAAGGTTATACTTTCATCTTTATTATGCTTTGAGGCCACTAGCAAATGGACTGATAGTTATTACACTGGAGAAGATGTAAAAATCCAGATCAGGAATAGAGTAAAGAAGGAGGCTGAGGGTGTGGGTGTGTTTGGGTCATACCAGAAATAGTGCAGCAATGTTCTGAGGAGAAGCACACTAAAACCATTTGTAAAGGGACAGCAGCTTGCAGCTAAGAAGAAAGAAAATGCAACAGGAACTGAGATAATTGCATTTTTTGAATTCCTCCTTCTTCCCGGGTCAGTTTTGAGCAACTCCATTTCTCCACATTCACACTGATAAAAGCATTATAATACCATTCATTATTAGTAAAATCCTACGTAGCCTGTCTGTATTGTGCTACGTCTAAAAATCCTTAGGTGACAACAAAAAGATTTACTTCATCTCAACTGAAATGTTGCCGCAGAAAGAAGTAATTAAAGTCTTGCTAAGGCCCTCATACACTGTAATCAGTTTTAAACACAGTTTCTTTAGATAATTTCTAATTCAGCGTATGTTTTTTGACAGATTTCATATGAGTTGCATACCACCTCCATCACAAAGCAGGAGTTAACCTGTAGCCAAAGAGATGCAGAAGTTTTCCGAGCCTCTCAATGCAGAAAAATAAAAAGCCAAGCAATCTACCACTGTCATACCTCACCTTTGTGTGATTTTATAAATGCAGGCAAGAGGGAAAGAATTACACTTTGCCCCCAGGTTCAGACTGATTGGTAAGAATCTCAGACACTTTAAGTAGGCGCCACAAATTGTGTAAGCTCTGACCTGCTGGCTTGCTGCCTAGTTCACATGACAGAGATATCTGATGGTTTTGGCAAGGCAGATTGAGGTGGAAAGGTGCCTAGAAACCAATAGAAACAGGGCAACCATCCTAGGGGTTTTGTAAAGGAGACAAACATATATAGGGTGCAGTTCTGTACTCTCTAGGGAAGAGGGAAGGAGTGAGGTTTGATCATAATAAATCTATTTGACTCCTTTTGTACTGTACAGATGGAAGCAAAAGGAGTACACTGGTATTTTGAAGACAAAGGGCCTCTTCAATCCTCCAGGCAGTTTTTAAGTTAGTGCAATGACTTTGAGTATGTATTTAACCTAAACCAAAGTGACCCCACTCTTGCTACAGCTGCTTTAATTGTGTAACATCTTGTCTCCAGGGTTCTGGAGTTTGCAAAGCTGAACAGAGTAGCATACGTGCAACCATTGCTTCTCTGGTGTTCCTTTCTGATTAGGACATGTTTTGCTTGCTTTGGGATGTTAGACTGTTCCAGAAGAAAGGAAGAGGCAGGCATTCTCGTGGCTGCCAGGTGCAATGATGTCTCAGGATACAAAGTGATATGAAGTGAAAAAAAAAAAAAAAACACATAAGAATCTGGGCACATGGGCACCTCTCATGAAATTACTGCTCCCAAAGATTCTTCCACCTTGTACCCATGGCAGTTAACTATTCTCAAAACAGACCCTCAAAGAAAGGGTGTTCATGCAAATTCCAGGGCTGCAAGGAAGAAAGATCCATGAGGTCTTCTGCCATGACAAACTCCATCACTCTTATTCCTGAGGACAGTACAACAGAGAAGAGCAAAGAAAAGAAATCCTGAAAACCAGAAAAGTGAAGGGTGAAAGAAAGGGAAAAATACATGAACACATTCCCCCTGAGTGCCCTTTCTCAAACTCTTCCTTTTGGCTGTCTCATGTTGCTAGCTTTGCATAGTTTTTTACACTGATTTTTTTTTTTTTGCTAGGTTTCCTATGAAGAAATTGATTGGGGGTTTAGCTACCATTAGAAAATGAAAGACAGAAAGGTAATTAGGAATCAGGATGTCAGAGAGGGATAATTATTTGCTGACTGATTTATTGATGAATAATTTTATATTAATGTTCTTACACACACTGAGGTCATATTACTCAGAAGTTGTTCATACCAAAGCAGTTCAAAAAGAACTATTTGTTCTAATTATATTTGTACAGATACATACTACAATGAGTAGCATCAGGCTATTTGCCATATACTCATCTGACTTCTCCTGCCACAAGAGTTTAGTTTAAAAATTCTGTTCCGTACTGCCATATTTATTTAATTTATGTGCAAAATTTGTAAAATAGGCCCATCAGAAAATGAGTCCTTAAAGCATCTTACAAAATCTATAACAAAAAATATTCACCAAGGGACTCCCCTCTGCTATTAGTATTTATATTGCTGTGGTGCCTGAGGCCCCAGCTGAGATCAAGGCCCCAGTGGTGGCCAGTGTACAACTAGATAATGAGAGACAGGTTTCCCTCACTGCCCCGCAACAACAACAAAAAAATTAAATAGACTGAGAAAAGGTGGCTGAAGAAATGGATATCAGAAAAGAGCCCACTTCTCCTATTTCTAAGTCAAGGACCTCATCACTAAGACCATTTAAATATATATCCAAAATATTATTGTTAGGCACCCATCGGGAAAGAGACTTAGTAGATGATCCTGACACGGGTGCTCTGACAGTCACAAAGCACAGAGGTAACAGGTTCCTAAGTCACATCTTTCCTGTCAAGTGTCTGAAATTTGAGTTTGTGAACAAAAATAACCTCTTCCTTCTCTCAGCTGCTGATTGATAAAGAAAGAAGCTGGTCCCAAATCAAGTGGGCACTGTAAACAAAAATAGATGATTTCACCTGGTATGGCAATAGATTGAATCAGACAAGTGCAGAAAGGTCTCCTCCAGACTATCTTCATGGAGTGTGAGCTCTATAAAGCTCATGTTACTAACAAGACATCATTACTAATTTTTTCCAATTCTTAGGTTTGATTTAGAAAATCATTTGTAGACAATGATAATTCATCTGCTTAAGTTCTTAAATAGAAATCCACAATTTGTGCAATTGATTCTGTCATGCCTGAGACATCAGGGATGCCTTAAGGTTTATCTCAGAGGATTATGAAGTATAATTGGCAAAATGTCAATTCCTTATTATTCCTACTCACTGAGGGGAAAAAAAAAAAAATGAAAAGCTATGTTAAACATAACAACAATTTAGTGTGATATCAATATCATTAGAGACCTTTTATCAAAAAAGCAAATCTGTTAAACTCCAAAAGGTCAAATTTCAGATTAAATGTGCAGAAAATGAAAAAATCTATGGAAATTCCATGCAATCATTCCTGGCTCTGCCCACTTTCAAGAGAAAAATATTCACGTGAAATATCTCTTAAGTCATCGTCAAATGTCATTACCATTTTCTCTCAGGAATACTTTTGCACTTCTCCTCTTTCCAGGATAATCAGAGAAAGGAGTAGTCTTTCATGTGAGAGAAGATTCAAAGAGCTTTGATTGTTTAATCAGAGTAAATCAAGCAAGATTAGTCAGGCAGAGGATATGGTTGTTCCTTATAAACATTGAAGTTTACAGAGAGGAAAGGGTAAGTGTTGCAATAAAGTGCAATATTAGCACAAGAAGGAATGGTAATAAATTGCTCACGAGTTAACTTAGTTGTAAGTTCCTAGCTGTCAGGGAAGTTACATACTGAAGCAAGGTCCCATTTGGAAAGTGAAAGCTGCAAGCTTAACTACCTTTAAAATATAGATTGGCAAATTCATTAGATTAATTAAATCATGGGGTTTTCAGTGACAACACTGACTTGAGCTAAATGATCTAGAAGATCTTTCTCCTTGTCCATAATAAATCTAGTGCCAACAGCTGTTTTGCAGGAGAGCAAAGCAAGAATTCTTTTTTGTTAATAGCTGCCAAGGCTTCATAGCTATTTGAATTAGATTAAAAAAAAAAAAAAAAAAACATAGTCATTCAACTGTGTACAAATTAATACTTCATCATGACTGAGATCAATAAGAAATGGCAGCCAGTCTGAGATGTGGAATTCGTGTGGCATTCCCTGGGGAATTCTCTGTGTTTGCTGTTTTGGCAGCTTCTACCTCAGAAGGAACTTTCAGTTACTAAGAAAAACATGGGAAAAAAAACGACCATTAGGCCCATAAAATGGATTCAAATATTGCCCTTGTATAAGATTCCTGTGAATTTTAATTTAATGGTGAATGTCTGTAAGATTCTATTTAATGTTTTTGGAAGAGGAAGTCAGATGTGTAAGGCAAAATTTATTGAAGAATCTATTCTTTCTTTATTTTAAATTCCATAAGATTAACTGCTTTCCTTACAAGTTTTTGCAAAATTAATTCTGCCCTCAAAAAGTAAGTGCATCATTTACAGGGGGAAAGATTTAACAAGAACAAGAAAATTAACACACCTGCGCTCATATGAAGCATCCAACAGTAAACGTGTAACAGTGTAAAGCATTTTCATGACATGGGCATTTAAGTGCATTTAACATTTATGAAGAAGAGAGACCCCAATCTTCCCACATGATTTCTTAAAACAACTGTCAGTAAAGAACAAAGATAGCCTCTTGCCTTCAAGCTTACTTATTGGATGACGGCTCAGCATGTCTGTTATCTTACTGTTTTGTTTTTATAGAACGTAGAATCATGAAGGTTGGAAAAGACCTCTAAGATCATCTAGTCCAACTGTCAACCTAACACCACTATGCCCACTAAATCATGTCCTTAAGTGCCACATGTACTCATTTCTTGAACACCTCCAGGAACATTGACTTCACCACCTCCCTGGGCGGTCTGTTCCAATGCCTGACCACTCTTTCTGAGCAGAAATTTCTCCTAACATCCAGCCTGAACCTCCCTTGGCACAGCTTGAGGCTGTTACCTCTCGTCCTGTCGCTGTTACCTGGGAGAAGAGGCCGACCCCCACCCCACTACAGCCTCCTTTCAGGCAGTTGTAGGGAGCAGTAAGGTCTGCCCTGAGCCTCCTCTTCTCCAGACTGAACAGCCGCAGTTCCCTCAGCCGCTCCCCATCAGCCTTGTGCTCCAGGCCCTGCACCAGCTTTGCTGCCCTTCTTTGGACACGTTCCAGGGCCTCGATGCCCTTCTTGTAGTGAGGGGCCCAAACCTGAACACAGCACTCGAGGTGCGGCTTCACCAGTGCCGAGTACAGGGGGACGATCACCTCTCTAGCCTTGCTGGGCGCAGCATTCCTAATGCAAGCCAGGATGCTGTTGGCCTTCTTGGCCACCTGGGCACACCGCTGGCTCCTGTTCAGCCAGCTGTTGACTAACACACCCAGGTCCTTTTCCTCTACACAGCTTTTCAGCCACTCTGCCCCAAGCCTGTAGCGCTGCATGTCATTATGGTGACCAAAGGGCAGGACCTGACACTTGGTCTTGTTGACCCTCATGCCGTCAGCCTCATCCCATCTATCTAACCTATCCAGATCCCCCTGTAGGGCCTATCTCCCGTCAGGCTGATCAACACTTCCTCCCAACATGGTGTTGTCTGCAAATTTACTGAGGGTGCACTAAATGCCTTCATCCAGATCATCAATAAAGATATTAAAGAGGACCAGTCCCAGTACTGACAACTGGGGAACACCGCTCATAACAGATCACCAGCTGGATTCGACTCCGTTCACCACCACTCTCTGGGCCCGGCCATCCAGCCAGTTCTTCATCCATCCATGTCCAAGCCATGGGCTGAGAGCTTCTCCAGAAGAATGCTGTAGGAGACAGCATCAAAGGCTTTAGTGAAGTCTAGGTAGACTACATCCACAGCCAAAAATATTTTTTATTTTATTGCAAAATACAACAGTCATCCCCAGTCTTCTTAACTGGGCCTTACAGATTTCAAGAGGGATTATTTTTTCACTGCAAATCCTACAGTGAAACCTTCCAAAAAATAGCGAAAGAGAGTAAGATGAGCAAATTATGCGTGTTCTCAGATGGTGCCCCAATGCCTAGCAGCCTATCCAGGACACAGGGAGAACATTGCAGCCATCTATGCACTATAGCAGAAGAAATCAAGTCGTCCCTTTGAAAATAATGCTATTGGCATTAAGGCGAGGATTGTGTTTTTTTTGACTGCAAATTTTCTGCAACTTTTTTGTTTTTTTTTTTTTTTCTCAAATGCTTGGGAAATAACCTAGAGCACCTCTCTGGCAAGAACAGATTTATTAGGAGAAGATAAGATAGTTATGCTTCTTTTTTTAACAACATTATTTTTGGTGCACAACTACCAATATGGATCATGTGCTTCTGTGTCATACCACACAACTACATGTGTGGTGGAGTAAATAGCTGAGTTCTTTGAAATATTGGCACCTTTGGGACTATAGATTGTCTCCAATTTTAAGATGGTGTGACTGCCTTCAGATTTTCCTTATTAGAAAATATCTTTATGACACTATCTGAGTTCTGTTCATCAGAAAACTTACAGTTTTCTGCAGTACAGTGAATGTCCATGCTTGTTTCATGCTAAGAGCAGTTCAAGTGAGATTTCACTAAACTTCACTTGAAGTGATTGAGTTTCCGAGAGCACACTAATGTTTTTTCTGCCCCTGCAATTTTCTGCAGTCAGGCAAGCATTGTCAAAATTGTGGAAATGTCTCTCTGCCCAAAGAAATCCACATCAGTTCCTACTATTTCTTTCTGTACATAGGTCTTCCAGAAAGTTAATGCTCTGTTATTACAAAGTGCATTTCAAAGCACTAAGCTTGTTATTGTACAATTAGTGATTTTGTATTAGTGCTTAGAGGCCTGGAGCCAAAAAAAAAAAAAAAAAAGAGAAAGGAGGAGAATGAAATGTATATGCTTTTCACGATATCATCATAGGTAAACGAAGGGTGAAAACAAAAGCACCAATATGAAGCTGCCAATGCTAATTATTGGGTGAGATGTGAGTTGCACAATGAACAAAGAATGAGAAAAAGCATTCGGTGTTCAATCAGCTGCGCTTCATAGGTGTCTTTAGGACACTTGTCCCTAAGGCTCTGGCATGTTCAGGTTCCAGGGTTTGCTCAGTCCTATCCAAGTTGTAAGGCTTTGTCAACCTTTAATTGTGAACTGGATATTGGATATTCTGTTACCTTAAATGAAACTCAAACTCTCCATGATGCTAGAATATTTTTTTTAACTTAAAAGTCCTCTAGTCGTGAGGAAGAACCTTAATTTTCCACAAATGGGGACTTGAGGTCTACTAAGTGTGGAAGCATTAACAGCAACTCTTTTCTCTCAGTATTTGTCTGAGAACAGTAATTTTACAGCCTTAATTGAAATTAGTTCATATGCTCGACAATTAGTAGAAATGAAGAGAGAAACTTACACATGTGAAGAGAAAGTATGAACTTCTTCCCTCAGAAAACCAGAGAGAAGAAAATAATGTTAACATTTGGGGTTTGGCATGGAAAACGCTGCAGTAATTCCTGACAGTAGGCAAGTGTTTCACTTTAAACAGATGTCTGTGCAAAACCTAATTTCAATGTAATGTAGGATACTGTTAGATGGGACAAATCATAGCATACATATTGTAAAAGAGATCTTGTATCAGAAGTTCTCAAACATTTCCACTTGAGGAAATAGATTTTCTCATGGATAACACTTCTCATTCTTGATTATAAAATAACTCTGGTGTATCTAGAGTAATTGCATATAATAAAAAGTGTACACAGGAAAGTATTCATACTATTTTACATTGTTTGTTAATTAAATTTAGCAGGCAGAAATTAGGAAAGGTCACTAAAGGTGATCTCTTTGAAACAATGTCTGTCTGTACAGAGGAACAGACGTGGAGATACACAACCATACAGAGTAATAAAAGCCTGTAAGACAGAGTAAAGCAGATGAGGTGAGTGAATATAACATGAGCAAATGAAGCACAGGTCCCCCCTTCTACTTTGGAAATGGTCTATATATTTATAAGCAGAGCCTGGTGGACCTAAAACTATATTTTTTTCTCTTCATGCTGAGTCAAGTGAGTAGCATATAAGTAGTTGGGCCTTTTGTAGAGAGAAATGCCATTTGAGAAATTCAGATTTTGAGTAACAGTAAGTGCTGGAATTTTCCAGTTCTGCAATTTTGCTCCAAGGGGTCTTAGCTTTTATTGAATGATCCCTGGATAGGAGTAAAGTAAAACATAGCCTTGGCAAGAAAATGGGATAACGTAAGAGAAAAAGACAATGGTGCATGAGTCCATGGCAAAAAATCAAAGGCAAGAGTTGTTAACATTCATCAGACTGAAAGCAGTGAGGAAAAAAGCAGTAGCAGCAGGACATATCTGTGAAAACAGACACACTGTTTTGGTATTCTAGTATACCCAGAAAGTCATACTGGCAGTGTTATACCAAAGTTTTTGTCTTGACAGTTAATTTACCTACTGTGACATAAAAAAATGAATTGGCATGTTCCTTATTTCTTGGCCTGTATCTGACATTAACTAATTAATTAACTAATAAAATACCACTAATTGCAGAGACAGTGATACAAGCCAAGGTTCTGGAATATTTATTTTGATAGCAGATAGCACTGCAAATCACTGCTGAGCACAAAGAATGGAGAGTAATCTGATGTGTTTTGCAGACAGAAATGCTTGCCTGACAGAGCATCACATTAATGAGGCGAACTAGGACTTTTGCACAGTGGAGAGATCAAGACGTAAATATAAGGGTGTAACCCTGCAGAGGAAAATCCTCTAAAGACTTGTTGAAAGATGTGGTATCAAATGAATTGCTTACTTCTTACAGACTGCTTTGATATTTATTGGTTCAAATTGCTCCACTGACTCACTCTTGCATAAGCTTTCATGCTCCATTTTAATCTTGACATTTTGGGAAGCCAGTCTGAGGCAGCATAATGACTAGGTTTACAAAGGATCAGGATGAAAAAGGAGAAGCTGAGCTGTAATAATTATAGCCTGAGCAAAAAATACATTGAGAAAACAGTAAGAATGATCATATAGTAATAAGCTGAGAGTTGATGTTAATGTATTTAGAAAATAAAGCACTCACTTTTGGAAATTAGGCAGCACTTTTATTGGATTTTGAAGTACCAAATAGTTGTGGGTACACAACTAGAGGGGGAGTGGGAGGTGGTCTTCATTCTCTACACAACCTCCTGAAGTTGCATAGCTGAGATGCTGTGCTGAGGGGCATCACCTGGGAAATAAACTCCTATATTCACTCACTGTCTGAAGTCAGGGTATACAGGAAAATGAAGGAAGAAGGGAGTCATAAAATATGCTGAAACCAGCCTCACCCTTCTAAAAGAGATGATCCAGCACTAGAGCTTCCACTTCTCTCTTTCTCATTGTTACAGCATGTCAGATGAGATTTATTGTTCAAAACCAAGCGTAATGAGTGATAACAGGGGCAGCTGGTGAACTTCATCCAGCTAATTCCATTCTACAGTTGTGGTGGAGTGTGTAAGAAAGGTATCTGTAAGATACTCAGGGGAAAAATGTCTTACTTCAGCTTGGGAAAGATGTGTTTTAGGGTAAAACAAGGAAGAGTGAGGCCAGCTCTATGTTTCTTATTTACCTCTAGGGTATTATATCTTGGCCTATCTACACTCCCTGATAGATGAGTAAGGGTGACAGTTGGGTCTAGAACAAAGTGAGTCCAGCATCACTGACTCTCCAGGGCTAATAGTTTTCTTGTAGTAAAAACTTTTGTAGGCAAAAATACTAAAATGCTTTCAATATTAGTAAATAAAAGATTGAAAGCAGACACTGAAGCCCACAAGGACAGTGATTCATTGCCTTAGGAAGCCATGCCAATTTTAATTCTCACCTGAACAATACCCATAGTTGGTGAATTGACTGGAGCAGTCTGCAGCTCCCTCTCCTCCACTTCTTGGTTTCATTGTCTGGACATGCATTTCATAACTGAAACAGTGAGAATAAAATCAGAAATAGCTGTGGTTAATCCATTCATTTAGAGAAAGGCATGTGCTCTTGCATTCAGAACAAACGTGCCTCCTTGGGACTATTGGTACACTTTATTTTCAAGTGTGCACACCAGGTCTTGGCTTCCCTTAAGCACATCACTGAGATTTTTCTGTGTTTCCTAATATATATGAATTGTCCAGTGTTGCCTAACATATGAATGTACTGAGTTCTCAGAAAGGCCTGTAGAGTCTGAGGCAGTCTGAGAAGAAAGTTGGACTATTTAGAAAATCCCATGCGTCTGTCTAGAACAGGTGTAGAAACCTACTCTAATAAACTGGGCTTTGGATAAAATTTCATTTTAAATGTGTGAGTTATAAACAACACAATCTGGATTTATTTTTCTTTTCAGAAAGTGACATTTGAAGTTGTATTTTCCTATATTTTTTCTATATAATTCTAGGAGGTAATGTGAAAAGCTGAGGTAAAAGAATGCTGTTATGATGACATGACCTGGTTTCTCCTACACATCTTGATCTAGATAAAATTTTCATCCAGCCCATGAAATAGGCAAAATTATTCTTTTAGCCTTCCAAGCAAAACCTAGTATCAACCCACTGATGCTAGATCTGGTCCGCACAAATGCAGAGACACCCTAGAGCAGAATGAATCCACAAAATAGTCAGGTTTTCTGTTCTTTCTCATTATTTTTTGAGTGTAGAATGCCAACTTCTCTTTAAAATGTAGGCATGAAAAGCAATGACCTTATAAGATTTACTTTTCAGTTTGATGTTTGTCTAAAAACCTTCTCTTGAAATGAATTAGTTAGTGACCAAAGTCCAGGACAAATAACTCATGTGGATGTATGAAGAAAGAAAATATTTCAGTATTCATCTTTGGAGAAGATTAAGATCTTGAAACATGGAGATGAATTTAAAGTAGTTGCTTGACCCTAGATATCCACAGCAAAACCAAACCCATCAAGCTGTGGAAATAAATGGATGTCTTCGCAGTGCTTTTGTTCCATTCCACCTTTCAACAGAAATAGAGTACCCTGTTCTCATAACTGCTGCTAGCTAGGAATAACTACTTTAAATCTGTGGGGGCAGGATAGTGAGACACAAAAAGACTGACTGACCCACACCAAATCTGTTTTCACCAGTTTGGATATGCACTATTGCACATCAAGACCAAATGTATCGTGAACATGCATCAGGCTGGTATAAAAGCAGAAAAATGCTAAGACTGTCAGCTCTAAATCTTGGTGGTTCATAAAGTACAGCTGAGAGATGTGATTCACCAAAAAAGGAACCACAAATGTCCCGTGGTTACTGATTACACCCTGAATGGTAAAGAATCCTGCCTTGAAGTTATTTGAGCATTAAATGCCATTGATCTATATTTAATACAGATCAGTGTTGCTCTAGATTTGGCTGGGCTTGATCTTTCTTTCTCCCAGAAAGAATTTGCTCTCACCTCCCTGCAAACTTGTGATTAAACTGTTCTCATTTCTTCTTTAGATGAAGAATTCTGTCTCCAGAGAAAACAAAAGAAGGGACTGTTGCAAGACAAATTGAATCAAATTCTCCTCGAGTTTTTCAGTTCAATTAAGCTGTGGGATAGTCTGTATCATAGGTGCAAATCTCTCTGCACATTATAGGACCACAGACAGGGATATGGCAAAAGGTAAAACCAGGAATTATGTCTTTAAGGGCTCGTTGGAGACACTTGTAATCTAATTTTATTGGTGGTACCCTCCCCTACATAATGAACTTTGATGAAATAATGAAGTAGCTGTGGCGCCTGTGAAACTGAGCAGGCAGCTCTGCCAGTTAAAGACCTCCCATGAACACAATCACCGGGGCAACAACTCTAGGCTGCAGTGAAGCCAGAAACTCTGGCAAGTCACCTCTTCCGTCTCCTAACTCCTTGCAATTCTGCTTTTCCAGGCTTGGGGAAAAAAAAAATAGAGAGAAAGAAAAGAAAAAATAAAGATCATCCACTTACGTCTGTGGTTCAGGGATATAGCTTTAAAAAATTGTGAGAATCCACTGAGTTGTTTAAAACTACTCCAAGTTCAGCAGCCAGCAAAGTTACAGAAACCATAAGGCTGTTTTTGCCACTGTGTTCAAATGTCTAAGGAAATGAATACATGGAAGACTTTAAATAGTAATATTTTTAATTCGGCAAGGTTTCCACCCCCTGCTAGACTGGGAGAGGGTGCAACAAATGGTAATAGCAATCTGTAAATTCATCATTTTTTTTTTTTTTAAATTGGATCTGTGGAGCACAAACATTTCATAATAGATATAATTAAATTCTTTGCTAGTTAGTTTGACTCAAGAGTCAATTGGCACTGTAATGCCTTTTCATTTACATAAAATGTACAGTAATTGTGATTCAGAGAACTGTGATTTTACAGAGCTTGAACTACAGATGGAATAAAGATAAAAGAAATCAGAGTTAAGAACATCCCTTCGATAACCTGTCACACATTTGGAGTTTGAGTATTCAAACTCTAATCTTTATAATCAGTTTCAGGTCCAAATCAGCTAGAAACACACGCATTTTCAGTATGACTAATGACTTTGGGCTCTCTGATTTCCAGATGATTAAATGAAAATGTCTTCGAGTTACATGATTTTGATAGACTATATTAAACCAAGTCTGAAAATTAGACTCCCCTAATGGTGGAAAACCCATGGGATCAACTAACTTCATGAGATTTCTACCATCTTGATGATGAACTTTTCTAAGAGCTGCTGACCACATTTTCAGTGAACATGAAGCTACCTTTGAAAACTTTACCTAAAGTTGATCCAGATGTTTAATCTGAAAATCATCAAACTGATCCATCTCAACATAAGAACCAATTCTTATTTTGGTTGAAAGTGAAACTGTAACACTTCCCTATTTGTTTTCACATGCAAACACTAAATTTTTTGAAATCAGTAAGGCTGAGGAAAGCATGCTGTAATTGCATTCTGGTGAGAATTTTCATTTTGAAACAAGCTTTTTTTAATAGACTGGTTCTCAGTGACCCTTGAGATAGTGGTCTCTGAAGGTAGACAAGTACAAATTTGTGTAAAACCACAGCCAGGTTTACTGTGACTGTCCAGAGTATCAACTCCAATTAGAGCTCCTCGGGTTCTGGGTCTTCCTGAGGCCATGCAATCTTGTGTTCATAGATAAATGTGAAGGTTGTTCCCACACAAGGGCTTAGAAGTCTTTCAAGAGGTTAAATAATATTTCCCCTACCCAGCAGAAGAGCCAGCTATATCAATGTCCATGCGACTCTTTCTACCTGCATTGCCACATGATTGTATGTAAGAGAGGACAGGGATATCCAGGGTCATTCTGGTTATTCCATGAAGTTACCAATTAGACCCAAGCCAGCCAGAAGTCTCATGAGGGCTTTTGGATGTTTGTGGCAATAGGTTGGTGACTTAGTTTCTCATTGCCTGCATGTCAGAGGGGACCATTTCCTAATTTTAGCGGGACAGCTCAAATTCTGGCTATGTCCATCGAAATTGAACTGCAAAAGCGAGACAGGCAGCTATTGTGTAGGCTCTAAGCCATCTCTTGTCAATTCTCAATGAAGGAGCAGCTCCCCGTGTCTCTTTTACCTGAAGAAACTAAAAGTACATGGTGCCCTTTTAATCTGGGAACAAAAGAGAACAAAGACAAACAAACGGAGATCGAATTATCTAGCTCTGAGATCTTAATTTACTCCATATTGAACTTCTGGTACCTGCTTAATGAGCCCATGCTGTTGCTCGCTACTGAATGAGAACAAAGAACAGTGAGTCATGCTGCCTTGTTATTGTTACATAATCTATACAAGCAATTTATTTTTATGGTTAATTACTGGATTAGTAAGGTATATTGGAAATGTAAAGAGATGTGGCAGAAGGAGTTATGGGTGATTCAAATAGTTGTCTGTAAAACTGTGCAAAAATGCCTTTGTGTATAACCTGGAGGAAAATCTACATAAAGCACGTGTCTTTTCAAGGCTGATCATTTGTGCTAGCACCTCGAAGAGCAGCTGGACTCCATTTAGCCTCAGGAGCCCTTTGTCCTTTCACTGGCCTTTTTTTGCAGTGACAAAATTTCCTTTATTTTATCTCTGCAAATAACTTCTGCTCTTACCTGCTGGAGGAACCTGGTGTCGGTGTTCCTTCTCACATGATTTCACAGGGCCATTTGCATAGCCCCCCATTATCACAGTCTGTATTAATCACCACAGACCTGTGAGAATGAGGGGTATAAATCCTTGCAAC
>VXAV01005458.1:259474-270237 GCA_013399715.1 Alectura lathami | reverse complement strand
TAGTTTGAAGTGCAGTCTCCACACCACGCTAAAGGCAGAGCAGCACTCAGAAGTGTCCCTTGGGGTTAAGACAATTTTCTGAAGATGCTCAAGCCTGTTTGGCCCATGGAGCTGACAAATCCCAGACGAGCTGGGCAACTTTTAGCAGCTCTGCCTGTATTTTTCCATTGATCCTCTGCCTGGATATGTAGTTCCGATTTTGTCTGTGTCATGGGAAGATGTCACCTTGATCTCTCAATTAGGCTTTCAAAGAGTAACATTTTGTTTGAAGGGAAAGGGAAGGAAAAAAGCAAGTGACAAAGAACACTTAATTACTGTTACTCAAGATGTTTACATTTACATTTGAAGATTGGCAGCGTGACGTATTTCCATTCCCATTCCCGCGGATAAAAGTCTTTTATGCAATTGCTACAACATGCTGTTTAAAAATAAATAATAACTAAGGCTTCTTAATGGATCCAAATTATCTAAAGGCCAAAGGGCCAGATTCTCTGGTATATACTTCTGGCTAACCTGTATGACTCAGAGCCGTCTAAAAGACAGTGGAGAAAGAATTCACCTGCGCTTAGGGGCTCTGGATAAGGAGTGGTGAAATATGCGACAACTCTCCTGCCAGCATGGGGCACAAGGGACAGCGAGGGGACATGTGTTTGATGCAGCAGTGACATCCCTAAGCAAGGCAGGGACACAGGAGAAGAGCAAGTGCATGGAGTGGAGAATTCTAGAATACGTTTCCTTTGGAGCGGGTTTGTTTTGATAGGGCTGACCCAAACATGCTGGGCTAGCTTCTCACTCCATGTAAATCAAGAAGAGTGTAAGCTGATTGGTTTTAATGGGACTGTGTCTATTTATAGCATCTGAGGACAGCATCCAATGTTATGATGTTGTAAGAGCGTGAGACAGATATGTCATGTAGTTCTTTTCTAGGCTTGTTTTTTAAGTGCCAAATTGAATAGAACTCATGATGATTAACAGTTAGTAAACAAGGGCAGTTTTGTCCTACACGGCAGACTGTTAAAAGTCATTTTGTACATTAGACAGCACCTGAATAAGTTATTTACTCAGCTAGTCAGGTCTCGAAAGCAAAACTGCTGCAAATATTCTCCTCTTGCTCTCTCTCTCCTTATTTAATGGTTTCCATCTCTGCCTCCTTATTTTTCCTGAGGCAGTTTTCAGTGCATTTCTTTTTTTGTTTTGATTTCCCAGGCAGATACATTATCTTGTGATACATCCCATGGTTGTGAATGTCACGGCTTGCTGTTTGACATGGTGCCTCCCTAAGACACACCACCCTGGGGGGCAGGGGTGTGGTGAAGTGACTGCAACTTTCTCGCCAATCATACCTAAATAAAACAGCTTGAAAGTATCTGCATAGTATCCTGCTCAAAGCACCTAACCACAGGCTAGACCGGAGGCAGTCTAGCTCTTCGTTGCTCTTCGTTGTTGAACTTCATGGCACATCCAGCAGCAAAGGCACGTCAGTTACCATTGGTCCTTTCCATTAGTAAGAGTACACCTAGCTGGTTCCAAAGCCCACAGAAAGTTGTTTTTTTGTTTGTTTGTTTGTTTGTTTTTTTGCTTTGCATTGATTACAGCCAAGTTTGGATTTCTCATCTGAAGAGGAGTGCTCTTGGGGGCAATTCAGGGCTGATCAACTGTCTTTGGATGTTAAAAGCATAGTACAGCAGGAGGCTCTACTGGAATAAGATAGAAGCCCGAGGCTTGACCACTTTTGGTCGTTAAAAGTCCCATGACACTTTTCTCAAGATTAATAACTGCAGCCCTGAAGGAAGAGGGGTTGACAGTTTCATCTGAAGCAACTTGCATGCTGCCTGCCATGGTCCGCTTCACAGTTTCTCTTGTGTTTCGTTCTGCTCTTTTTCACTTCCGCTCCTGGAAAATGTTCACAGGCTGCTACGTAGCAGATCTGTTGCATCCCAAAGGTGATTGCATTCCAGCAATAGGTAAAACGATCCCTTTGTACTGCCTGCCTTAGACGACATAGACGATTGCTAGTTGCAACTAACATCAAGAGATTCTGCAGGAGCCGATGCAGTCCTTGATCTGTAAAGGACTGTGCAAAGCCTGATCTAAAGATATCTCAAAGCCAGGATGTGAAGCGTTCCAATATTTGTGGCAAACCAGAGGAATTCTCTAAAGTGGAATGAAACATAACTTCAGCGCTGTGAAGAGACAGATGGTGGATAGATACATAGTTGGGTGGATGGATGGATGGACAGATAGACAGACAGACAGACAGATATAGAGATTCCTAAAATTCTGTTGATGGGAAGGTTTCCCCAAACTACTGTCTTCTTACACAATCACTCCAGAGAACCAGTAGGTATGTGGGGGGAAATTTTCCATTGTTTGGAAAATGTGGGTTTCAGCATACCAAAACAGAAAAGAGATGAAAAAGAACAGGGGAATTCACATCAGTGAAGGATGGGAAATGTTTTGGGCTTCATTAAGCGGTGTTCAGAACTGAAATTCTGTTTGGTCAAAATGGCAAGGCTGCTCAAAGCAAGAACATTTCTTGTAAAGAAAATTATTCTTAGCCTATAGCTCTGACTCATACCAAGCCAAATACAACCTGAAGCAGTTATGCCCTACAGTGTGGTAACAATAATGGGAGCTCCAGACTGAAATGGAGGGAGGGAACATTAAGGGGGACAGAGCTGTCTTGCCCTCAGCTTTCTGGGGGTGCAGGACTGAAGAAAGGCAGATCAGGAGAAACTCCCTTGCATTCCCAATCAGATACTATATCAAAGCTTTAATATCCAGCCCAAGGGATCCTTTTTTTAGGGCTAATGGTGGTCAAATCTCAACACGTTTTCAGTGTCAGTTCAACTTGAAAGAAATTTGCCAAAAGTCAGATACTTCAAACATCGGAAAAATTGCCATATTCCTTGAGGTCTCCCATCCTCCCTTTTACTATTTTTTTCTCTAAACACAAAATTTGAGGGCCCCAACCTCAAAAAACACTTCACTCTAAGCAAGGTTCTTCTCATGCCAACTGGATTCCAAATGCAACCCTCCCCAACCCTAAAGGAAACTTTTGACTTTAATGTTCCAGTTTCATTTATTTTAGTGGTTATTTGCAGTGTTGCTGAAGCTTATGGGAGTTCTTTATGTTATTTACTTATCTCTTTGATCCTCTGTTCCCAAATCCGTGATTCTGTTTCTTTCTGTTTTAGCCTAAATTGTTTCACATCCCTTACTTTTAGTCATTTCTTTTGGTTTTGCTTTTCATCTTTGGTCATTTATGGGGAAAAGAAAAAAAAAAAAAAACAAATATTTAAAATTATTTTGGTTTTGTTCCATTAGGGAAAATGAGAAAAGATAGAGGATTGGAGTATTTTAAAGTTTTTTCTTCTTTTGCTGTGCTAAACTTCATTCTGTACCTTGAGGCCAATTGCCTAAATCACAAGGGCTAACACTCTCAATGCCAAAAAATGCCTTGCGCAAGGCGAAGCACAATTAAATGGTCAGAAAAAACAGAACAATAATTTCCTTGTTAGTTTTTTATCTTGTTTTGTTTTGTTTTGTTTTTAATTGCCAGCAGGTAAAAACCTCTATTTTCTGTCTCATTTGAACTGCAGAAGCTCTTCAGCTAATGGTAAATGAAGAGTCGGCTTAATTGTTGATGTGAAACTGTGTAAATAATAGTGTTTGGTAAAGTCATTTGTTCCTTTTTTCATGTTTATCTTCAGTCTGACACGGGTTTAACCTTTGATCCTAATCCCTGTGTCAGTCAGGCTCAGCTCTAATCTCAGAAAGTAAAAGTATTGGTGCTGGGTTATTTTAAGAGGGGAATTAAATCTCTGTTCTCTAAAGAGAAGTACTGAGTTATTCTGCTACTGACAGCAGCAGGAGATGCAAGAAGGTTTTCTTGGAGAACCACCTGAGGGGCTGCAGGAGCCAGGGAAGCAGGTGCACAGCAATTTTAAATTGCCTCTAACATTTCTTGAAGAACTCCATCAGGCTTGTGGGGCTTTGGAGAGCTACTTCTTGTTTATTCTTTCTTCTGAAGGCAGAAAACACCTCTCCTGCAACTTGGAGGTTCTCAAGATTCTTAGGCCAAATTCATCTCACCTAAATTTAGGTTCTTAAATCAGGAGCCCAGTTGCTCTTGGCTTCCCTTTATAATCCAGGGAGAGAATATACTTCCAGAGGGGATTTAGGCATGTTGAAATTCTGTCATTTGTACCTTTAATCCTTTTTTTCTTACTTTTCTTGAGTGTAAGCTGCCCAGTTGTACATTTTCCTTGGATTCCTTGACATCTTTTGTCCATCACATGTGACCAGTCAGCTGGCACCGAAAGTAAAATCCTTCATGATCCACTGGTGTACAAAGCAAATGCACTGATAGCCAGGGGAACTGATTGCCACAAGGCCTTAGTGAGGCCAGAAGCTAGGATTCAAAAAGGTATTAGATATTTGTATCAATAACAAGAATAGCCAGGTATAATAATAAAGACTGAAAAAATAAATACGAATTTTGAGAGATATATAAACCTACATTCTTCAGGGCTTATCTGAACTTCTGACTAATGAGAGTTGGAGGAAATTTTGTCCAGTGGAAATTCTCTGGGATTTATGTTTTAACTCACTTAGGCACTTTTGAAATCCCACCCCCTGGGCTTGCATGACTTCTGATTGATCCAGGAGGACATTTCCTGTGAGCATGTGTTCCTAATCATCATACAATGCACAAATTTGTTTTTTTTTTTTTTTTAGTGTCTGGATAATACAGAAAAACAAGAAAAGAAAACTTTTCCTAATAAATAGTCACAAATAATTAGCTCAACAGGATTCACTTCCTTAGTTCATAGGCATTGCACAGCCTACCCTTGTTGCCTTCTGCTTGCGTGATGAAAAACCTTGGCTTTTGGTGTACCCCATGGTTTGGGATGCAGTTTGTTACACATGCTTTTAGTAACAGCTCTAGTATCAGAAAGAGCAAAGTTTTCTCAGTCTCTGTCACCTTAGAAGAAACAGTGGAGCACAGATAATCATGGCTATCCTCCCAGCCCTGAGGGCAATGGAAGTGGGTCCCTTCATACGTTCTCAGTGCATAGTAAAACCCATAGTGGGTAGTAAAGAACCAGTGCCCTGCAGTAGCTAGATAGTCAGAATTGTAGGTACTAAACTCAGCCAGGATTAAAGGATGCAGAGGCTGTAAAAAGAAAGCTATGCCAAAGAACTAAGCAGTACATGTGCTCAAAGCACACAAAATCTCTGCTCACCTAGTGTAAATAGATGAGGTAATCATAGGTTAAAAAGGAAGAAGCCTCAGAAGTCTGAGCAGTCCCTTGTTCACAGTTTTCTCCTCTGTACTTGGAAAGATCACAGTGCAGATCTCTGTATATAAAGGTCACGTTATTATACAGCCTGCAAAGTGTTACAATTATAGCATCCCTGGTAGCTTCTAGTCATTGCAAAATAATTGTTGTGAATTTTTATAGAAGTCGTTTGTGGGATTTTTTTTTTCACTCCTTCTTGATCTGTGCAGCTGACTCATGAAGCTGGAAGAGGAGACGAAGGAGCTAATTGCTGCGGGAACTTACATCACCGAGCTCTTGTGCTCAGCAGCTGAAGCTGGTTTCGTTTCACTGAAACTGTGACACTGAAACTACTGTGCTGTCATTCTGCAGAGTGGTGGCTGGATGTCCATTGCTATGATCAGAAACAAGCAAGTAGCAGCAGCAGCTGAAAGACAAAATGAAAGAAAGGCTCTTTGTGTTGTACAGATAGCATTTCAAAATTTACAAAATGACTAAGAGGTCTTTTCTTTCTTCAAATGGCCACTCAGTCTCTGCTGGCCTTTTAGTGTCTTCACTTTGGTGATTTTAACTAAATTTCATAGCTGCCCACACTGAAGAAGAGCTACCATCCATGATATCCTCCTTTCAGATCCAAGAAACTACCCCCAAAGAAAAAAAAATAATTCCAGGGTTGGGTCTTCAGGGATGTCAAAAGGACCACACATTTGCATCCATATGTGCTTTGCGTACTTTTCTCTGCCATATGAGAGGCATTTACCCAGCTGTGTAGCCTTCTTCAGTATCTTTCTCCCTGTCCCATTTCACAGAAGAGCAGCATCCAGAGTTCATTCCTTCACGTGCTGATGTGACTTTTCCAAATCAAGTTGGTGCCTACATGCTGTGAAAATCATCTAGGCTGTCTTGCTTGCGTACTCACTGAGAGACTTTCAGTCTGCAAAAGTCTCATTGCAACAGATTAGCAGGTGTCACCATCATCCTCTGATTTTAAAGGAAGCAGGATGTGTCATTGACACTAGTGAATTTATTTTAGCATGTGAGTAGAAGCGTTGCTGCAGAGGAGCACAATGGGACTTTTCCACCTTTCTAACAGAAGATTTAATCACACCTTTACCTCTGCTGGGCCCGCTGACCCAGCATGCACATGCCCTGCTCCCAGTGGTGAAAGCTGAGCGCCGAAAATCCTCTGTAACTTTGCAGGCAGGTGAGGTGGTGGGACACCTGCTCTGGGGCAGTCCCTGTGCTCTGCCTTTCTCAAGGGTGCTGTGTTTACAGCCAGCTCGCAGCAAACCTGGGAGCTATGGGGCCTCTGCAAAGAAGGCATCTTTTACAAATCCCAGAGATGAATCCAAGCTCTCTAGCATGGGGAGCATAGAGGGGTCTGGATGCCCACTGGGCACTGAACACCTTCTGCAGCAGTAACACCACCTGAAAAGCTGCTCTACCACAGCGTTACCTCTCCTAGAGCCAGCTCAAATTGTGGAAGGGGAACATTTCTGCTCAGGGAAGCAGAACTTGTACTATAAATTGCATCATAAGCAGAGAGCATGCCTAATTGAACAGCAGTGAAATGAATCTCTAATTTCTTGCTGGTCCTGGCCACCCACCCACTCAACAAGATTAATCAGTTCTTTCCCTGGCAGCTATGGGGGAATTAGAGGTGACAACACAGTGAGAACATGCTTCAGTAAAGATGCTGTTTTCTCTCCCACAAATCCCATATACCATTCCTTTGTCTTCTGTACACCAGCCTACCCTCTGGGTAATACAGGCCACTATTGATCAGGATTCCGAATATCATTATAAGGATTGGTTGGTTTACTTAAGGCTTTAACCATACACCTTAGCTTGCTTATGGCTTTCCTCATTTTGTGTAAAAAAGCATCCAATATAGCCAAAGAATTAAAAGCTCATATGTCCCCTACTTTATTCTGTTTTGATTTATGATGCTTGTAGGTTCCATTTTCTGTCAGCAACCTGTTAACTGACTCTAAGTAGGTGTATGATAATAACCGACAGCGGCCAGGACCTGGCAAAGCATTTGTTTAGAAAAATGCTGAGGCCAATCCTGCCTCTTAGGGTTAGGACTGGCAGGTGGGTGGATGTTAGTTTGGTCTTCATTATATTACTTTAATTAAATAATACTGAAAGCACTGTGGGCAGCAAGCAGGCACCCTTTTAAATGTTATCCACTGCAATAGACACACTTAGTTCAATAAATTGCTTCTGATGCTTTTCATTCCCATTAGGGGCCTGGGCTAGTATCTCACAAAGCAATTCAGACCACTCTTATCAACTTTAACATGCGTCGGATATGGTCATGCCAATCAACTGTCCATCAGCATTATCTTTATCAAGTTTATCATTCATTCCACTGTCAGAAGGTGACTACCTCTCCCTGCACAGAGAAATAGATCCAGCAGTTTCATTAGGGAAGTGAAAAAGCAGCCTTTATTCAGCCTGCATTCATATCCATCATGATTCCTCATGTGGAATATGCAACTTTTCCATTTTTGATTATGAAAATATATACATATATTATTTAAATGTGTTACCCTGTCCCAGCTTTCTTGCTTCAATACACCAAAGACTGGGCTATGGTACAGGCCATGTTCAAGAAATTGAGCAAAGGAGAGGGGAGAGATGCAGTAACACTGGTAATTCAAAATCTATGTAGATTAAACAAAAAGAAATGCAAAGTTTAATTGGACTTTTATTGGACTATGATGAAAGAAGTCAGATCAGAGAATGAGGTCATAGATGAAATGAAAAATGTGTGTGTTTGTTTTTGAAGTGTGACACACTTAAGGTACAATTCTGTTAGTCTGCCAGAGGATGATCAAGAGGCCAGAGTCCAGATTCTGAAATGTGAATGCCATTAGACATCAGCCTGCTCAACTGACTCGTGACTTTACAGAGCGCTGGAAGAGAAACGCCATATCCCAAGCTTCACCCCCACACATCTTTGGGACCCAAGCCTCTTTCTCAAGTTTGTTTCTCATTTTTAACACAGAAGAGCTACAAATATCCCCCTTACATTTCTGGAACATTGATTTCAATTTCTTCCTTTTTACTGTTGCTCTTTAAAAGAGGGAGTGGATAATTTTATGATCACTGAACACTTGTGCTGCTGACCAGGCACAGGCAGCTTTTGTGCTGTAAGCTGGTATTTTCCTGGGGAGAAAGGAAGATATGTTTCTTGTTTGATGTAATATTATGCATTTTGTTTGCGCAGAAATTATTTCTAAGCCTATTAATAAATCTCTGATTGTCACTGACAGTGTTTTAATATGTTGAGTAGGACGTTTTGACACTTTATGCCAAGCTACCATTTTACATGAATACAAATCACATCAGAAATTGTCACCAGCTTCCAGAATCTATCAGAGCCAGCTTGTCACAGCAAGGCTGAGAGGCAGGCAGTGCCCTCCTGGGCACTGCAACTAGCGCAGCTCGTGTCGTTTCACACCACGCTCCCCAGTGCCATGGAGCATACCCCCGGGCATTCTGCACCCTCCATGATGACAACTGAGGAGCTTTCATCGCTTCCGGTGGGACTGGGCTCTGACCCCATTCCCACAAAAGGCAGCTGATAGTTATAGGTGGACTGCTGGTCTGAACCGGTATGTCAAATCCCACGTTAACTTAAAAAACATTAAAATGATAACTTCATCTCGAGTTACTTTCCTATTCATCTATAGAATTTCTCAATTATGTATGACTAATTTTGCACAAAGTCATTATTTGGAGCAATTTGTCTAAGTATGAGAGGCAACACCTTCAACCTTCCTGGATGGTGGGTGGGGAAAATGTCATAATCAGTTCTGCTTTGGCATGAGTTATTAAGCGGTCACAGGAGTTCAAAGGAGAGAAATAATGAACAGGTAAGTCATTACATGCAAAAATTCTTCTTCTATATTATCAAAATACAAATTAATTACAGATAAGATCAGATGAATTTTCTTTAATGTCAGTTTTTTCCCAGAGATGGTAATGAAAGCGTAGAGCATGTGGGAGGAGAGGAGTGGAGATGTATGGAAGGGATGTTTTATTAATGTTGGCTTGATTTCACTGGGAAGACTTTGCCTGTGAAAGCAGTAAAGGAATCAGGAAAGGCTCTGGGACATGCAAATAAAATCATTTTTATTGCACTTAGTGTGCTAACTCATGCATGATCTCATTCAGACTCTCAAAGCAATCATAAAACTATCTCCATGCAACAATTACTCCATCAGCCAATGCAATCAGCAGGTAGGGCAGCTGGCAGCCCTTGCCACAGGATCCTCCTGAATTCATTATCTTGTGGTCGGGATACCTTGACAGGGTTTTCATTCTTGATCTTGAAGGGGATGACCGTAACTAAAGTGAACATGTGACTCATCACAGCCAAGAGCCCACCCCGCTCCCCTCCCCCCTTTTACATGCAATACTAATATTCACATGACAACAAACATTTTCAAAATAATAGTCCTATATACTTAAGGCTAATCAGAGCGGGCGCCATCCAACTTGCAAAGGTAGTAATTTTCCTTCATTAAAGCCAAATCAGGAGAGAGAACTTCAGGATTCCTTAGGGCTAATTACAAGGTGTTAATAATAACAATATAATGGCAGCAATTTTCTAGCTTTGCCCAAACCTATAATCTGCCCTGAGTGCCTTATAGGATTGTCTCTGAGTTTATATAAAGCCAAGTGTTAGCCCAAAAATGTTTTAAGTAATTTAATTTTTACATCATGTCTCTCCTCAGTCTGTTTGCAGTGATGTGGTAATTGTTAGTGGAGAGCATTTTGTTGGGGAAGAGGACAAGTAGCAGCACGACAGCTCAGAACAGCCATCTCCCATCTCCCAGCAGCACACGCTGAGACCCAGACACCTCTGAGCTCAAGCCCAGCCTGCCCAGAGGGACCACAGATGAATTTTTTGGGTCCTTTCTGCCCACAGTGGGAGGGAGAGAGGTAACTGATTGCAGAAGAGCTGGAGACAAACAACAAGCAGACAAACGTACAAATTATTTTTGCATCCACCTCCTAATTGCTTGCTAAAAACCCTCTAGGACTCTATGATCAAATGTAGCATATTGCTAGAGCGGTGGTGAGTCACTTGTCAAAAATTCTCAGCCACAATAGCAAATCAACAGCCTTGCCACAGTGAGGGATATTTGAAATGTAAGAGAGAGAATTGTCGTGCAGCCTCGCGAGGGTGAATCCAGCAAGATCTCCCCAGGAACAGATCTTACCCACGTCTGGAGGGTTTTCAAGGTCAGGTCATAATCCAGAAAATCCTGCAGTCTTGCATGCACAAAGGTGAGAAAGAGACAGCTTGATACAAGAGCAAAGCAGAAATCTGGACTGCTCATTAATCCTCTGCCAAATTTTGAAATGGTCCCACTATTGATCTGGGCGTAGTTCTCAACTTCGTGGTGATCTCTTGCTTTAAGAACGTAACAGCACAATGTAATGTAACCTGAAGAAAAAAAA
>VXAV01005458.1:235865-249770 GCA_013399715.1 Alectura lathami | reverse complement strand
TTTTTTTTTTTTTTTTTTTTTTTTTTTTTGAGATTATTTAATTCATCCACAATCCTCTTATTTCAGTTTGCAAATATCCAAATAAATAACTCTGTGAATTCAAGTTTTTTTTTTTCTTCCATTTGTAAATTGAACATCGGGATCTCTCAGACTGGCTGACAGTGCTACAGACAGCTTTCTCAGAGTTGGGAACCCAGAGCACATTTCAGGGGTGACTCATCCTCGAATTTTTGCAGATTTCTGGGTCAGACAAACAAACTACCCCTGAAAACTCACTGTGGCCCCATCCTCACTTTATTTTGTAACCTAATCTGTGTCAATCTGAATTTACTGACACGTAACAAAGTTTGAAGGACTAAAGCAATAAACTAAATTAGAGATCTTCTGTTGTCAGAGCTGACAGTGGATAAATAAAAGGGCCATATTCAAACCTCAGTCCGATGCTTTACTCATTTCTCTAACAGCTGAGAGGTGGTTGTGTTAGAAAAGGGTGTAATAAGGACACACTGTCCTAGACGTTGTTTCCTAGCATTTTGTTAACTGGACACATTTTTGTGGGTTAATAACCTCGCTTGTTTTCTGATGCTTACATTCAATTGCAAAAGCAGCTGAGAGGAAAAAAGAAATGCAAAGAAAGACTAGAATAAAAGCCAAGAACACCTTCTGTGGAAGTGTAGGTGTTTGGACATGATAGCCTTTTGGCAACTTCAGATGTTGCTGCTTTTTTTTTTTTTTTCCTAGGTGTTTAAAGAAAAGCAATTACCTCTGTGATGACACTTAATATGCCAAAATTCAGCCTCAAGCAATTTTTTATGGCTGTGTTATAAACTCCAGAAACTACAGAGTACACTGGATCCACTGAAAGATGTTTCAGTGTAGCAGTTCTGACAGGAAACCTGTGGTTACACTGGCATCTGAAAATTCTTGAAAAAAGACAAATAAGCAAGTTAAAAAACAGTGGTGAAGGGAGGTGGAAATGCTGTATCATTGGCCAGGGAGATATAATAAATGGGCTGAGATTCTTTGCCTGTTTGAAGCTTATCTGTAAGTTGTGGTGCAGATTTCCCGGCTTTGTGCGCATTTCTTTGAACAGCAAGCATGCCCTTCACCAAAGGGGTGGAAGAAGAAAGGGGGGGTGCTGCTATAGCGCCTTGAGGTTTATTGCTGCTGCTGCTGTGCTCAGGTTGGGATCAGGGCTCTTCCACTCAGCCCCATACGCCCCCATCACCTTGAGAAGATGTTGACCACTGCAGGACTGGACCCCAAATCAACTTTGGCTGAGATCATTGGAGAAATATATGTGGCTTTATAACAGATATATGGCATCAGAAGTTTATTTTGTTTTTACTTCATATTAATGAATTAATTCATGTCGATAACCACTGAAGACCATACACAGAAAAGCAGATAAATGTGCTAGGGCCTGATGCATGGCAGATGCTGAGGAGTTTTCCTGTATTCTAACACCTAGCCCATCCTGGGTTTTAAACCAGAAAAGGGGAATCTTTGTGCAAAATTAGGGCTAGAATAGAAATTCCTTCAGCCATCTGGTCATGACCCTGACTTCCTCATGTATACTCTCTGCATGTCTTAATCAATTTTTTCTCTGGTATTTCAGTAACTGTAAACTGCCATTCTAAGAACCCACAAGTTGCAACATTAAATAGTGTTTTCAGATATGCTTATGTTGTTTATTGTAAGGATATGTCTAAATGTATGCTTCTAATTGCTTCATGGAAAAACAAGTTTACTTTATGGTTTGAGGGTGTAAGCCTGGGTATCATATTACTCCTGTATTTTTATAGGAGTGGCTACTCAAATGCTTGTGATAAGCTCCTGGGCCTGAAGAGCTGCAATTAGATCTTTCCAGAAGCTTGTGCCATTCCTCAGCACAAGGTGGAACAGATTTTATTAAAACTGTCCTGCTTGGAAATTTTCAGACAGAAATCTTTATTAAAATAATGACCCTTCCACCAAAACAAAATTCTTTTTTTGTTCCCAAGGATCTTTCAATGCCTTAATATCATTCTCTTAATAAAAATATTTTTAACAATGCGCTGGAAGGTCATATTTTGTACTTCATAAACACGAAAAAAACAAGTGTGGACTTAAATGTTGTGTTTATTCCAACTCTGAACCGATGTAAAAATCTTATTTTAAAAGGAGAACAGACCCAACAAAGTGAATAAACATGGGTCCTGGCTGATTTTGTTGTTAAAATAAATGCAAAATCCAAAATGAAAACTTGCCTTCAGCATTTCCAAGATTTCAAAAAGAAAGAAGTAGCTCTCCTTCCTTAAACCGGCCTGCTTCAGAAAGGTGTTCTCCCAGCAGCGTAAACGAGGGTGCTTATTCAAACTTGCAAACAAAATCGAGAAGATCCTTTTGGCACTTGGTATAAAGCCATTATGCTGGTGATTAACCCATTAATTTTCAAATGTGTACGTTGTCAAATATGACAAAACAAACGAGAGGAGGATGAAAGCAAAGTTACCAATTACGCTGTTGTACAAAGGAGTCAGCCCAGATTTAAGTGACAGACCTTTCTTTTCCCTTTAGGTTAATACCACTTAAATTGCACCAAGCAATTTGCCGCATATGATGCAAGTTAAATGCCACTCCTGCAGACTCCATGGAGAATTTTGCTGGCTCAAAGCACTCGCAAGTGGCAAGACTGAATCAACCAACTTCAGATGAAATGTGTATTTGACTGGATATTGCATTTCCTTTGACTTAAAATGCTAATTGCAACTAACTTGGATTTAGCTTTGGATGTGGGAAATGTGATTCAAAAGTCCTTCAATCAAATGGAAGTCAGGGCTCCAGAGCTCAGTTTCTGTTTCAACCACTGATTTATAAAACTAAGGTTAGACAATAATCTTTTTATGTTCTTGTCTTTGTGTTAAGCAGCTTTTAATTTAAGTCTGAATGATTTAAACAATGATTTGAGTGAGACCTTAGTAGCAGAGGTTCTATTCTAAGCAGTTGCTATATATACATGTATTATACATGTATGTGATCTTATACGCACTTTTAAAAATATTTGGGATCAGATCTCAAGGATTTCTATGTTATTGTTTGATGAAGATATAATTCAGAGAATACAAAGGCAGTTTGTTTGGAGGTAACCAAAGAAATGCTGGCACCATTGGTCTTTTAACTCATCAGCTATGTTGAATGTAATAAAACATTTTCAGAGAGCAAATAATTATTTTCAAGACATCACTCCAGATATCAAAAACATATTCCTTGGGATATCCAGAGTAAATTTTAGGGCTGAAAAAGCTGGAATAATCTTCTGCTGTCCCTCTTTAAACACAGTTATGTTTTTCCTTTTACTTTGTGATTAGAATTTCTCAGACGTCTGCTTTATCAGTCCAAAAACTTCAGCGGAGTAATGGCAGCCTAAAAACTACAAAAAAAAAAAAAAAAAAAAAAAAAAAAAAAAAAGGTATTAAGCTATTATTAACAGCTGTACTCATGAAAAAAAGAATTTCAATCACCATTTTTTTCCTCTTTCTGATTATTTTCCTCTTACCTGTTCACTTTGCTTGGATTATGGAAGTGAAGAAGTTACTATCATTTGCATGTATATTTTTTCATTCCTAGCACAACAGAATTTGGGAGGTGGTGGTGGAGACTTTAATTACATAAGATAATTTCTTTAATTGGAAAGTTTAATATCTCCTTGTTTATATTTTCTTGCATTCTTGATTAAAAAAAAAAAAAAAGAGAGAGAGAAAGGAAGAAAGAAAATGATGTTTGTTTATTTTACAAAATCCAAATTTGGCATGAACAGGCCCATAGAAAAGACAGTTAATAAAATTACTCAGTATTTATGCTTCTCCCTAAAGATTGCACAGAGCAAGCAAGAAAATACACACATGAAGGAGTGTCTGTCTCTCTCAAACCCAGCACTGGATGATCTCATGTTTCTCCTGCCCTTTTTTATTGTTGTTGGAAAACATTGCCTTAAAAAAAAAAAAAAAAAGAGAGAATAAAGAGAGGCTCTGCCCTTCTGTGATGGCTAGAAAATTCTGTTCTTTCCTTATCTCTGTGCTGGTGTCATCCCTTTGCCTCCAGCCTGCGCCACTGAAATGCTAGGTGAGACCCAGCTCACAGCCTAAGAGGTCTGAAGGAAAACTATGGAAGCAAAAGAAGTGGAATTGGGTCTGAAGACTTGAAAGCGGCCTTTCTGCTCCACAGATTGGTAGGGCAGCTCCTTCGGTGGAAGTCAGAGCAACCTGCATGAGCTGTGAAACCAGGCTGCAAGGAGGGCAGGCCAGAATGAGCAGCGCAGGTGCTGAGCAGCGAGGAGATGTGGGAGCTCACAAGCTCTACACTCGCGCCCAGGCACCGCTCCAGCGTCTGCTGAATCGAGCCCAGGGGCTGGAGGCTGCGTTTCAAGCCTGTGTGGGGGTAACAGAGGTAAGTGGGGAGACAGCCTGCTCCCGGCCACGGGCTGCCTGGAAGGGAGCCTGAACGAGGCATGAGGGTGAAGCTGCCCTCCTTGCAGGTGCGGCTGCTGCTGCTCCCACCGTCCCGCTCCTCCTTCCCCCTTGCTCATCTTGTGGGCGCGGAGCCAGGCTGAGGAAAGCCAGCTGTAACGCTGTGGTGCATCTCTGCGTGCAGGGCCATGCTGCAGCCAAGGGTGGCCAGAGCTGAACATGCTCAGGGGCAGTGCGCTGAGGAGGGGGCAGCAGGTGCCACCTCATGCAAGCATTATTCCACATGGACATTTACTGCCGCCTTCTAATCTGCCTTTCTTCCCATGCCAGAGCTGACGCAAAACCAAGACCAAGAACAGGCACTTTGATTTCTTTAGGACCCTTCTGGCCCAAGATATGCCTGCGGTGATGTTCTGCATTCGAATCCGGGCACCGGTGGGAACTGTGAAGGTAAATCAAGGACACCTCTGCCCCGTGATTCGCTCTGTGCTGTTTGTAGTCTGCAGAAGCTGCTTTTCTTGGCATTCAACACCTTGAAAGAGAACGCTCCGCATTTTCCTGCAGACAGATCTGCAGAGGGAAAGTACAACACCCACAGAATTTGATTTTATGCACTACCCTTGTTGCTAGTGAAGAAGAGCAAAGGAGTAACCACCAACATTAACGTTACACTTGCAGGAAAAAGTTGCTATGGAGAAAAGCTTCTAGTGTTTCCCAGAATGCATCAGCAACTTCTATATTGAGTATAATCTGCCTTTTGCATTATCCTCTTTGAATTCTACCACACCAATAATAACTCTAATCATACTATTAGCAATTACCTTCAAGGATTCCTGCCAGATTTTCCGCTATTACTAACTGGTAGATGTTCACAGCAAGACATGTTCCCTCTTTCCCCATAATCATGGATATCCTCAATCTTGTCTTATTTGGAACATGACCAAGTAAAGCAAAATCTCACTGAATAAACTAAGAATTTAGACAAGTGAATGATGCATTTACACAGAGGAAAATTGTATGATTCACAGCATAAATGGGAGTGCTAAGGAGACAGAGG
The DNA here is from genome assembly GCA_013399715.1 of Alectura lathami. NCBI lineage: Eukaryota > Metazoa > Chordata > Aves > Galliformes > Megapodiidae > Alectura > Alectura lathami. The sequence continues at coordinate 244,265 of VXAV01005458.1, read as the reverse complement.
GTACTTTTACTTTCTGACGTCCTTTACAGTAGCACAGAGATGTTTTGCAAATTTAGCAAGAACTAGTCATGCGCCAGTACATCTGGAGGGAATTTTGGATCATGCAAAGCCTTTGTTAACACAGTAGACATTGGGCTGATCAGGTTGGTTCTAGCTGAAATGGGGTTAAGTCATAACGAGGGAGGGTGTGTTGGACCCACACTGACGACAATGGAGAAGTAGAACCAACATGGAGAAAACTCCCTCAGAGCAGACCAGGGATGACTAAACTATTCCCATTGGTGTTAGTTTGAGATTTACTTCTCTACAGCCTAGAAAACTGTTAACATAATTTTAAGATTATTTTTTTGGCATATGTGGATCTGGTTTTCACTGTGCTGTAAAGAGCAGCAGCCCTCACCCTCACCTCCTCCCCCTGTGCAGCATATGGAATCCAAACTGCTGCAGATCCAGGCATTGCCTGGGCTGTTATCTGCTGTGGGCCAAATGAAAATTCATTACTTAGATTCCCCTGCATGTTGGAGCTCTGGTTGCTACCTCTGTGTTGTGGCTCAGAACCATCTGGAGTAAATCAAATGAAATAAAGCCTCTATTAACTGAAACTTAAATATCCAAAGCTCGCCATTATCAAAATCAAACACCCTGACACTGCAAAAATATCTTCACTTAGTATAAAACTCTGTTTCCCGTGCTTCTTCACCACCGTCACTAATGCTTAGGAAATCCCGACTGCATCCTGCATTTGCCTGCATCCTGCAATGTTTGGAACCACATTGTTACGTAGCACAGCTGTGAAGGCTGACCCATGCCAAGCCACTGACAGCATTAGGGTCCAACAACAAACCAAATCCCTAAAAAACAAGACCATCTCTGATCACAGTGGTCTTGTTAGCACCACTTTGTAAAAAAAAAAAATACATACATATATATATATATATATACATATAAAGAAAAGCTAGCGTTGAACAAAAATCTGATTTTTTAATAGAGCAACAGGGATTCTAGAAAATTAGAATCTTTGGGGAATTAATATCCAAGGAACTTTCCAGTGGAACAAATTGGGATTGTGCACTCACAAGAAAATGCAGAATTTTAATAAAAAGCACATAAAACCTGACTCTGTCTGTTACATGAGGCAGAACCCGGTGTAACAGACTACAGTGGCCTGATGGCAAACCCTGTCTGAAAGTGCTCTCTCCCCAGAATCTCTGTTTGTAAGCAGACACCTCGAGCTAGACAAAATGGTGTTTTGTTTTGTTTTGTTTTGTTTTGTTTTTTTAGATTTAGAGATTATAAATGAAGCTTTGTAAAATTTATTTCTTAAGTGCGTAGCCAGAAAGAGTGATTATATTAGAAGGAGGATTACTCTCTAAAAGGGGATATATGGAAACAGCACAATCTGGGGTATTTCTTAGTAGCTTATATGAGCAGCAGTATGTGTATGGAACGAGGGAGAGCTGCACTGAGTCTGAAGGACTGTAAACGGGATGAGTTAGTGGCTCTGCACATCTCTAATTTCTAAGAAGCTGCGCAAAATAAAGCTGTAAAAAAATATTGTTGCATGGGTTTAATTTCATCATCTGCTAAATGAATACCCTTCCAACATCTGTTATATTCTAAAATACGATTTGGTTTGGTTATTAGAACTTTCTGTGCATTTTGTGCATACATACAAATAAAAATCGTTGCTTTCTTTAGGAAGTCTTGGGGCCCATACAATCTGCAGAAGAATTAGGAGCATCCAAATAGATTTCCCACCCCTGTGTAACATTTCAGGGACCCTGGTGGCGTTCTCTGCAAAGTTAATGTCATCTCGAGATGCAGCCAGAGTAATTGCGAACCCCGTGAAAGAACCCTGAATGTAATTAAATAAAGGCAAGGGGAGAAAAAAATCCCTGTAACCCTGGAGGGCTGTCTGGAATCCGGAGCGGAATGTGCTCGCTCCAGCTCCGCTGCCCACCCCAGCCCACCGCCGGGAACCTGCTGCACAGGGCTGGATATGCGTTGAGGTTTTCAGCTCTCTCCAGACTCCTGCAGGGAAGCCCGCGTGTTTGGCAGCAGCCAGCTGTGCGCTCGCACCCAGCACAGCTGGCCGGGGACAGCGGGCGCGACGCGGGGGCTCCCACGCGTGCGGGAGCGGCTGCGGCCGGCGCCGGGAGAGCGGGAGCGAAAAGGGCTGCGCTGGGCGGCATGGCTTGTGTCCTGCTGAGAGCATCTCTCGGTCATCGTGCAGAGCTAAACCTAGCCTCCAAACAGTTTTAGCAGATTTCTACGTAGATCAGCCGCTATTCTACCAAGTAAAAAATAATAAAAAAGTTATTGTTTTTTGTTTTGTTTGTTTGTTTGTGTTTTTTTTTTTTTTTTTTTTCTGTATGTGTTGGTTCGTTTGATTGTTTGTTTGTTTTTCCACTGGGAAAAAATGTTTGCAACTGATGGAAATTTAAGTTTTCTCTAAAGAAATGTTGTTTGATAAGTAAAGAAACCAACCGTATGAGCTCAGAGTCGGGCGCTCCGACTATCAGTTTTTACCAAATTTAGTTCTGTAACTCCAAAGCGGTTTATTGGTTGGTTTATTATATCCTGGGTAATCAAAAAGAGATGGGGCAGCTACGGGAGATAAAGAGTAAATAGCAAAGCTGGGATAATTCAGGGGGTTCAGGATTGATTCGGAAAATAAAGACGGGAAGCTAAGTGGAAAAAAATAGCAGACAGCAGATAATTGTAATTCGAGACTTGCAGCAAGCATGGGACACATCCCCACGCTGCAAGTGTATTGCATCAACAGCAGGATTTTTATACGAGCTCCTTTTGAGCACGGCATCACTCAGAATATTTTCCAACTCCCATCCTGTGTTTCCTAGATTGGTAGAGGAAAAATGGATGTGCTTGAAAACTGGCAAATAAAAGTAAAATGCATGTATACAAATGAAGTCAGCTTATAGTTTATTTGGGGAGATGGGTGTGCATAGGCAGGCTCTGGGAATAATGGGAATATTTGAATCTAGTACCGCAGATTTTAGTTTGTAACTCTACACATTGTTTTCCTCACAGAGGTGAATCTTTTTGATATATTCATAACCTAGACGAGCAGAAAGGTGTCTGCGATAGCTAAAATTCCCTGCAGCAAGTTCGATGGAAACCGTTTGAGAACGAAAAAAAACAAAAAAAAAAAAAAAAAAAAAAAAAAAAAAACAAAAAAAAAAAACAACCAAAACGACCTAATTTAAAATAATAATAATGATTAAAATGGAGGTTTTAAATTGTCACTTTTCCCACTTTTTCTCTCTTTTCGGAAAAAATAAAAATAAAATAAATAAACAGAGGTCTGGGAAGTCTCGGTGCGCGTTCGCGCAACTCTGGCCCCCGACGGGGCAAGGTCTGGGGTCTGGCAGGGCGCGCAGTCCTGTGCTTGGCTGAGGGCAAACCCAAGCGGTTTTGTCCACATTACTTTTCGGTGAAGGGTTTGGGGCGTCCTTCTGGGATGGTTCGGGTCCATCTCGGCTCCCAGCAGCACGGCGCCAGCAGGTGCCCGCGGGTTCTCTCCCTGAGGCCAGATTCTGGGCTCTCGAGAAGCCGCGACGGCTGCGCCCTCTTCGAGGGGAGCAGGGTCCGGCCCTGGTGTCCAGGACATCGAGACAGCCTCTGGAGCCCGGGGCCGCACCCACGCTCCGGCACCCCGCACCTCCGCAGTCCTTATCTTCTTGGCAGCGAGGGGCCGTGCGTCGCCTCCAAAAACCGAGCCTCCATCCGACACTCTTTTGATCGCGAGTTTTCTACATGTAAATATAACCTCGCAAACAGCGCTTGCCTCCTCCGAATCTTTCCCATGTGTTTATTTAAAAAGTGATTACCTCAGGAAAAAAAAAAAAAAAAAATCGTTTCCAGTCCTTAAGGGCAAAACTGTTAAGTGCTCTGAGCAGAGAGACATCTGATCTCTCCCAGCTATCCCTTGTCTCTTGCCAAACGGGGAATAAATATCTGATCGCAAGTGAAATACCTGCGTAGAGACAGGGAGAGAACAACCCTCGGCGGGTGGGAGAGGAGACGCTGACATTATGCAATAATCACGGTTCATTGTACACTCACTGTCTTAACGAGTGGATGACACCAGTGCGATAAATAGGAACCATTGTCGGGTGACACAGAGGACAATTATTACGCGTGATTGCACTTACTGCCCATTTCCAGCACCAAATATAGTGCAACTTTGCTTCACGGCATTCACCTTCCCCGGCTGCGCGTCTCGCCGTGCCGGGCAGGCAGAGCTCTCCCCGCTGCCGCCTACCCCGGCCCCGGGACCTGTCGCCCACCCGGGGGTGGTTAAAGGATGCTCAGGGAAAACGCTCCCGACCCTGAGCAGCCCGGAAGCTCAGGAGCTAGTAGCTGAGCTCCGCTATCAGCCCAAAGAGCTTCAGAAACAGAGTCTAAAAGGCAAAGGGAGGATCTAGATCGAAGCGTCGGTAACCAGATCTGACCCCTCTGAAGCTCTGATGTTTAGTTCGTTTTAATCCTTTATAGAGTCTGGAGAGAAATATATGGTATCTATTAGCGCAACGCCTTTCTTTTGGCTCCAGGTCTCATCTGCAGCAAGGTGATGATACAAAAACCTCACCAAATCTGCCACTTATTACCTCGGCGTACACCTCGTTTCAGGGTGACACTTAAACTCGATGCACACACTAACTCCATACTAATTCCATTGACCTATTTATTTATTTTTTAACCTATACATTGACCTATATTTATTTTCGGTCAAATTTAATGCCTTGTTTTCCTTTCTTAAAGGACTTCCACTCTCCAGCTTCACAGCAGAAGGAAAAAAAAAAAAAAAAGAGCGAGAGAGAGAGAGAGAGAAAATGTTTTGGGGATTGTCTTTCCTGAAAAATAAACGCGGTTCCTGCTGCCCGCTGGCATTTTCTCCCCGCCGGCAGTCTGTGAAGGACACGGGCTGATGCTTAAATGGGGATACAGGGCACCATATAGTGCAGCATTCGTGTGACGATCCGGATCGTTTCCCTCCTGATTTACACAGATGAGGAGGGGGAGACTCCTGGAGAAATTGGTCAGAGACCTCTCCGCAAGCCACCAGCACCAGCTCTCACAAACTAATTACGCGATGACAGTTCGTGGTGGGGATGCTGCCCACGGCCCTTTGGAGACAGGAGCAAGGGTGCTGTGGCGGTGCCTGCTCGTCGCCTCCCTCCGCCCCCGGGCTGGGAGAGGCAGGCAGAGGTGGGCTAGGGGCAGCCTGGAGCCCAGGGGGAGAGGGGGAGGAGGGAGGCGGAGGCGGAGCTGGCCGGGACGGGCCGTCGCTGCTGCTGCTGCTGGAGCCGGTCAAACTGCACAGCCACTTCCCCCAGGAGCTTCCCTTTCATCTCCCCGCTCCTGGCGCCTGCAGAACAGCCTCAGTTTGTCTGCAAAGTCTCTCCTCCCCCTGCCCTCCCTCCCTCCCCGTCCCTCTCCAGCTGAGAGCCCCAGGAACGGGGCGCGCAGAGCCAGCTTCGGCTGACGGAGGCTGGTGCTGATGGAGGCGGGGGGGAGGCTGGGGGGCACGGGGGGCTCTCGGGCCATCCTTGGGATCCGGTCATGCTCGCTGCGAGAGATTCTGAGGGCGGCTAGGGGATGGGGAACACACGGGGCCTGGGGCTGGGGAAGATCTTCGAGAGAGCTCCCGTCGAGCCCCGACGGTCGTGCCCGGGACTGCCCTCCCCAGGAGCGGAGCGGAGAGGGGCCTCACTGGGAACACGCAGGGGACAGACCCCGGACTCACGTCGGTTCCCCGGTCCGGGTGGTTTCCCTGTTGCTCTGAGGCTGGGCGGCCGCTCTGAAATCCTAGGTCAGGTGGAAGACTTAATTCCAAGAAACTTCTCCAAAACCCTGTTCTTGCGAGGCTTCCATCACGGCATTAGGTTCCGTGTGGGGCTTCTTTCTCCTATGTTTAACTAATAGGAGGAGGATGAAGGAGGGGAGGGGTGAGGGAGGAGAGAAACCTCCAAGTTCAGACTTTAAACGGAGAATGCTCCAACCTCGCTATGGGCTGACTCTGAAGAAGGGCAAACGCCATGAGCAAGCCCTGCCATGCTTTGCAATCCCAAGCACCCCTGTGACACCTCAAAGTCAGCCAAACCAGGCTGGATGAGCCGACTTCTGCTCCGTGCTTCCCAACGCCGTGAGAAGCTGGCCCCTTGGTCTCCCCTCATTTCTCCACCCTCCCAAAGGATGACAGCTCAGAGCAAGCTCCCCCAAGCCCAGGGGGACAGTGCCCAGGCCACAGCTAGGCAACCTGGGAGCTGCACCCACGGGGTGTGAGCCCCGGATCGGTGTCACCGTGACCTGCCCTCCTGCGAGCTCTCCTTCTCCAGGCGCCCTTCCAGCGAGCGTTGACTTTGGGAGCACGGTATAATTATCTGTAGCATTTTCAGTAGCCCTACAATGGCTTTCCACGGACGGCGCATTGTTCTTGACACACATGCATTGTTCCTGCATGTCCATCAATTCTCATTTACTTGTCACGGTGCAGGAAGCATGGAGAAGGGAAAGGAATGGGGGGGGGCGAAAGGAAAAAGAAGGACAAACTCAACCCCACAGCAGCAGGAGAGCTTGTGAAACCAGGGCTTGGGCACTGCAGTCTTGCGTCTCTGTGCCAGTATCTCCCAGAAAAGATAAATTTTCTGGAGAAGAAAATGCTAGAAACTGGGGATAGGAAGAGGAGCTGGTGAGGCATCAGCTTGTGGGACCAACTCTTGTTTTCACCCTTGGGGAAAAACCCAAATCAGGGCTCCGTTGCCTGAAATGTAACCTGCCTCAGTCGGGTTAGCTGGGCTAGTGAATGGCATCACCTTTTTTTGCATATCTTGCCTGTTTTTAATCCTTAACCCATCGAGGTCTGCAGTAACTCTGCTAGCAATAAATAACGAGTGTGCAACCCTACCATTAGCCACACTGATGAGTGGGGTTTTATAACACGGCTCCTCGTACACGTCCTCCACGCTCCTTCCCACGCCGCAGTGGCCCAATCCAGTCCCAATTTGTAATGCGTGGCACATGGCAAGGTGCTGTCAGGGCTGGATGAAGTGGACTGCGAAGGGCCGGGAGGACCCCTGGGCCCAGCACAGCACACTCATTACAGCCCCTTCTTTGGGGTGCTCTCCAGCCTGGCTTGGGTAGTGAAGTATGGGCCAAAGAAAACCCCAGCTGGCCGAATTCCTCCCCCAAAAATTAGGAGAAGTCTTAAACACCCAGGCAACAGAGCGAGCCGTGATTTGTGCTAGCGAAACTGAACACCTCCAAGATCGGCAGGAAAGTCAGGTGTCCCAAGTGAGAACCAGGTCATCTGGGGAAATCCTGCACGTTTTGTGGAAGGGTCATAACCAGAGAGGCACAAAAAGCACAGAGCCGCAGCTGCATATGACCAAGCCCGCAGCCCTGTCTGAGCCTCCCCTAGAGTCAGGGCAAGGAGCGTAGAGCAGCCCCAGACGTGGGCAGATGCACTGCCACCTTCACATCATATTTTGAAGCCTCGGTTATAATTAATATAAAAATGACTCCAAACTCTGCATTTCCTGGACGTTGAAATATATATATATATATTAAAAAAAAAAAAAAAAAAAAACAAGAGGGAAAGTTGCGGGCACAGCGTGAAATAACGCCCGGTATAAGATTAAAATAATTAGGAAAAGAACAATATGTACTTGCTTTTATCCGCACAGTAATTAGAAACGCCTTTAAAAGAATACACTTTAGTCATACCACTGGTGGGAAGTCAAAAAGTGAGAGAATCGCTTTCATAGTACTAGTTCGATATGCTTCTTAATTAAGGACTGCGTGCTCCTAATTTATTAAAGCTCATCTGTTCATCACGTGTGTAATTGACGCTGGGAAAATAATAATTACAGGTATAACCTCTGTAGAGTGTTTTTGTCCAACTCGAGTCCTGTTGTCGAGAAATCACGACCAATAGCCCCTCTTTCGCATGAAAACTGTGCAGAATTAGCTCCCCCGTTTCTTCGCGGGAGTGTTTCACTGAGTGAGGGTCCAGCACGCCTCACCCCCCCATGGCCCCCGAAGAGCCCCTCGTTTCTATGGACCCCGGTCCGGGAGGGCGGCCGTGCAGGAGCGCGGCGGGGTCCGACGGGGCGGCGGGGGCGCGGCCGGGGAACCAGGGGGTCGGGAGAGGCCGGGCTACCAGCGAGAGGAGGCAAAGCTGCGATCTTCTGAAGTTTCCTCTTCGCCTAATCATCAGCCTTAATTACCCCGGCGGCTCTTTTCTTGCTTTGGTATGATTATAGCCCTGGACGGCTCCTTAATGGCACGGCTCCGCTCGCTGCCCGTGTCATTAACTCCTAATTCATTTCGGAGGGGACGAGGGGAGGGGGAACACCCCAAACAAAATAAGCCCTG
>VXAV01005458.1:224406-235812 GCA_013399715.1 Alectura lathami | reverse complement strand
GGAGAGAGAGAGAGAAAGAAAAAAAAGTTTCTACCCTCCCTCCCGCTGCCGAGCCAATGGCATGAGTCACTCCGCGACGTCAGGCCCCAGCGCGGGCTCTGATTGGCCCGCGGGGCGTTTACTCCACTTCCCAAAGGAGGAAAGAGCCGGGGAGCCCCCAGTGGGGGGAAAAAAGGGGGGCGGCTCCGCAGCGCCTCACTCGCGCAGTCCCCGCGCAGGGCCGGGCAGAGGCGCAGCGCAGCTCCCCGGGCGGCCCCGCTCCAGCCTCCGTCCGCACCCGCGATGGCTTCTCCTTCCAAGGCGAAGGAGGTTTTCTCCTCCGACGAGGAGGGCCCGGCAGCAGGCGCCGAGGAGCACCACAAAGTCAAGGTGTCTAGCTTGCCGTTCAGCGTGGAAGCCCTCATGTCCGACAAGAAACCCCCCAAAGAGCTGCCGCTGGCCACGGCGGGGGGCAGCGCCGACGGGGCGGCCGTGGGCACCTCCAGGAACATGCTGCTGCCGGGCCACGGCTCCCGGGACGCGCACAGCCCCTCCGGGGCGCTTACAAAAACCTTCGACACCGCCTCGGTCAAATCGGAGAACTCGGAGGACGGCACGTCCTGGATCCAAGAAGCCGGGAGATATTCGCCTCCGCCAAGTGAGTGGCCGGGGAGCGGCGGCGGGGCGGCGGAGGGGAGCGCGGGGCCGGGGAGCGGAGGGAGGCGGCACCGCACCGACCCCGGGCTGCGAGCCCTGGCCCGAGCTGCGCTGCTCCCGGCGCCGGGATGATAGGGAGCACGTTGGATATATGCATATCTATACCGTGCTTATATATATATATTTATATCTACGTGTGTTTCATTTTTACGTGTATGTTACCTGTGTGTATATAAATACGTTATAGTTATATATTTATACCTTTTTATATATATGACTATATGTATACATAAATATATAATGTTTTTTAAACCGTACGAAGATCAGGAGTTCCCCTTCCCTCCAAACGGTTCCCCGGCTGCTAGTTTCTAACTTTATATTATCCCGTTGCAGTGAGAGATGGAATTTCTCCATCTCCTTTTCCCTTACACAAAATGTACAAAGCGATCTCCTCGCTCTTAAATTCCAGGAATTGTCCCCTCCAACCTTCAGCGCTTTCTGCGCGCTCTGTCCCGCCGCGGGCTGTCCTGGCTCGGTGTTTGCCTCTCTCGCGCGCTGCATGCAGCCTGTCAAAGTCCCCCGAGCTGGGCCTGACCTCGTTATCCCCCGCGATCTCTCCCGACCCCTCCCCATCGCCTTGGGAACTCACGATCCCAAGCTGACAGGTCACTTTTTAAACCCTTCTGCTGTTCGGTCTGCACTGCTGTGTCTGTGCCGAGCTGCATTTCGCTTTCGGTGAGATCCCTCAGTCTCCGTGTCTGCTTTTGTTTTAAATTTTCAATTGCATTAAATAAAGTTAAAAGCCCTAAAACTACCATCAAGAAAAGACGAATAATGTCGCCCGGCAGGGCTAGATTCTGCCTTCCAATCGCCAAGAGCCTTGGTGGATTTACACCTGTATTAGCAGATCGATCCATGCTAATCTACACATCCCTGACTTGCGTGGTGTAATATAAATTCTCTGCTTTATTTAAGAGAATGATTTTACAAACCCGAACAGCTGGACAGTTTTGGAGAATTTGCTCTTGTAAACTATCATTGCGAGGAAGCTTAGTACTATTACAATTCCTCTCTTTTGGCAACAGTCGTTCCGATTTGGCTTTCAGCCGCTTCCTTTCCTTTGCGATTACCTCGAATTAATTTGATTTCTAACGTGCTAGAGAGAGCCCGTGAGAGGGCTGCAGGAGAACAGGCCGCCCGTGCCATTGCTGTCTAGCTTCGGTTTGCGATTTTCAAGTACCCTGGAAATGAGGGAAATGACTAGGGAGTCCCCTGCTCAGACCCCCTCCTCTAGCAAGACAAGGCCTAATCTCCGAGTACATTTTTTTTTCTTCGAAATTCCTCTTCTTTCTCTATTAAAATATGCGGTTCTCGAGATCTGGAAAATACCCTTGTAAAGGACTTCAATATCTAGGGAGCTGAGCTCTGGTGATTTCAACGGTATTTGGGGCGAAAAAGGATCAGCCTTAGCTCGGGAAAGTCCTTCGACCTCTGTCATCTTCGTCATTACCCACCTCTCTGGCTTTCGGCTCCGTCGGAGCCGCGGTGACTGTACGATGCAAGGACCGGCGCTCCCACCCCGTCTGTCCGCGGAGGGCTTTGACATTCGGACTAGCTCCTCGATTTATTTTTATTGGTGCTACAGGTGGAATGAGCTACAAAAAGAGCTGCGAATGTTAGATTTTGTTAGGGAACCGTCTCCAGGTGACGATTTTTGTCCTCTGTTGGCTAGAAAACGGGCGATAAAAGGGGGGGCGGTGAGGAGGGGAAGAAGAGCGAAACAGCACTGCAGGGAGAGCTTTAGGACTGGCATGGGGTAAGCATAATTACAGGCTCTACTGAGGCGACAGTCCCTGCTTCTTATCAGCGTTTGGCAGTAATTTTGGGGGTGGCAGAAGAAATAGTTCGTGGACATTTGGGTGTATTCCGAGAGAAATAGTTACCTGGGATTTAGTTTAAAAGCACGGTTTTGCTGTGTCCGAAGCACAGCAAAAGTAGCGATGGGTCGGGCTAGCCTGGAACCCAGGGAAGGTGCTGGGACGGGAGCGATCTCTGGAGCGACGATCGCCCTTGTAAACCTCATCCCTTCGGGAAGGAGCTGGCTTTTAGCGGAGTCTTTGGGGATCTTTAAGAAAAGGAATATGCTTTGTTTTTAAAAAGTGAGAGTGGAATAGCGGGGTAACCGGTAGTGAATTTAGTGCAGTTTGAGTGAGGTTTAAGGAGTGCACCAAATGTCACGGTTAGCAGCTTAATTATTAAAATGCTCTCATGTGATCGTCTGACGGTATTTGACAAGCTGTTTTCTAAGAGGAATTTATTTATTGCGCTCAGTATCTAGCAGAAGAGTAAGAGAAAAATCACTTTTTTCTTCCTGTATCTGTTTTCCCTCTCCCCTTTCTGAACTTTTGAACACTTTCCTAGTGGGATTTTTTGATACACATTTAAACAGCTTCGTGGTAGGGTTTATTGAAAAAAATAATAATAAAGGAAAGTGAAAAGGGTTCAGAAAATATGAAGTGAAAATACTAACAAGTGTGTGAACGAGGCACTACAGGATGTAGGAAATTTAGCAGCATCGTAGGAGCTGACAATGTGTCATCTTCTGTATCAAGCTGGGGAGCCAGGCTGGCTTCTTGTAGATCCTGGGAGTGATCTGAAACAGCCAAATCACAAAGCTTTTCAGGTCAGCGGCACACTTTTTAATCATTCTTTGAAATAATTAGTGAGATGCAAAATTATTCTAAAGGTGACTCAGCGATGTGCCAACTTGGGAACAAGTGCCTAAGCTGCTTGGGGTTAGAAGGAAAGCACGAAATTTAGCAGAGTTCTGACTTGTATTAGCTACAGATGCTGCAGTGATATGGGGTAAATATGGCAAATGTCATAAGAACAAGTATTGAAAGAGAAGTGTGGTGCTTTCTTCTTTTTTTTTGATTCCTGCTGAAAAGCAGAAAATACTGCTTGGAAAAAAAATATATTAAGTAGAGGGAAAAGTTGCTCATTATTTCAATGGGAGAAGAATTAGCAAGAATAATGCCTAGTTATCCAAAATTCAGACATTATCAGACCCCGTTCTTCAACTTTCAGGATAAACTCAGCTGTTGCTGTTGGTGAAGTCAGGGGGTGGGGGTGTTTGCCTCTCGCACAACAGTGCTGTTGTGAATCTCCTGCTTCTGCCTGTAAGTTTGTCCTCTGCTGCTGAGGTTACTCCTCTGGTTCTGCAGCTACCAAGACGGCAATTTTATGTGCTTTAGATCCCTGTGTTGTGACTCCTGAAGTGATCTGATAGGCATCTCTGAATCCTTTGTGCCCTGCTTGCCTACAAGCTACCTCCTTAAAATCACGGAAACAAAATGGACAGGACATCTGCTTAAGCGCTGTGAATATAAGTTTGGCCACGAAGAGATTTGCAATGACTGTTGCAAAACATCCCCTGTTCTGAAAGTGTCACCTGATGGACACCCCCATGCACACGTCCCCCTGAGCCCTCTCAAGCACAGCGCGACTCTCCAGGGCACCCCATCTCTCCCTGCTTTTGTGATAACCGGCCTTTCCCTTCCTTGCAGGACACCTGAGCCCCACCGCCTGCACCCTGAGGAAGCACAAGACAAACAGGAAGCCCCGCACCCCGTTCACCACTTCCCAGCTGCTGGCTCTGGAGCGCAAGTTCCGCCAGAAGCAGTACTTGTCCATCGCCGAGCGAGCCGAATTCTCCAGCTCTCTCAACCTCACAGAGACACAGGTCAAAATCTGGTTCCAGAATCGGAGGGCCAAGGCCAAGAGACTGCAGGAGGCTGAGCTAGAGAAGCTCAAAATGGCAGCGAAGCCCATGTTGCCGTCAGGGTTCAGTCTCCCTTTCCCTATCAACTCTCCCATCCAGGCCGCATCACTGTACGGAACATCCTACCCTTTTCACAGACCTGTGCTTCCTATCCCGCCCGTTGGACTCTATGCTACTCCTGTCGGATATAGCATGTACCACTTATCCTAAGATGAGAAAGACAAAGCGACAGCGAGACAGACTTCCTGGTGGATCTTGTCCAGCCCCAAGAAGGCAGTACCCCAACCAGTACTGGCCGTTCTTTCTGCACGCTTCTATCTGCCGTCTCGAGTGTACAGGAGTTCGCGTTAGCAAAGCAAGGCATCCTGTATGCGACAGGTTGGGTGTCTTCTGAGAGTGCTCTGAGCACTCAGAGTCTGATCCTCAAAGAAAAAATGTGTAAAAATAATACAAAAAAAAAAAAAAAGAAGAAGAAAACATTTGAGCAAATGTAGGGTTTTTATACAGTGCATGTAAAATAAGAATAAAAAGGAACGGGTGAAAAAACAATCTTGTCTTATGGAGGCAGAGATTTCCCAACACCTTCCTGATGGGGCCTAACATGTATTTAAAGTAAAAGGGGTACATGCCCTAAACCCACACTCTCAAGTGTCATCATTTAATATGGGGGTAGAGGGAGGGAAATAAAAAGGTATAATCAGGGTGGTTTGGGGGGGTTTTGTTTTCTTTTCTTGTTGTTGTTTTTTAAAGAAAGCAGAGCCCTTAGATACAGACACCGTGTAAATAGAAACTAGGCCCAGTAGAGTCCACGTGAAGTTCAGAGCCAGTGAGTTTCTGCATTTCTAAGGGTAAGGAAAGCTTTTTGCATCCCAAACCTTGACAGACCTTTTCCAACAAGATGAGCGTCAGGGCCCCTAAATGCACGGAGTAAAGCAACAGCTTTACCCACCACTGGCTCCTGTAATGCCTTTATCTGTATAAACTGCTACAGCGTTTGTAAAGCACTGCAAGAGGAGGTAAAATGCAAGGCAGACTGGCCTTCATCTCCTCCTAGAACAGAAATTTTTTCTACAGCCAGGTAATCTTGGCTCTGCAATGCTTCTTGAAAACCAGGAGGGAGGGAAGGAAGGGGAAAGAAGACGTGGGTTGTTGCCACAGTGGTGGTGAGCAAGTGTTGTCTAACTCTTCTGTGGAGGTGTTTGGGGTTTTTTATTAGTACCTACAACAGTCTATATTAAATACAAGAAGAATCCCTTGAGTCTTCCTCTCCTCCCCTTGCAGAGGATGCCAATTTAAGTGACTCATGCTTCAAGCCCTTCTAAAGAGAGATCCAGGTATCAAAACCAAACAACACTACTTGGGGACAGTGGGGTGCCAATAGACTGCGTAACCTCTCTGTCCCCATGGGAGCTCCCCAGGTGCTGGCAGTGTCTTCCCCAGGTTTCTCCTTGTAACTATTGTATTATATGTATTACTTTCGCTAAACTTTGTGAGAAAATTACTCCAAAGGCTGTGGAGCACTGAAGGCAGAGCTTCTCCTGGATTTATTTTCTTAGCATATTGATAAGAAACAAACAAACAAACAAAAAATAGAAAAAGGAAAAAAAGGCAGAAAAATGAAAAAGAAAAAAAAAAGCCATAAGGCTTTACTGTTTTTGGTTTGTTTTGACCCAGGTGCCATCGCTGCCTGCCTGGGACCCACTATAGATGAACTTCCCATCTCCCTTCCCTTCACCCTAATCTTCCATTATAGGAAAATCCCTTTGAAAGGGATGCCTTGTACAATTTTATATATTTTATTGAAGATTTATTATTTCTTATCTCTTATTTCGAATTAAATTAAAAAAGAAAAAACATGTTTAATCACGTGTGGGTCTGTGAGTATTTGGAGTTCTTTAAAAGGTAACTTCTCTCCGTGTGTGTTTTGCACCGCTGGGTCAAGTTCAAAGGAATGTTTGGGTTGCCTTTATGATTATTTCCCCTTCTGAATCTGAATTACAGCCAAATTTGCTGCACATGAAGGTGAATTGCAAGTCAACAATTCAAAGTTGAAAGCCAAACCTTTTATGAGGTTTCCTAGTTTTTAACAACCCCTTTTAGGCGCCTCTGTTCTTTACAGCATCATATTCTGGTGATGTTTCAGTCACCTTTCTTAGCTTGTGAGTCCTTCTCTTTTTCTCAAGCCTCTTCCCCTGACCTCAAATCTGTCTTTAGCAGGTGACTGGTCCCTGCACCAGCCACAGTTGAGGGTTCTTTTGTACAGGTAGGACTTGGCAGGGACCCTGCAATACTCCAGCATAGTGGCATTTCAGGGCTCCTGAATGCTATCAGCCTGCCTCATAGGTTTTGGGGCAACCTCCATCAAGAGACATGCAGTGCTGTTCAGAGAGCAGGTGTTTGACCATGTCTCTGCCCTCTCAGGTTTGCTCAGATGAGATGGGTACCCAAGAGCTCAGGGCTAGTTTACCACGGCACACCAAAGTTCCATGCCTGTTCCTACATTTTGTTGTAGGAGTATTATTCAGATTAGGAGTGACCTCTGGGTTCCTAGCTGGACAGGAAGGTGCATTTACCTCTGCTGTAGCAGTCGGGTAATTTAGTTGGGCTGCACCCTGAGACGCACGGAGGAAAGCTCCCCTGTACCCAGGGCCCTCCCTGGCCCCGCGCCGTGCCCAAACCCCCGACCGCCCCGTGCTGACCGGGAGTGGTGCTCGGCGCCCCGCGGCATCGGGCCTCGGCTGGGCGAGAAGGGGGGGAAACACCTCCCGACCGGGGCTGCGGCTGGGTTAGCTGCTCGGGGAGCTCTGCGCATCACGGATCCCTCCTCCCTCGACCCGACTCGGACAAAACCCTGTTAACCTTCCCGCTTCGCAACTGTAGGGAACAAAGCTGGGGGAATTTAATCTCCATGCAGACTTTTCAAATTAGCGTTTACTGCTGCGTAAAAACTGAAGACAACCGCTTCTTTCTCGGGCTCCCTCTTTCCGAAGCATTATCCCCCTTACTTCAGGGCAGGGCGAAGCCCCCCTCGCCCCTGTCCTTCCCCGTCCGATTGTCCCGAGCCCTTTCTTAGCTAGGCTGGGCCGGTTATAAATAAACCAGCGGTATTTTTTAACCTTCAGTATAAATCAGCTGTGTCAGGGATTACAGCTAAATCTTTTCGCTGGAAACTCTTTGAGCGCAGGAGCTTTGTGTGTGTTATGATAGATCCTTAAATGGATACAGATTTATTGCAGAACACAAGGGTGTTGAAGGAAAAGCTTCCAGAATTCGGTTACAACCTTTGCTATGGGAAAGGCAGGACAGATCTGTGACACCTTCCCCGAGCTTGCGGATGGCATGACAATTCACCCTGCGCCCATTATTAACTTGTTCCAATTAAAGCCTTCAGAAAGGCCGAGTTAATTGAGTATTATATTTTATTAGGAGGGAGGTGTCAAGCTTTACTCATGAGACTTCATCATCGGCCTAATGGGAGCTGCCCCGCAGGCAGATCTGTAACTGAATAAATTACAGCAAGGCAGGGAAATCAGAATGCTACCATTAAACGCGATGCACTTACTGAAATTCCTCCTCCACTTTCGCAAGAGGCTGGGGAGGTGTGGCTTTAATTAGTTATTTTAATGCAAAGTTAAATTGTTCCCAAAGTATTTTCTGACATAAAGCAGATGCGATGATTAGAAGTTGAGTGAGACTGAAAGGAGTTGGCATCTGTTCCAGGTACATCTATATATTTTAAATTTCCAATAGAAAGTGAAAAATAATTAGAGCAATAAATAATAAACATTAAAAACAACGCGATAAATTATCCCGATCCTTAAAATCCCGACTTGCTGAACGGCGGCTCAGGCCAGTCGGGCACAGCGCAGCTCTCCCGGGACCTTAATTCACGAGGAATGGATTTGTTGACATAAACAGTTAGGAATGGGCTCTCTGACTCGCTACGGCCAAGTGTTCATTACCTAAAGCCACGGGCGCTCGGAGCCTGCATTTCATGTTGTCACATTGCCTTGTCAAACGCCGGAATTCCTGCATTTTATGGGGAAGGAGGAACGCTCGGTGGCTGCTGCGCGTCTGCGAGCCGGCGTGCCGGAAAGCGAGGGGTTTGATCTCCGCCGGGAGCCTCGCTGCGGGGCCGGGGGCGGCGGGCACCCAGCNCAGCGCTGGGGAGGAGCCGCTCCCGGCTGGGCACCGGCGGGAGGCTCGGCGCGGGACCGGCCACCTGTTGGCGCGGCCACGGCGCCCGGGATGAGGCTTGGAGGGACAGGGGTGAAGCAGGGCCGGGCAGATCTCGGTGGGAAGAGGAGCCCGGCAGCAGCATCCTTCCCGTGGCTCTCAGCAGTGCCGAGCCCCTGCGCGGTCTGCTTGTCGCGGACAGTCTGCATCGGGGATTAACACGCACCCACGCAGCATAGGGGAGCGCTCACATACGTCGCTATTTCTGTGAGCTGTACATGGCATAGTTCCGAACAGTGTTCGCGCGTCTCGGCACACAAATGCCATCGGCGCTGCCTGGGAATGCCCGATTCGCGCACACCAGGGGCGTTGCGGGATTTTAGCAGGTGAGTGCTGGACACGCACGGGAGGAGGAGGAGAGCCCTCGCAGGGCAGCAGAGGGGGCAAGACAAAATGCGACCCATTCCCTAGAAATCCCCTGCCCCCCCGGCTCCCCCATGCCACCCCCGGGGCTGCAGAAGGAGAGCCCAAGCCACGCACCCGCCCCCGCGCAAGCAGCAGGGGACCCCACGGAGCTGCTCCGGTGGATCCGGATCATACCGACTGCTCAGGCATCGAGGTTATCGGTTTGCTTTCTTCAGATCACGTTTCTTCCCTCTGTTCATTCCCAGTTTAGTCTCGACGCAGATTAATATGCTTATTAAAAATAAAAAAAAAAAAAAAAAAAAAGGTGTTAAACGAGACAAAAACACACACACACAAATCCCACTGACACTCAGTGCATTTCTCTCATGCCTACAATCTATAACCATCACAAGGATTTTTTTTTTTTTTTTTTTTAAAAAGGCTTTTTCCGGAGGTCATTTCTCAAAATTAACCTACTTTCGGCAGTGCCCACATTCTTCGTGTCTCTCTCAAAATAAAAACAAAGTGAATATTCGGATTTTTGCCTGCCTTAGCAGGCAGGATATTTTTTCCACTGAGTTGCATTATGAGAAACTGCATCGTTCATCCCCGCACTGGGAGACCCAGGAACGAACTGCTATTCGGTTCGCGCTCCTTTTCGGTGTCATTCACCACCGTGGAAGGAGGGTGGCTTTGGGGTCTCTTTTTGTTGTCGAGTTTTTTTATTTTGTTTTTTGAGTCCCTTAGTCCCTCGATGTGTGTTTCCCACCGTAATCCATAAGGCATTTGGCGGGTGCTACTAGTTGCACGAAAGGAATAAAAATCTTTCCATCCATTATATTTCAGTCTTTTAACACCAGAGCAATTCTGTCCCTGCTGTTTTAGTGGAAATACCGGTCTATAAAGCTGCAACTGCAGTATATTTTAAAATGCTACCATTTTTTTTTTTTTTTAAAGGGGATTGGAATAATTCTGCTTTGCTTGGGAAGGAAAAGTCTCAAGTAATGTTTGTACGATTAACATTTTATAACACTGTTCAAGGAAATTAAAAACATTCTGAGATAGTCTTGCTGTAAAGGCAGGTCTTTTTTGGCAAAATATTCTGTATACATATTTCTTAGATTGCTGTTTTGAATAAGCAAGAACCTCATAAAGAAAAAAAAAAAAAGTTCCTTAAAAGTACGTGCTACCCGTTTTATTAAACTGATTATGCCAGCGTTCAGCTAAAAGTTTGTTTTAAGTAGGAATATTTTCCCAGACGTGTAATGGATTGCTTGAAAACAGAATTCTTTTCTTTTTAATGACCTGTAATGGCCAATTCATTTCAACTGCGCTTATCAAGGTGCAGTGTTAAATAACAAACCGGTTCTTGAAAACAAAAAAGTCATAATGAAAAATAAGCAGTCAGAATAATCTCCCATCTCCGAGCCAAAAAAACGCAATAAAATTAATTTAAGACTGTCAAAACATCAAAGCTGAGAAAAGGAGCTGCTAAAATAATGTCTCTTGATAAGGAAATAATAAAAACACACCAAAAAATGTCTACTCAATAAACTCCACTGGATTTGGGGGTCTGTGCTATATTTTATTTGGTGATGAAAGCACTTTGATGTCACTGTATTCCAAACAATTATTATTATAATTTTAAACAACCTGGTGTTTTCCATTACTAACGGCTTACGCTTTGAAGTTACACCTCATAATTTCTTAAATTAAATAAATCATTTTAAGTTTGCACTGGGAGCCTTTTAATAGCAGAGAAAGGAATATCATTATCTTATTGAGAGGCAATTGCAGTGGCTCCAGTTTGGCTGTAGCTGGGGGCAAAGTGGTGCACTATAACAGACATACTTTATTAGCCTCCCATAACTCTTGAAAGAACATTTTTATATTTTCTTTGATTCCCCCCCCTCCCCCTCTTGTTTTAAAGCTGTCCCAACCTTTAATTACTGCCTAATATGAAAAGCATTATTTTTTAATGCTGTGTAATTTACCAGAGGCAATAGGCCAAGTTAACAATTGTTTATTAGGGTTGCTGTTTCACACAGGGCAAAGAATGCTGTTCCAAACCCAACTTTTCATGGGTGGTTGCACTAATTAATACAGTGTCTGAGACTCCTAGGGGGTTTTTAATATTAAAGCCTATGGGGCGGAACGGTTTTTAGAAGTCCAGCTCCTGCTGACGTCCTCCTCCCCTCCCCAGTGATTTCTGCTGCTTTCAAGCTGTTTTGATCCGAGGGAAACGTCGGCAGGCAGGAGGGGAGCGCCCTTGGAGCCGCCCCGGCCCCGCGCTGCCCCGCCGGGGGTGGCACCCCGAGTCCCGCACCCCGAACCCCTCACCCAGCTCCCTGCTGAGGCTGCGGCGCCCCCGCAACCAACCCCCCCCCACCCCCCACCCCTCCAAGAGC
>VXAV01005458.1:170780-214761 GCA_013399715.1 Alectura lathami | reverse complement strand
GTGGGTAATTCATTCTCTTTATCCCTCCTTCCCTAGTCACAGAGTGATGCCACACTCTGGAAGGTGCAAATATTGGTTTGATTGTGATAGCTCTGGGTTTACTCTGTGCTTGAGCCTGTATGCTGGGCTCTTGTTCAGGGTTTCAACACAAAACTGGGAATACTATAGATCATTTAACATCTAGGAAGCCCCACACTTTTCAAATTGCTAGCAGTTAAACTGTACTTATAATAAGGAAACTCCCGAGGAAGAATCAGAATTTTGTCTTGTCTTACAAGCTTCNGCAAAGCAAAACAAAATTTTTCTGAGGATATTTCAACATTTCCATTTCCTGTTAAAGTGAGGATGTGCAGAGACAGGATAAATATGGAAAATCAAAGTGAAGAAATTAAAAAAAAAATAAAAATATCCACCAAATTCTTATGGAATCTTTAAGAGGCTTTTGGTTCCAATTCTGGGTAACGATGGCTCCAGCCCAAAACATTACATACAGACTGCTCTGAATGAGGTTTTCATAAATCAGACTTTGGCTTGGGATCTATATTTCACAGCTGCCCTGGGTTATGTGTAGCTTCTATCACAGGCCAAAGNGCAAAACAAAATTTTTCTGAGGATATTTCAACATTTCCATTTCCTGTTAAAGTGAGGATGTGCAGAGACAGGATAAATATGGAAAATCAAAGTGAAGAAATTAAAAAAAAAATAAAAATATCCACCAAATTCTTATGGAATCTTTAAGAGGCTTTTGGTTCCAATTCTGGGTAACGATGGCTCCAGCCCAAAACATTACATACAGACTGCTCTGAATGAGGTTTTCATAAATCAGACTTTGGCTTGGGATCTATATTTCACAGCTGCCCTGGGTTATGTGTAGCTTCTATCACAGGCCAAAGCAAGAACCCAAGCACTGAACAACCCCTGGCTGTTGGGGAAGCGTGCAAGGTCAGGTGAAGACCTCAGTATAGCGGCTCCAGTTAGGCTCTCTCAGGAGACAGCTAATAAGAGATGAAGGTCCATAATGAGTCCCTGCTTTATCCTGACTGATTCACCCATTTCCTTGGTAATAATGAATCAGTGAAAAGAAAACTTGTTAAGAAGAAAGCCCTTCGTTTATGCTGCTCAGTCATTAGCACTTGTGTCTGGAGCACAAATTCTTCCGTGTGAAGACATTATGTCTGCATGTGTTTTATTCTTTTCTGCCTGAGTTTTAAACATTGAAGGAGGTGCAGAGCTGGAGAAAACATGTTACTTCATATTTGGGTTGTGTTTAAAGTTGTGTTTAAGCCAGCCACAGTTCTCCACAACTACAGCCCTGCATGAGATAACACCAATGGAGACTAGTGCAGAGCCCACAGCTAACATTTATGGGAATAATTTGCCTTTTAGAAAATGGGATTAGCAGTGCAAGGCACAGAATTAGAGAGGCACATACAAACCCACAATATTAGTGGCAAGGAAAACCCCTTTCATCCATTTGTGGTTCTGAAAATCTGGTGAGACAGTTTGGGAGAACTGTATGATGCAAGAAGAGAGCTTGGAAAGTTAAGGTGCAGGAAGCACTTCTGGAAACTAGGGGAAGGGAAAAGGAGGTAGCAAAGGCTTGTTCCCAAGTAGCACCTCGCTGCCGTATGGTTTGGCCGACAGTTTGGCCAGGGAGATGAGAGCTGGAGATATTTCACAGTAGCTGGGAGAAACTTCTCTTTCTAAGCACTTAATCATGTGAAACTCAATTAATGTGGAGGTTTTGTTGTAAAGTTTAAGTGCATTAGGTTCATTGTGATCTGTGACGTGCTGAGAGCTCTGTCATTGGTGAGAAGTCACTGAGTTTTGTTCTTTTAATAACATGGGTGGTACAGCATGTGTAGAGGATGGATGAGGAAGACAGAAGTGAGAGGACTCACAGTTATCCCTTGCTCATATTGAAGAGATTTATACTGCTTTGCATCAATTACATTTTTTTTCCTCCAGCTACCAACTTAGCCTCTATTACTGCATCTTTTCTGTGCCCAGTGGATTTTGTGTAAGCACTTTGTTCTTCATCACTGTCTATCAAAAGTCATACCTGTTACTAAGACATGGAGAAGAAACACGTGAGGTGCAGTGGAGAAGGAAAAGAGCAAACTGGAAGTCAAAAGACTTCCTTTGATTCCAATGAACCATGATTACCTTTAGCCCTCGTGCCAATTAAAGCGTCAGGTAGAGTATCAGCCACACCTGTGCTGGAGGGATGTAATGTTATTAACGACATTTATTCAACCATTGTATGTAGATCATGCTTGGTCTCCTTAAAGCTGTTTGCTTGTCTGCTCAGCTCAGGATAAACTGTTAAAACTTTGCCTATGTAAAATACCAGCACTAGGTGATAAGTGTAGGGAATCTTGGTCACATGTATGGTACCTTCAATCCATTCACATTATGGGCCAAGGCTGCTCCTGCCAGTTTGCATCTGTAATTAATTGTGGGAGCTATTATTCATAGATGCATGTGATAATGTTTAGACATCTCTTTGATTTAGGAATGCTATTAAGGATTTAGGCTGTAATACGGTAAGAGTTTTTCTCTGCAATTAATTGTTCCTGGGGTTTTCCAATCCATGATGAAGTAGTGGTGCAGAAATCAGTCTGACTTTAAAAAAACAAACAAACAAAAACAAAAAAGCAGAAAAAATAGCCTAACCCAATCTCTGGAGTCACGCCCTTCGTGACCTGGTCTACATATTGATGACTAATTATTTCTCTTTTGTACGTAAAATTGTGAAACTAACACTGAGTCCACTTCAGTTTCTGAGTGCTACTGCTGGAGCTTGTAAAAGATATGATCAAACATGGGTAAGGTAACTAGCCTCCTGGAAGTTAATTAGATCTCCCTCTGAGTTATACTTCAACAAGAACAGAAGAATGGCTTGACTAACTACTAGCATTGGTCCTCTGTGATTAGGATCAGAATTTGTGACAAGATCAGAAATATCTGATCCTATCCAAATTCACCATAACTTTGGGTTCATGTTACAATCAGAAGGCATCCTTGTAGGTCTGGGAATTGCTCATTTCTTAAAAGCTGGTATTAAGGATATTTGGGCTGAACTGGTTTTTGGGTAGGAATCTGGGTGAAGAAAATGACAGAAGAAAATGCTAGTGTATCTTCAGGAGTGAGTTTTCATCTGGAATTAGTCTCAAAGAACAGGACTGGTAGGTGCTCTGCTTTTTAGTGAGAGGTAAAACCCTTCTCCAGGTGCATGTGGCTGTTTAAAGTTTTTCTGATGTTTAATGTGTGAAAGTATTAAGTGCATTGAGCCAAGCTGATTCTAATTCATGCAATTACTTTCCACTTACCCCAAACTCCTCCCAGTTATTCAAAGTGACTTTTCAGACAGGAAGGTCTTTGTGGCAGGACCTTGCAGCAATAATAGGAACAGATCTAATACTAGTTTTCTCACCTTCTGTGCTGGTTCTTGTACAAGGTTGCTGTCATTAACAAACTGTTATGTTCCACACCAGAAGTAGCTGCATCCCATCCTGGAATGATTTTTTTTTTTTTTTTTAAAAGGAGTTCATTGAAATCAAATCCTAATATGTAGTAAGTTGCTGATATTCTTGTTATGGGAAATGGTCTTGCATTTTGAATTCCTTCTTCTTCCTTCTGGGGACATGGCCATGGCCATCAAGGTGATTCTACCTGCTTCCAGCACTAGATTAAGGGCAGTGGAGAAAATGGAACAAAACAGAGGTTTTCAAATTCCATACTGATGTTTAGCTGCCAAGGGAGCCTGCCGTGCTCAATTCCAGGGCTAATCCATGACCATCACTCTACTTCAATAATTGCAGAACATTAATGAGTCTGTTTCCTTATTACAAAGCTCAAAATAAGAGCATTGGCATTCCGATTTAGCAGGGAACTTTTAAAGTCTTAGCCCAAGGATTGTAGGAGGAACGGATTTTTTTTTTTTTAATTAACTTTGCATTCAAAACTTGTGTTAAACCATCTGTTCTCATGCAAGGGGGTGAGGGAGGGGGAAGCTAGCCACAGATTTTCATCAGCGAGCTGTTAAATTAGTCCCTTTACTTCACAAGGCTTGTTTTATTCAATCTGCCTTTATTAAGAACACAGGTTTGATTCTGCAAGGAACAAATTCTTCTGGTTCTTTAAGGAAAATGGTTTTAAGCAGGGTTTTATTAGGTTGCATTACTGGATAAGCGATACAGCATGTTACCAGCGTGAATCATCTGATTTAGAGTGACAAGAAAGGAACTTAAAAAATAGCCAGAGCCAAAACATTGGCAGGCAAGGGCTAACAGGGCCAGATTTGATCTGCTTTTGCAAAGTTTTTCTGTTGCAATTGGTAGTAACAGTCTAGGGCTTTTAGATATTTTGACTAAGTCTCCCTACCATCCCTAAATTAAGAAGCAGAGAAATTAGGGCCAGACTGCAAGGCTTCTAACCAGACTGAATAGCCACAGTGAAGTCAGCAGGACTGCTGATGGAATGAGGCATGGTCTGGGAGGAGGTCTAGCACTGTTTCATCCTGAGAGGAAAAAGGCATGCATAGGTCACCTTGCCTTCACAGCTAGGAGTGATCCTTACAGCATGCTTGTTTTCTTCCCCTGCCTCAGTCCAGCTTCTGTGAACTTCCTGTGCATCTCTGTGTGCAAACCTGGGCATTCACAAATCTCTGCCTTTGAAATGATGTGGCCTTAGGCCAGAACAGGTGAGTACAACACACCTGAGAGACATGACTGAAAATCCTCAGTCTATTTCCATTTTCTGCATTCAGATTCTTTTTGCTTGAATTATTCAAGTTTTCTTCTGAGTGAGCAGGCAGGTGCAGAGAATATTCATAGAAACAGAAATGTGATTTCTTAATGAGAAATGATGCAACCTAATGATGTGACCCTAAGTCACATACTAAGCTATCACCAGGCCAAACTACATCTTCCCCCTGCCAGCTGAGAGCACATCTTGCACTGAATATAGAGTGAAAGGTGAATTTGTAGATCTGCAGGTTGAGGTATCTCAGGTAACCCAGTAAGGGAAACTGAATACTGTCACTGACAATCTCATAACAAAGAATAGTTTCATTTGCCAAATTTGATAGCTTTCAGTCTAGAAATAATGCCTCTCACAATTCTTCACTGAGAGAGTGGTGAGGTACTGGAACAGGCTGCCCAGAGAAGCTGTGGATGCCCCATCCCTGGATGTGTTCAAGGCCAGGCTGGATGGGTTCCTGGGCAGTTTGATCTAGTGAGCTAGTGGCTGGCAGCCCTGTCCATGGCAGGGGGGTTGGAACTAGGTGATCTCTGAGGTCTCTTCCAACCCAAGCCATTCTATGATTCTATGACAACAAATCTCAGTTAGTTGTAGACTCTAGCCTAGAATTAGTTTATTTTCTTTAGTAAGGTCCTGGAAGTGAAACGAGTTTATAACCCTGAACCAAAATTCTAAAAGTAGTCCTGAAAAAAAAATGACTAGAATTGCTAAAATGAAATTCCAAGGTAAGTTTCTAGGATGTAGCAAATCTCTCTGTTGAATTTTCAAGCTATGCCCAAAACTAGACCCAGCCTTCCCATCCCACAATAAGGCTTGTATATTTCAAGTTTTCTGACCAAACTGAGCTACAAAAGCAGAATGCCTCCCTGGAACTCACTTTATGGTGTTAGTCCTGTACTCTTCTGTAGATCTTGCTGAGTCAGTTCTCTGTACTTGTCCCAAATAAGACTCACAGACAAAGAACAGTATTGCTGACTGCTTTAGCTATACAGAAAACTCCATAAATACATTGCCCTTCCTTCAGCAGCAACAAAATAATAAAAGGAGAAAAAAGTTTTGCAGCAGGACTGTCTCTCTGAGATGCAATGCTGGAGGTTCATACCAGTAACAAGCACTGTTTAATCCAAGTCACCTTGAGGCCTGTATTTTATTTATGAGACCAGATCATGTGTAACTTATGGACCAAGAATTTATCACTGAAATTACGTTGGGAATCATCTGAAAAAATGACTCTGTCTTCTCTGAAGTGTTTGGAGAACTTGCTGAATATTTTGATCCAAATTAATCAAGTTTAGAACTTTTAGAATTCTGCAATTTGCATTCCTATAGAGAAATGAACTTCCATAAACTTTTACACTGATTTTTGCAATCAAGATAGAGTTCCCTGTAGTGGAACACAAGCAGGAGAATCAGCACATAATTCATTAATGTTGCCTAGAGTGTTCAGGCCAAATTGTTAAGCCAAGCAAGTGATCAGGCTCCAGAACAGAAAATATTCCTACATTAATAAATAAAGTAGAAGTTGTAACTCAGTCTTTCTGGATATTCACATCTCCTGCCTGTTTCAGTGTTACAGAGATGGCACACATATATTTGTATTTCAGACTGAAGAAGATAAAAAGAAAAAAAAAATTTACTGGAGAACTCTTTGTCTCTCCGCAAAGTCTAGACATCCATTCCGTGCTCAGGAAATCAGTTTTCTTACCATGCAGCGAATGACTGCTCTCTCAGTTTCATGACTGTTTTCCTTTTTGGTGGGTGCTTAGTCATTCAGGATGCTTGACTCTTCTGTATCCTTTCCCTTGGAGGGAACAGAAGAATCATAACGCTGCGTGCTGCAGTCCTTCTGCGCCAACAGCCCGGGAGTGGCTTGGGAATGACAGCCCTCCTCTGCACGCTGTTATTAGAGGAATGGTGGCTACTAATTCTGAGAAGTCCTGAACACTTGGCCACACTTGGGAATGAATCTCCAGCAATTTTCCTCAGAGCGTGTTGGCCATTTCAGCATAGAGAGAAATTCTTAGTGCAGCAGAACTGAGCATCTTTAGTCCGAAATGGCAGGTTTGACCGGAATGTTTGTTTTGGTAGCTATGGGATTTCAGGGAATTTGATGAGCTAGGGATCCTGTGTAAGACCACAAACCTGTTCACAGCGTTGCTCCATTACCCTCTTTCCCTGGCCCATATTCAGTGCAATCTCCTTATTACAATCTGAAATAATTAAGCCTATGAACCCCCTGATTTTTTTAAACAGCTATTACACAGAATTTGAACCTTGCTACAAATAAACCATAGAAATGACATTAATAAACACCGGAAAGCAGTAATGATGTGTTACTGCCATAGGAGGGCCAGTTAAACAAGTTAAAGGCTGACACAGTTTTCCAGATGCAGTGTTGCACAATGTGCTTGTTTACCCGGATCCTTCACTCTTTCCCTTTCCCTCCTCAGGAGCACAGACAGGTACAAAGTTCACTGAAGTGAACTCAGAAATGTCAAACTGCAGATGATTTACTCCACTAAGTTACAATCTCCCTTCTCTACGGTTTAATCTATAAGAAAGGCACATCTTTAAATGTCCTTTTCCAATCACAATATTTTTTTAATACATAACTTCTGATATGAGGATACTTGTTTCTCACCTAGAGCTCTAATCACCTCATTTCATCATCTTCACATACATACATTCAGCTTGTTCTTCCATTATAGGTCTCATTCCTTTGCCTTTCCCGTGAATCATGATAGTTTAAAGTAAGTTATTTCCTCCATGACACGACCAATCTATCCAGAACTCTTCTGTTGCTCCTCCCACTGAGACATTATCTCCCATCTTTACTTTGGAAGCTTGATTTCTCCTCTTTTATGGTGATAACTTCCTCTTTTTGCCTGTGGAATATGGTCCAATACCTAAGTTTAGGAATGGTCTTAGAAATGCAGATGTAATTACAAATAAAGTTTAAGATTCCTGAAGAGGACAAAGCAGTGTTAGGATTTATTGTCTGACTGATCCGACAATTTTTACTAGTTTTGATTGCTGTGGTGTCAGCTACTGTCATTCCTGTTTCTACGATTCAGCTATTCAGATGAGACTGCTCTGAACCTGGTCATGTTTATGTAACAAATTCTACAAGGTGCTAAAATACTGCAGGTGGATTCAAGCTAAATTAATGTTCAATATATTCTTGATAAATCTGAAATTTAATACTTTTTACTTTGTTTTGTTTTTGTTTTTGTTTAGAAAGCTTTTTCTCCCTGCTAGTGTAGAAGCGACAGAAATAGTGAATGAATGCTCCAGGAGTAAAGAAGCTGCACTGGCTCACAGGCCAACGGACTTATGGAGGCTGGCACCTCACAAGTTTATGATGAGACAACTCCTTGGAGAACCTCAGATAAGTTCAGATCCATCCACACTTTCATATCTTGCCAATTTTAGTGAAATGATGATAATTTGGAAAAGTATAATTATATTTTAGCAGATCAAAGATGCATATATTAAGTTGAACTAATTGCAGTGAGGAATTTTGACCTATTTTCTTTGAAGTCTTGTAAAAAATAAACTAGGTGTGCCAGTCCCATTTGCACAGCACATGTTTAAGATTCCTCAAAAAACTGTTGCTGCCAATTTATGATTTTGTTATAACCACCAATTTTTATTTTATTTTATTTTATTTTATTTTATTTTATTTTATTTTATTTTATTTTATTTTATTTATTTTTTTCCCAGGGTCCAACAGTTACTCATACGAGGGGTGGGGGTCCAAAGAATGAGTTTCTCCCACTTGTATCCTGATGATTACCTGAATCCAAGAATTCCTTTTTGCTAGCTGCAGTTTTGTTTCTTGTTTTCTGCCAGTGAAATCTGCAGCTTTTGAGGCGGATGTAGATCAGCATCTCTGTACAGAGATTTGTATATTAATTTGTTTTCTGGTTAGGATTCCAGAAGTTCTCTTGCAATGTAAAAGTGCTTAAGAACATTCTAGAGCTTACAGGGTGCATCTGGTAGCTGAGTGACAAACATCAGCCTCAAACATAAACATACTGAAAACGTGGGTAACCCTCTGCTCAAAGTCCCACACTTCTCTGCGTCAAAAAATGTGCAGGAATCTTAGAGAGGAAGAAGAGCAACCAGTTCCACGGTGTGCCTGTAGTCTGGCTGATTTCTTTCTTGTGGATTTTAAAGGAGATTTATCAATAATGTGATCTGTTATGTCCTCTGCTTTCCTAGAAGGCAGTCACTGAATATGGCAGCACTACTATGCTACTCAGTTTCTGAGACCTTTTTCCCTGTGTCAGTTAGCTTTGGATCTTTCTTCTTTCCATCACTTCTTCTTGTTAATCTTAGGAACAAAAAACAAGCTGCAGCCCAGAAACTGCCTCCTTGCTATGGACACAGCCTGGAAGAAGAGCACAGTTTCGGATGCAATGACCTGTCCGGATTGTGTTTGGCTGTATCACCACAGTGGTTGTTTTGTTAACACTGGAGGTGTGGAGAAAGGAGAGAGACATAGGATGAGTCTTAGCTCACATTTGTAGCAGGAAAGGACTGGATTTGTGATCACAAACCACTAATGCTGCATGACTACATGCTGTGTTCCAGTTACAGAGAAAGGCTGTATCTCCCTCTCTGTTTCCACTTGGTCAAAAAAACCATGAGCCTTGCTTCTCCCATTTCCTTCTTCACGTTTCTTGTCTCCATTCCCCTAGGGTCCTAGCTTCTACTGACTGACCTTCACAAATGCAACAACAATAATTATCCTATAATTAGACACTCTAAGTCACATTGCTGCTAAAGCTGTCAGTGTGGGAAGGAAGCAAGCAATCCTTAAGGTAAGAGTTTAAGACTCTTTCTTGGTTGTCTCACCAGAGGTATTTGTGCCAGGTTGCTGGCATTTCATCAGGGGATTGTTGGGGTTCCCTTCTAATTGCATCTCATAAGTTAGAGATTGCAGTTCATGACTCACTGGTTGTCTGTCTCCAGACCAGAGAGATAGAGAGCGAAGGACGTGCTGGGTTTCATCACATTTCAAGTTCCTGCTGCCATTATGGCCATTGACAAATTACACCATCCAAACTTCTCGTGACAGTGCTGTGCCATCCATATGACACTAGAGGGGTGCCTCGGTTTTCTGGTTTTCACCCCAGAACTCAGAATGCAAAAGTTTTATTCTGGCAAGTGGCAAACATATGCAGCTTATGTGACATCCAGACACCTTGCAAATCTTTCTTGGTATTAACAATATCTCTGAAATAATAATTTCCCTTGTACCATCAAAACAGGTAAGACACTGAGACATTCTTGCAGAAGTGTCCCAGTTATGAAAAGGTTTGGAAGCATAGCCCTGGATTAAAGACATAGGGTTTGTCTGATCCGTCTTTCCCAATACGGGCACTCCACCTAAATTTCCTAGTAAGGCATTGCATATAAAAGCAAAGTAATATGTAAGTTTCTTATAGTTGAATTTTTATTTTTTTATTTTTTATTTTTTCTCTTGTCTTTAGTATTCTCTGAGGCCGTCTGTAAAAAAGTCCTCTCTGACTTGAGATGTGCTGCAGAACTTTTCTGCCACCCACTCCCTGGCTGTTTCTTCCTCCATTTGCCTTGTAAAAATGCTGTTTCTTGCTTTTCCCCCTTGTTTAATTTTCCCTGGGCGCAGTAGGTCTAGTGGTGTCTGCAGAAACACACAAGATGGAATATCTGATTTTCTCTCTTTGTTGTCCACATTTCAATGTCTTGCTGCTTAGACTGGTTACCCAAACCTCACAGTAAAAATATTATTAATAAAATCACACATTCATATAATACTCTGCCTTGGTACCAAATTTCTCCTGGCTCTTACACTTGCCTTATTGATAAGCATCAGGCAAAAGAAGGGTCCCTAGGTTAAATCTATATTGCTTTGAATTTCCCTTCTATGCTTAACATCAGACGCCACCAACACATCTTGAACTGATTTAAGGCCCTGGGGTGTTACTCAGTGCCATTCAAAACACAGCAAGCCACTTTCCATGTGCTAGGGCCACTAGGGCTCGTTAGAATGGCATTTTTAATAAAACTTAAGTGTAACTACAACATTTTGCGGCTCCGCTCTCCAGATAAACCACTACGTACGTCATTCTCCACTTCACCTCCCCATTTACACACCCACCAGACTTTTGACCAGCTGGCCAAATTCATTATGGGTGTAAATCCATTGCAATCAATAACATTCCTTCTGCTTGACACTTATTGTAGGCAAAAGTTTCCATAGGGTTGTTTGCGTGTGTGTCTTTTTTTAACCTCTTGTAACGAAAGAGGTTTTGAAACAAAGCCCTGAGTGCTATTATTCAGGTGAGGCAACACAGGAACATTAAAAACACTGTTTTCACATGCAGCTGTTCTATGTTACAGTTCTGTTCTAGTCCAGAAAGGGCTGAGCTTTTAATAATGCCTGAACATTTTCCTTTTCCTTGCCCAAAATAAAAATAACATAAAGTAAAATATAACACTTATCCAGGGCAATGTCTACTAAGCAAGAATATTTTCAGTTTTCAAAAAAGAATCATCTGTTGCTGGGATATGACTGGCAAATAAAACATAAAGCATGAACCTATACCGATGGATTAACGCATTATCTGTGGTACTGGCTGCAATCAAGACCTGAAAAGATCATCCTCTGCTTGCACAGACTATGACACCCAGCTAAGTCAGAGTAAGGTTTCTTGGGACTTTTTACTTGGGAATTGGAAGGGAACTGAAACAGAAGTGTAGTTGCTGGAGCTGGAGCCTCAGCATCCTTATTTCCAGCAGGAAGTTTTACATTGGTTTTGCAGGTGGTAAGGCTCTGTGTCTCCTCTGCCGGTTTGCAGTCGATGTCCTTAATCAAGCTTGGTTTGCTTCTGCTTTCTGTTTTCTGGCCTTGTTACTGAATCCTGTATGTCACACATGGACAGAAGTATCAATACGTGGATTCGCTGACTGAGAATCACCACGTGCCCTGGGGGAATCGGATAAATAGACTGAACCACACTGCCTTCACCTCTCTAGATTTCCATTTCGAACACACTTTACAGCCCTCAGATAAAGGATAAAATACTGCTCTTTCCAAGTGTTTTTGCCCTGATCAGGAAGGAGCCATGCAAAGATTTTTTTCATACAAGTCAGTCTTTTTCTTCCTAATGGGCTTCACCACTTCACCAGCAGCAGCACCTGGCACATTCTGTGCAGTTTTTTTTTTTTTTTTTTGGCAAGGACTGTCTGTTGTGTATAGATAGCTACACACGTAAAGCCTCTAGCAGGGTTTTAAGTATTACAGCAACAAATATATACTGACTATGTGGTGAAGGTGCCGTTCCCACCCCTTTTCCATCACAAGCATCTTCCTACTCCTTCCCCCGTGCCTGCTGCTCTTCCGCAGCTGATGGGGAAGGGAGCAGCACACTCCTGCATGGCAGAGCATGCAGTCAGCAGCCAGCACCACAGCTCCCAGCTTACACAGTTACCACGCGATGCTGTTTAATACCAGACCAATGAGGTGAATAAAACCTACAAAAGTTTATGGTGTGTAAATTACTGTTGCACCCTGCCCTCTGCCTCTGCGCTGAACTGCCTGCACCAGAGATGTATAAATGAAAACAGTCCCTTTCCATGCAACAGTAGAAGGAGTTTCGGGAACTGGAGAAATCACAGGGCAGTTAGAGTGGGGTGGGAAGTTGGAAAAAATGTTGCTTCCAGTTCTGGCTCTTAACATCCCATCCTCTGATCATCCCGCTCTCAGACATCTTCAGAAAGGGACTGCGCTGGATGCTTGGGCTGGATGCCATGCGTCTCCGACCAAATCCTCGGCACCGAGAGCCGTGGCAGGGTGCAGTACCACAACCTTTGGGAGGGAGAAAGGAGGCAAAGTAGTGAAAAGGGGTAGAAAGCAGCTAATTCAGGGCTTTGAGCAGAGGATAGTGGTGAGGAAACCTAACGTGTTTTGGAGGAGGCTCTGTCAGAAGCTCTGCATCACAAGGACTTTTGTTTTGCCTCTTCTCAGCTTTCAAAAATGTCAGTGTTGTGTAACATGAATAGCTGCTGGCCGTTCTGTATCTTACATATTTGAGAAGACTGGAAAATTCTGTTTGAGAGTATCTAAAGCTACCAAGGAAACATGCCATTGTAGACAGGCATCTACAATTCAGCTCAACACATGCGAAGCGCTGGCAGCTGCCATGTTATCTTTGGAGCCACTGCACAGTCTGTCAAACTGAAAACACGACAAAACATTTTGAGTAAATGCTGAGGCTTTTACGATCTCTTGGGGGAAAAAGAAGTTTCAGATAGTGTAATCTGATGAGTGTGGTACAGATGAAGAGATAGACAATGCCTGTTAGAAGATGCATATGCATGTTGTAAAACAAGAGGATATATCTGGCTCCATTCTTACAATAAGATCTGTGAGCACAAATTCCTTTAAATGTTCAAAAACCTGTTGCCCTAAGTAGGACTTGAGTAACTTTCTGAAGCATGCATGTTTAGAAGAGGCACTTCTTTTCAAAAGTTGGTGTCGACTCTGGGTGGTCGGTATGCTTTTAGTCAATGATTAGCTTCGGACAGGTTATTTTTCTTCCCATGCCTCAGTTTCCCTGTCCGTAAGACAAATAAAAAAAAAATATCTTGCATCATGAAGTGCTTCAGTATTCAAAATATGGTCTATCTCAAGCAAGGTTTTGTCGTTCTCATAATTCCAAATATGTAATAGGCCACTGCAAGTCTGATGAGGTTTTCAGAGGTGTTAGTTAAAAATAGTTAATGGCATATAAAAAAGTAACATCCAGAGGCTATGTTTCAAATGTAAACTAATACATAGCTATAGCAAATAACAACCTTTGCCAGCACTCACTGTTGTGTGGTATTTCAAGAGCGTCAGATAAGGCTGATCCTGTTGAGTCCAAGGGAAATGTAAAAGTGCTCAGCACTTCCGGATCAGGCCCTCCTATTCCTGTGCAGAGGGAAGGATAACTCTCAACATTACACCAGTCCCTGCAGATGCAGTCTGCTTAATGGTGGCTGCGTGCAAATGCAGAGCCCACAAGTTTGCCTTTCTGCGAACTGTGCCTGCCCTGTGCTCTGCTGGCACTCTGAATGCATTTCGCCAATGAGCAAAGAGGTTCTCATGTAGACACTTTGCACAGTCAATTAGTAAAGTAATTGAGTGTTCTCTGGGATGAAAGGTATAATACATGCACACAAGATTATTCACCATTTTCATTACATACCATATCCGGGAAGCTGTAGGAATGTGATGCATCTAGACACTTCATGGTGAGGTAACTCTGAATGACCTGCTTTTCTTCGTTTACATCTGACTCAGTATCATTTGAATACCGTGCTTTATGTGTGATATTGCCTTATTGCTTTTACAACACTTAGAAGACTAGAAGAGCCAGCAGGTCTCTGCCCTCAAGAGTTTGTTTTATCTAGGTGAAAATGAGTGGAAGGTAATACACAATAGGGAGGAGATGGGTGGAGAGCCTGAGATAGTTGGGCTGCAGTATAATCATTATTATTAAAGTCCTTATGGATATCATGGGTGAAATAGTCTTATGTATGGATTTGAATGGAATGAGACTAGCTGCTTAGCAGGCCAGAACTGGGAGGCTGTTTAAGCAGAGCAGGATGGTGCAGGGAAAAGATTGGGTTTACATATGTATACATGTGTGTATATATATATGTGTATATATACATCCGTATGGCTATATATGTTTTGTAGATTAGGTTTTATAGAATGTGGCATCACCCAGACAAGTCAGTAAAGGCAGAACTGAAGGAATATCACACCTTCCTTGTGGAAGCATCCTATCATCTCTCCTCTCTTTGAGGCTGCTCAGAAGTTTTTAGGATCAGGTTTTCAGGGGTACTCGATCTGCTGGGCAATAGCTGGCTGTTTCTGGATGCCACACTGGTTTGACTACCTGCCTCTCAAACGCTTGTGTTTCAGAACTTGTGGAGGTTGCCTCTGCCGTGGAAAACGGGCAATCGTTTTGCTGCCTGGACTAGATGATTTGCTTTGGTATCCTCATCGCGCTTGAAAAGTGCTGGTTAAAAACCCTGGGCTACTGCTGGAGTCCTCTGCCACAGGAGCGCACAACATCAGCGCTAAAGCTCTCTCTTGTGGTCATGATATGCAAATACATGGGCTTTATTAGAGGCAAACGTGGTTCATAAACTACTTCAGCAAAACACAAAGCTCGTGAGGAGTTGGGAAATCATGTCTTAATTTTACGTTTAACTACGCTGACAGTTTCTACTCCTACTTTAAACTGAGGATGTTTATTATGGAAATTAGTGGCTTATATTACTCTTCCAATGTAGAATCTTTTACTTGAGAAATTCCATCCTGTTAAACGAGAGGTCCCATTTTTCACATCTCTTCCTAAAATATTAAAAAAGCTTGTTCAGGGTCTAATAACCACAACCTTTCCACCGTGTTTGAATATCCAGCTTGGTTATAAGAGCAATTTTGCCCTCGCTGGCTTTGATTTCCCTCGCTGAAACCTTGTTTGCATTTGCATGCCGAGCCTCTGCAGCCACGAGGGCCGGGAGAGCCTGGGAACGGCAAGAAAGTGCAGCGTGAGACGATGAATATGGAAAACAACTGGACACCCATTAGTTCTGCAGAAGCAGAACCTGTTCCCCGCAGATGAAAGCTGGCTCATGTGACATTTTTCTGACAGTGAGCACTGTCTCTGCTGATTAAGAAATTGTCTGATCAGATAGTGAGAGTCCCAGCGAGCTGCCGTGTCATCTCCTGGCGGTGCCGAAGTTTCATGACGCCGGGAGTCCCGGCTCCTCTGAATCTCTTTGTTCTGGCACCAAGCTGGGTTGGAGCTCGATCTTTCCTTGGCCAGAGGGGAGCTGTGAACGAAACAACACGAACAAATCTGGATTAGTTTACAGATGCTCCCTAAATGCCTCGAGGTGGTCAGAAAGTCGCTGGGGGCTGTGTGTCAGAGGTGAAAGCGCCGAGCTGCCACGGCCCTGAGCTCGGCTGTGGGACGGGTGGGGACTGCACGGAGCGAATGCTGACGGCCAGCCCATGGCAGGAAATGTCCCGTCCTGCTTGGTGAGCGTCCACTTCGAGCATTTGCTTTTCCTCCTGAGGATAAGGAAAACAAAAGGGTAAAAATTCCAAAAGTACGGAGGCGTGGAGGAGATGTGAATGTCTAATTCCAGTAAGAGAGCAGAAAGGACATCAGAGACAGGAGAGGAGAGAGGGAGTCTGAAGGAGCCTGTGAGCCTGACCAAAGGTGCAAGGAAAAGTGTCACTGGCGAAAGGGTTTTGGGAGTGGGCTGAGCACTGGAGCAGACTAGGGGGAGGCGGGGGTTGCTTTTCTTCTCTGGCTGGCATACAGCCTCAGATCCCAGCAGCAAAGCATCTCCATCACTCTCCTAGTGCAGCCTCACCCAGTAACCTCAGCTTCCCTCCGCTGCGAGTCCGCTGCTGACACCAGGGACTCATGTAAAAACTGCAGTCCAAAAGAACCTGGTCCCAGACCAAGCTGTTCCTGTGCTTCCTTACCACTTCATCTTCCTTCACCCAGTTTTATTTATTTCACACCACAAAATGGATGGTGATCAGATGATTTCCCTTTTTCTGTTTCGTGTTTATTGTATGTTCCAAACTTGACTAATTTTGGAAAATTAGACAGTGGCCAAGTAAATAAAATGTCAAAAAAAAAAAAAAAAAAAGACAATTTTCTCTCCTGACCTTGAAATGTAAAACAAAAAATTGTGAAATTTGCATTTTGACATTTTTTCATGTTCTGTTATTTCAGCTTTTCTACAAAGGATCATATAAAACAGAAATGTAGTGTCTCTAAAAATCTTAACCATGGAGGGGTCACTAGCACACTAACAGAGATGAATTTTTAACACAAATTCAGGACTTGAAGCAGGATGGCAGAATCAGGCTGCACTCTGCCTTACTGCAAAGCTGCTTATTAAAACTCATTTGATTTTGAACGAGGCTTTTATTTTCCTTATTGTTTTAACACAAACAATATTTTTTCCTAAACAATTACAAAATGGCAATTTAAAAAGACTGGATTAACAGGTCTGTTGAATGAATCTGGGCATACCTGTGATTGTTTTGGATCATTCCTTCCTTTGTAGAAAGGAGCGATTTAAAAGATCGACATGCATGCACGGCTTCATCCTCTGAATCATTGGCTCCTTTTAATGGCAGCTAACTGCTACATTGCCTTAGAGAGTGCGTATTAAAGGTGAGGAAGATCTCAGCCTCTGCCAGGACTAGGACCTTTGTCTTGTGTTGATCCAAAATGCAGCATAGATGTTTGGGAGTGACTTAACACACAGAAGAATGATAGTGGGGTTAAGTAAACAAAGCTAACAGGCATGCAAAAGGAAAACTGGGAATGATGCTGACTTCTTTCAAAAATTAAGGCACAAGAAGGGCTTCCTTGGTTAAGTTTCTTTAGAATTTAATTTACCAAAGCATTAAGTTAAGAAAAGGAAGGTGAAGAAAACATGACCATCCCCCATTATTGTGACAGTGATTTTTTTTTCTCCAAAGCTGCAAATTAAAACTCTCAGCAGAAAACACCAGGAAAGCATCCCACGCAGCACTGCAGAGTCCCCTCAGGACTCTATTCGTCAGCTCTGTCATCCTCTGTGGACTTCAGGCCATGCTCTCTGATTCAGAGCACCGATTTCCAGGAGGCAAGGAAACGTGGGCTCTGAGCTTCTCACACTCAGAAGCACGTTTGCGAGTGGGTTGGGTCCGTGCTGCCATCACATCAGCGCTGCTTTGGAGAGCTACGGCTGTGCCGGGCAGACACAGAGCAGCCAGGGCTCAGCGCAGCTGAAGGACTTCAAAAAGAAATCTGCTGAAAAACTTCAAAACCAGACCAGCACCCACCCACCTGGAGCATGGAGTAATGGACAAGTTTACCAGCTCTTATGGGATAAACGTGTTCTGGTCCCGATCTATGGCTGGGGAAGTCACATGGAGCTGCCTTCCATTCCTTTTTCTGCTGTTACAGTTTTAAGGAGAAAGGTATACTCCCNTTTCCTTCAAGTAAAAAAAAAAAAAAAAAAAAAACTCAAAACAAAACACAGAAAGGAAAATCAAATCAGAAATCAAAATGTTATTAGAATGAAACCAATTATTTTCTGTTTTCATGTATGCCTTTATACCCTTGCATAGAGCAATTTTGTTCACAATAGCAAAAAATCTCACACCACAGAGATCTGATTTTTATATGAAGTAAGTGATTCACTTATTGAAGTCTGAAGTTTTTCTAGGGTGTCCCAAGGCACACTCTATAATTTTCTTGGTGTTGTTTTAACTTGGAGCTGAAAATGGAAATGATTATGAATGGCAGAGTTAACAATGGAGTTTACAAAGAGATTATTATAGCTATTATTAATGTATATATCCATCCAGACACATGTTTGAATAGTAGACCTGTTTTTTCTTTGTCCTTTAACACCCCATGAATGATTAATGTGTGTTGATGGACTGTTGTGCTTGGTCAGAAAAATGCATAGCTGTTATTGAAAAAGAAGCCCTCGTGTTTCACCAGAAATAAAAGAAACTGCAAACAAACAGCTCCAAAGTCGGGGGCAGCTGATTTAAATTTACCAGTAACATTGTCTTCATAATTGTTGAGTTTTGAAAGTATGAGAGGAATGAAGGGGAACATTTCCTTGGTTCCCTGGTACCTTTCCTCATCATACTGTAATTTAAGCGCTGCACTTTATATTGTTGCTTTGCAGGTTGCCTGTTTTTAAAGGTACACTGTCACATAAAATCAAACAATGCTTTACCTCTGCAATGAATAACACTTCCAGCTACTAAAACTGATTGTTAAAATGTCATGTTAGCCCATTCCATAAATCACCAGCAGAATCCTGACCTTACTGAAATCAATGGAGGCTTGCCACCAGCTCCCGTGGGGCCAGAATTTAGCCTCCAGACTTGGTAAATATCCAGAGTGAACAATATCTCCAATTACTTTCTTAGGTTGGGCAAGTGCATTCCCCACTCCTGCTCCTTTTCTGCTTTCATTGTCCGTCACGTCTCGGATGGGGTCCTTGGCTGCTGGGTCGTCAGTCTGATGAGCTGCCAAGTCTGATACATTGGTGTGAGGAGCTTCATCCCGCAAACACTTCAGCACATGCAGAGCTTTATCTCAGAGGTGATTCCATTGGAGCCATAGGCCAGCTTTGTCACAAGTGGCATAGCTGTGGCTGAGGTTATTACCCATTTTACATCCGTGTGTCAGATGCAGAAACAAAGCACAAAATGTTTTCTCTTTTCATTTACTTAAGAGAGTGAGTAATAAGCTCAGTACTTATTTATGTTGCCTTAGACAATGAGGGGAAAATATTTTGCTCTTTGTTTTTGCCCAAATCATTCTAATTGCCTTCTGGAAAGTCCACTTCATAAAAAGAAAACACATTTG
Organism: Alectura lathami; assembly: GCA_013399715.1. Taxonomy (NCBI): domain Eukaryota; kingdom Metazoa; phylum Chordata; class Aves; order Galliformes; family Megapodiidae; genus Alectura; species Alectura lathami. The sequence continues at coordinate 195,550 of VXAV01005458.1, read as the reverse complement.
AAAGCATAGCTGGGAAGTTCATCAGTTACAGATTGAAAAAGCAGCATTTGTTCCTCTAACCAAGCCTTCCAAGACAGATGTGTTCACTACAGTACACTTATTCATGCTTCATCCATCTAATTTAGATTTAAATTAAATAGGCAATCGTGCCTATTTAAAAAATTAAAATTGGAGCTAAACCCTCAGTTCTCACCTGCCCATAGCTCTGGTAACTTTTGGCCCAAACTCAGTGGTGTATATCCATCACATACAAGCTTCGGGGTGGGGGGGAGTGGGAAAAGGAGATAGTTAAATGCCATATCAAGGCATCAGCTCTGGGTCTTCCCTTACCGCTGTCAGCCTGTGATGAAGAAGCCAGGCAGTTTCTCTGCTACATCTGCTGCTGTTCTGGGGTGTGAGCAGCACCCTGCCTCAGGCACTTCTGGTGAGCAAGGTGCTGAGGTGCAGCACTGCTGGGACTCCCGCAGGTACACGGGGCAGAAGTGTTCCCTCTGAAATGCTTTTAGAGACAAGTCCACAGGCTTATTTAATTGCTGTCTCAAAGCCTGGAATCAAACACAGAGTGTATCGGATGTCTCCAGCAGCAGCTAAACTCATGCACTCTTGTAAATCTCCCTCGTAATCCCCCTGCTGCTGACACTTTATTAGCCAGGCATTCCGGGCTGTGCTTTACTGGGGCACCTCTAAGTGATTGCAGATGGCATTGCTGTGCTAGGGTTCAGATGTACTACCAAATAGCTGTCTTCATATTTTCCATGCTCTGCATCATTTGTCAGACTGGTTTTAACCCTGTTGTGCTCAGGACATTGCCCACCTCAGTGCTCAGGAGCTGTAGCTGGACTCGACACCCAGGCAAACACCAGGTATTTTCGTTGCCACGCGAATACTCCTCCCTGCCGAAAATCCTCAAGCTGAAAAACACAGTGCATTGAATTGCCAGCAATAAACACTGAGCAGGGTGAGGAGACGTGTCAGCCTTCAAGGGCACACTGGTTGGAAGGTGGGAATTGCCCACAGCTGTCCAGAGCAGTGGAGATAAGAGGTGATGAATCCACAACATCTACATTTGCTGGCTCAGATGCAGCACCGCTCTGCCTCTCAGCAGGTCTCATTAGTGCTCGGGCACTGGCTAAGCTAGAGGAAATTTCTGGACTAATAGATCCTACTAATGCCGTGTTAGTGTAAATACATTGCACCCAGACCTAAACTGCCTTGTAACACCCAGATCCGCCCAGGTGTCAGCTCTGAGCTGCCCTATGCAGCCGCCCCATGGGATGGTGTTGGAGGGTGAGTTGCAGTTTGCCCACAACCCCTCCTGCTAGGATATGTGCACACAACGCTGTCTTGTTTCCTATCCAGTCTTGACCCAAGCATCCCCTGAACACCTTCCAGAAGGAGTATCAAAAAGTTGACTTTGATGTCTCCCTGTGCCTTTCGATTAGAAGGATCCTTGGATAGACACATTCCCGATGAATACAGGCTGGAGGTCTGGGCTGCCCATCCGGTTTTTTCATTCTGTGCTGCAAATCCTGCATAATGAGCATAAGGTCCATAGGATAAACTGCACTTTCACATGTTTCTTAACAAACAGGAGTCAGACTACCCACAGTGTTAATTTAGTTTTATTTTTTATTTTTTCTCTTCAAGCTAATGCCAAATTAAAGCTCTTGTACTGCTTTTTTTTTTTTTCCTTTTCTCTCTCCTTTTTTTTTTTTTTCTTCCAAGTGTGACTTAGAATGTGTTTTATCCATATATGATGGTTTTACTCATATAAGGCAATGAGAATCCCAGATGGTATCTGCAGGTACTTCAGAATTAACAGCTATTTGGGATTAATGGCCTTTTGGATTTCAGGTTGGAGAAGACATGCTGGTGAAAGGAAGCAGTGTTAGAAATTTCCAGGAAATGGACATACATTCCAAGTAGTATCCAAGGAATCTGATGTCCCAACAGTAGAATATTCGGCATAAAAATCGCTTTAAAATGAATTTTATATTTCGTAATTTTTACATCATAAATTATTGAATTCACAGCACCTGTATATTTTAAACCATTAGTTTAACTAATTGCTTTGCCTGAGAAATGCATGCTGCAACCGTTAAGATATCTAAGGAAGGCTAATAATTGTCTAGTAAAATGTGTACCACTGCTTTTATAACAGCTATTTTATAGAAGCTCTGATTTCTCTGGTTAAATTGAGTATAATAAAGACAGCAAGCCTGTGACAGTCAAATTGTGTCACCTGTGTTTCCAGATGGGGCACAGTATGGCAAGACTTGCTCATCCTGACTATTAGTTTAGCTCTATTAACCCACATTGCCTAGAGTAACTGGGTGCCTATCAGACAAGAACAAGGGAATTTCATTTATGATTCATGCTTTTTCCATCCATCCAAACAAGCCCTGCTAAGCTGCTTTATTCCATAAACTGGACTGTACAAGTAAGACGATGAAAAGCATCATAATTTATACCCTGAAGAACATATGTCTTCCACATTGGTATGTTAGCAAGTCCCAGATTTTGGCTGAAGGTTTGGCCGAGTTAGGCATATGTGCTGCTGCGGTTAATATAAATTTGTTCTCTACATATGGACAGCAGTCTGATCTCACATCTTGTTCTCAACAAGACTTACTGTATTATCACGGTTGATTAAATACACATAAATTAAACATGCAGCCAACAGTGGCTCTTTTACTAGGACACTGTTGTTCGTGCATTATTACAGACAGATTTTCAAAAGAAATCAGCTCCCAGCTAGACTCCTGAAGAAGCACTCTGATTTTTAAAACAATTCAGTGTCTTACATGCTGAGCTCCTGAAAATTTGGCTGTTACTGCAACTCCACTCCACCACTCCCTTGACTGTAACTTACAGTAATATATTGACCATGAGATCTTCTGACATTCTTATGATCCTATATTTCACTTTCTATGAAGACATATTTCTTCAGATTGAAAAGGAAAAAAGTATTCTCTGGTATTGCAGGAAACTGAGAAGCTGATGTTAGCTCCTGCTCAGTTTCTATGTGCTGCGTAGTTTTGGTCTTTGTTATCAAAGATTATAAGAAAGTATTTTCTGGGTGCTGTGAGCTGTGTATTTCGTAGCTTCCAGTGTATGGGTGGTCATACCAGATTCATGAACCAAACATGTTATATATCTGTAGGGGACCAAAGAGTGCTGAACTCGTGTAGCAGATTGCTTTAAACCATGCCATATGCTACTGGTCAGCAGAACTGATCATCTTTATCTTAATGGACTTCAACAGCTACAGTGATGCTATTCCTTTAGCTGAAAAGATATAGGCTTTGTGTATTTGGTGCCGAAATCTCAACTATATTTTTACCTATTGCAAAGTTTTGGGTCGTGCTGTCTTTGATATTCCCGTTTGGAAGCAGATCACTTCCAGTGGGATGCAAAGTTCCGTATATAGGGAGCATTTCAGAGGAATTTGTCAGTGCAAAATGTGTTTTTCTATGCTAGAAAAAGAGAAAAAACAGATACCTTATTTAACTTGATACATGCTACACTGTGTTTAACAGTGCAGCAGGCCAGTGTGAGCGGCATTTATTTTAGGGGACCTTACAACTATAGCCACGGGAACAAACCTCTTCCAGTTTAGCGAGCTGGCTTGAATCTCTTGCTGTGCTGGAGAAAAACAGAAATGCAATGTTAGTAACACTAGTAGGCTAAAGGAAGAGTATTCATATCGCTAAAAATTGATCAGCTCTCCGTGACATAAGGAAAATGTATGCTCATGCGTATGTTACACTTGTATCCACATGTGCCAGATATGAATATGGACAGTGTACAGTTAAAAAGTGAGAGAATCCATTTTGCTTAGGTATATTTGAAGCTGTGGGGGTGGGTGGGTGTCCATATTTCACATGATTGAGCTCTGGTCATGCAAGGTATTACAAAGAGGACAACAGCATAATGCATCTTAATAAATCTGTTTCCTTAAGATTTTCCATAGTTATTGTTGGATCTACTTTTGCTCTTGTGTCAGCAGAAAATGAGACAAGAAGATTGAAGTCCTTCTGTACCTGGGAAACAGATGTAAAATTGCTTTGCTTATTTATGCAAGTTTTAATCAATGATTTCAGACCTGAGGAACACTCTCCAAAGCTCATCATCTGCCACATCAACAGGTCAGAAAACGCCATGTTCCAAAGGAAGCAATTCAGAATAGGAGTATAGAGAAATTATTTTCACTTTTTTTGAGACCTTCCTCTACATTTCCTGCTTTTCTTTTCCCTTGTGGCCTCTGTTGAGAAGTATTGGGTAATGCCTAACCTAAACGTTGCTTTAGTCACACACCACTAGTCACCCAGAAACCATCGAATGTTATTAAACTGCAGTCATTTCTCCTTGGGTTCCATCAATTATCAAGACTAATGGCAGAAGGGTTCAGCCAAGGTTAGAGCTCGTGAATGTCTCTGGGCCATGGGGAGCTCTGTATCATTGCTCTGAGCAGACATAGGAGGCACTGTGGTTTGATTGCTTCTGGGGCCATAAATCGAGGAAACATGTAAGTTCCAGTGATTCCCAGCTTTCCCTGTAGAAATAAGGAGGGAAGGAGGAGAATCACCAACTAATGACAGGAAAACACTTCTCAGAGCAGTTCACAGCAATTTCTCTAGTCTGGAGTACATCAGCAAGTTTACTGCTGAGACACTCAATTTCGTCCTTATTTACGTGCTCATCATTTGCTTTCCTCTTCTGAAGCATTCTCTTCTCTTCTGTGTGTTTCGCTTCCCATCACTGTCACGGCTCTTAAATTTGTCCCTGTTGTGGATCCATCGGACAATCCGTGAGCCCCGGGACTCTGAGGATGGGGAGGAAAGACGAGGACCTACGAGGGCAAGGGCTGAAGGGGAACAAACTGAGAGCAGCACTTCAGTCCTTGTATCATGACACTTTCCATCTTTGCCCTTCTGCCACTTCCTCATCCACGGCTCTGATGAAGTAATGGCTTTGGTTGCACATGTCACACCCATTCCCATACAGCTTTGGAGAAGAAATGGACTTGTTTAACAGCCTTGGGTTTTCACCCTCAAGATATTAATTTTGCTGCAAGTGGTGTACATTTACGGTTAGCGCAGAATTTGTCTGTAAATTGGTGATACACGGAATAGAATACTGGGAGCTGAATTAAAAGTACGATGCTGTCTGCTTGGCCTGCCAATGTTAAAGAGGCCCCGGTAACTCCTTGTTATCTACACAAGCTTCATGTTTGGCACAGTTTGAAACTCTGCAAGGCCATTTAGCACTTCTGTCTGGTTAAGACTGGCTCTGCTGTTTAGAGAACAGCCAGCTCAGCTTTTTCTGTGCCAGGGGTCAAGAGGGCACGGCGAGGAGGACTCCTGACTTCATCCAAGAGACCCCAGCCCACGACCACCAGATAGCAGTGTGCCTGCGTCAGAGGGAGGAGACCTATGATAATGATTTCTTGGAAATAATTATAATGATCCCACCTATTACTAGAACTGATTGTAATAACCCAGCCTATAGTTGTGAATATGTATGATTTTGTGTAATAAATAAGCGCCTGTAGTGTGATCTGGTGTGCAAGCTTGGAGGAGTGATCCCCCTTGCACCCGGCGCTGTAATAAACATACCTGCTTTATAACTTTCTGAGTTATAGAGTTTGTTCCCGCGCATCATTGGAAGGCACTTGCAGATGTACAGGGACACAATTCAGAGTCAACCAGGTGTACATCTACCTGTAAATGCAGCCTGACTCTGTCAGTCCCTATCTGGCCATAGTCTTGCTTCCAGCAGATGACTTCAAGTAACATATGTGGTGGGGTTGCATAGATTCTGAGTGTGAAGGAAACAAATACCAAACTAAAAGTCTTTGGGGGCTGTCTATTATTAAAATGAGAAGGTGGAAACCTAATTAAACCAAAGGTTATGAAAAGCAGTTTCACAATTTCCTTTCATTTGCCAATACAAGCATTTAGATTGCACATATACAGTAGGATAAAATTTGTTCAAGAGCCAGAATCCAAAATAACTCAATATGAAGATGTATTTGTAAAAAATGCTTAATCTCATCCAGTCTCAAAATTCAGATGTGAATCATGAATTCCATCAGATTTCCCACAACAGCTGTATGTTAAAACCTTTCCCAGCTGTTACAAGCTTGTTCGTTTTCCAAAGATATTAAAGGATACGCCCCTGCTAATAATTCTCAGATCATGGAGAGATGCAAAAGGTTTATGTATTTCAACAGAACGTTATTTTGCATTTACAGTTCTGCGGAAGAGAATGGCTTGTTATTTCCCATGAGGCTGATCAATACTACCAGGAATAAAAATGGTGATAACTTAAAAGTGTTCTTTGAAAAATTGTCCAGGATTTCAAGCCATGAACAAAACAAATGCAAACTTGAAAGAAGTTAAACTAAGTAAAATGTGATTTTAAAACCTTAAGCAATCACCCTTGCCAACCGCAATAAGCTAGTTATGCCTTTTTAATTTGGCTGCAGTGACTTTAACTGGATCAGAACAATAAGGAAAATAAAGGAACCACAAAAATGAATTCAGCTAGTGCAGTGAGAAGGTCCTTCCTGACCTGGTTCCAGCCACAGGCAGCTGCCAGTTCATCAGACAGCCCAGAATGCTCCAGACCTTAAGAATGCGATAATCATTATGGCCAAGGCAGTTGGCCAATTCAACTCTCTGAATTCTTTTTTTTGATATGAAGCATTGTCCATCTAAAAATAAGCATATGCAACTGTAAACACATCCTTTTTCCATTGTTTGGTGAAAAAAAAAAAACAACTTTTTTTTTCAATTTGCAAAAAATATTGGGTTTGCTGATTTTTGTTCTTGCTTTTGAAGCAATTTAACATTTTTAACAGGTTTTTAAAAGTACTTTTTCCAAGAACTGTTTCCCCTATTCAACACAATTTAATGCAGTGTGCAAACCACCATTTTTTCTTTTAGCAGAGCAACTATTCACCAGAAAAATATCTTGAAAGTTCTATTGCAGACTTTTTAAATCACACAAACATTCTTTCTTTAATTCAATTAACTCTCAATACTGAATTGTGCTTTCTTACTTCCCCCCCGTGGTGATCGATGTAACAATGATTTCTATTCATTGTAAATAACAACATTTTTTATTTGCTGAAGATGGATAACGTAAGTTCTAAATCTTTGATCTTGTCAGTCTTATGATTCTGTTATCTTCTTTTCTCTTACCCAGAGCTCTGAGGACGTACAAAAATATCTCCATAAAATAATGGCTCTTTTGTATCTTTGGGCTACAACTAATGCTTTTGTTTATGCAATTCCTGCTGATTTTATCTGTGTTAACGCTTGTCACTTCTGCAAATTAGCACACAGATTGTGTATTGTGTCCCTGAAGAGGAGGAACATAACAGGAAGAACATAATGGATGATCACTTTTAAAAAAGTTTAGTTTAAGGAAATTGGTTTATTCAAAGGAAATCAGTGGCAGTGACAAGAGTAGAATCAATTTTCTGGGCCAATATCCAACTGTTTTTATCCAAAAGGCTGTCCTTTCTTGAACATTTCACCTCATTCACTACAGAGCTTCCACAATTGCAGCAAATGAAGCAGAGATATTACAGACAACTCTTAGCTTTGATGTTCAGCCCCAGTGAGACCCCAGAGCAATCCTATCCTGTGCACCAATAAGGCAAGCATCCTGTGACCTTGCATATACAATATGTGCTCAGAGACAGATCAATATTCTTCTGCCAAATTGAATACTGTTTTTCCTAATTTTGAGTGTTTGACTTTGCAGCCTTAATAACCTTTTAATGTGGGGAGCAGAAAGAGTTGATTTTGTTTGGCTAATTTCCCAGGTAAACTGAAAACGCCTGAAAAATGGAGTTCTGTTCATCTCCGTGGGAGGGATATCCATCGGGCACTGCCACTGGAGCCAACTGCATCACTGAGAGAAGTAGGACCCAAGCATCCTTTGCATGACCCACAACTAGCTGGAGATAAGATAACTCTTGGCTTCCTAGAGGTTTGCTGGGAGTAGGGACCTAAGTCCAGTAGGATCTCAGAGAAGGAGTGAAGCAGAACCATGGTATTGCTAGTGGGAATAAACTCCTTACTCTGTTCCCTCAAACTTGTCCCTTTATCAGCTTAAATCACAGGATTATGTAGGCGTGTTTATCCAAATGACGGGTAATGGTCAATGAGTCACCTAACTGGCTCCATATAATTGCAGATATACATGCCCCACTGTGTTACAGCAGTGACAGCAACATAGCCATGATGGTCTGAGGACATGCAAGCAACTGCAGCTGATGCAATTGAAATGAACTTTCATATGCATATAAATCGGCTCCAGTCTATTCAGAAGCTGTTCCAATTGACTTAAAGTCTCAGAAATAATCTTCTTGATCGAGGCCAAAATGCTCATCACTATATAAAATAGATCCCTATCTCTGAAAATCTGATTACTGGTGTATTCTGGTCAGAGTTTAATACATGACACAGAGTTGTTTGTGTTTTAACTGGAGGCACAGCCCAATAGCTACCCTAAGTCTTTTATTGGTCTTTTCTGTAATGCAGAAATGCAGGTTTGCACCCTGTGGCCTCCAGGCCAGAAGGCATGGGGTAGCCTTTGTCCAGACGAGGTCTAGACCCTGGTGTGTGCTGTCCCTTAGTCTGCCTGTCTCCCTGCCACTGTTGCTCACTAAAGAGGAACCTGGATGGGAAGAAATGTCCATGCAGTGTGGATGTCTAGGGGATGAAAGCCCTTTAAGAAGCAGAGGGAACATCAGTGTAGACAGCTCACTACTCCCTACAGCTCAGACCTTGCTCCTCCAATCCTTCCATGTGACTCTGGAGGAGTCTGAGAGGTATCATGGTGTCTGCTCTCAGAACTGGATTTAAACTCACTTTGACTTGGGTCAGTGGTTTGGTTTCTAAACTGATACAGGGTACTAGACTGACACTTGAAATGAATGGCAAGTCAAGGGGAGGAAGTTAAAAAATCAAGGATTTAAGAAGCATCCTGCTTTGCAAATAGTTGCTCATGAAAACATGTTCTTTTTTCTGTTGTCAAACTGACAGACTGAAACAGGATCAACTAATTTCTGTGTCAATAGAATTATGCTAGTGAAAATGCTGTGTTCTTTACATAGATCTCTGAATGCAAACAGGCTAATGGAGCAAGGGGCCAGGTGAAATGAGAGAATAATGGGATTGCTGAAATAAGCATTATAACTGCTGAGCCCTGAGGAAACAGAGCTAACGCACTCTATCTAAACCCTCCCATAAATAGTTTGGGTAATTAGAGGCTTAGATTTATTGAAAACAATGAAAAATGTCATAATTACCTTACATATTTTTCTTTCTTTCACAGGTAGAAAATGATCCCAGTAATTTGGAGTTCAGTTACCAGGGTACATTTTGCATTGTTGTTCCGCCACTGTGCCATTCTGAGCAAAGAATGCTCCAGGGAAACCCTATTGAACAGGTCTGTTCTTTGCCTTTTAAAATCTTGTAGCAATTAGCAAGCATTTCACAGACCATTTCGGTCAAATAATGTAACCTGGCAAAATGGTGCCCAGTTCTGAAGGGCTGTGAAGTATTTTCTTGTTCTGGATGGGAAGATTTTTTTACAGATGAGAGATGTCCTATAAGCTGGAATAAAATCAACCCCAACTGAGAAGGTTTGCTTCTCAATTACCTTTCCCAAACACAAAGTAGATACTAGTACTGCTAAAATCCTCTGTTAGAAACCTCTGTGATACTCATTGCACAGCAGAAGGAAAACTCACAAGAAACCCAATGGTCATTCTTTCAGGAGTTGATGATGAAGGTGGAACAAGCTAGCAAGAACCGATGAAGGCAGATATCCAAAGCCTGAGGCAGAACAAGGGCAGCTCAGACATGTGAGATGTGGTCATATTTCAAAATAGGCTAGTCCAGCATAATCCTGTTTATGAAATGCAGGTGGAGTCTAATTCCGAGTTTGTGGTTTGAGCTTTAAAACTCGTTATGTTTTGGTTCTGCTCTCCTTGGAGACCAGCTTACTCCTCGTACACTAGCATCAAGATGCTCAGATCAAATAAAGGGCTGAAGTTTACAGCTCTGGTGTTCTGATAACAAAGCATGGATATAGGACAATTCCTCTCTCTGGAAGTTGTCATTATCCTGCAACCTGGAGCACGTGAACAATTTGTCTGTCATGCCTCAGTACAAGGCCTGCCTCATTGACAAGGCATTTCATGGCTTTGTCTTCAGTGAGAGCCTGTGGCTTGCAAGATAGCATCTGGCTAGGAAAGTGCAACCAAAGCTTGGATGTGACAGTGAAACTAAAGAAATGCTGACAGATTAATAAAGGGTTTGGAGGGAAATCCTGCTGCATTTCAAATTAATCCCTGTATGTGTCATTTCTTCCTGGGTAGCTCTGGGTGACCTTATGCTAAGCAAACTGACTGCGTGAAGTCCCTTGGTCATGCTAGATGCTGGGGTTACAAACCGCCTCTCTAATGCATGAAGAGGGGAAGAGGCAGGCTGCATGAGAGCCACTTTTCTCAGGAGGAGAATGGGGACTGGATTTTGCTGGATGTGCTGTGCTGACTTCTGCTCTGCATGACCTGTAGAGAGAGTAAAGGAATTTTTCTGTGGGGCTTCTGTAGGGTCTTAGGCTCTGTGGGAATCTACTGCTTTTAGAAAATGGCTTTTCCACAGTTCCCACAAACGCTGTGTCTCTGGGATCAATCTGATAGGTTTCCATGAGGAAATCATTTATAAATATTCTTGTATGGAAGGTGGTATGGGCATGACAGAAAGGAGGGACGATCCTATGTGTTAGATGAAGCATTAAATTTGCAACAGGATTAGACTCTTATAAACAGTTGTGTTATTAGCCTAGAGGTTTGGGGAGTTCATTTGGAGAGGTATGCTGGTAGTGGTGAGTGGATCAAATTCAGCGGTGAAGGTACTCTCATTGACTTCTAAACCCAGTGATCTAGTTCTTCAAAGAGCAAGCTTGACTTGCTTTACAGAGGTGCCACAAAGTAGATGTAGGTCAGCTGGGGAGGAAGAGGAATTCTGGCTGCAGGTTTGGGTTTTGTTTGAACTAAATGAGCTGACCGTGACGTTTACCTTTGGTTCAGCACTTGACTATGCTGTTATAGAACAATAAATGCAGCTCTTGCATAGCTCAGGAGATCTAAAAGTGAGATCAAGTTTAATACATCGCACAGCTTATTCAAAAGGCTCCTACTGGGCTACTTACTATGGAGTCGGAATAAGTAATGTGGTGCAGCAAAGTAATCCTTTTCCATTTATTTTTGGGTTTGAGCCTTTTGCTCCAAGTTGCCTGCCTGTGTTTCTGTTGCTATTCACTAGCAACACTAATCTAGAGCAGTATAACAAAAGCAATATGTGAGCTACAGCACATTAGGAATGTTCATCCTGGAACAGTGTAACCCTGATCCCCAGGGGCACAGAGGTGTTCAGAGGAAGAAGGAAAAGCTCCCATCTGGTTTGATACTACAGTAAGAGAAAAGGCTGTTTGCCTCTAGAGGGTGTATAGGCTGCAAAATTGTTAATGGAAACACCAGGATTTTGTTTAGAAGCTGATCTTTTTGTTGTTCTGAAATTAATTTAAGCAGCCTCAATTATCTGATGTTTAGTTTTATAGACAATTAAGTTCTCAGCATCATTCAGCCCACCTGAACGAGCCATGGTGGGTGGCTTTGTCAACAACAGATAATTTATTTCAGCTGTTCCAATTTCACTTGCTTGTTGTTTAAGGCAGTGTTTGCAGAGCCCCAGGCAAAGCAAGATTATTTAAATGTACAAGATAGGCGTATTTGTAGGATGCATTTATGGTATCAGAGCCATGGCGTCTTGACTCCTTTTGCTGTTTTGCTGGTAGGAACAGATAAGAAAAAGTCTGCTAGCAGTTGGGGGTGGGGAGGGAAGGTGGAGACAGCTGAACTCAACCCAAAACAAAGCAGTCTGGGAATTTTGCCCAGGTTAAGGCATAGGCAAGCAGGGTATGAAAATTCAGCTTCTTATGATGCTTTGTCTCTCCAGATAGAGATATCCAGGGCTTTCTTTTCAAATAATGTCACCACAAGCTCTGTTGGAAATTCAGATTCTGGCCAGCCTGGAGCAGCTGGATGAGCTCTGATGGTGATTGCTACAAGTGTCTCAGCAGCCCCTGTGCACAAGGCTTTTTGCTTTGTGTGGTTGTGGGTCAGGCCTTTTTGCACTCATTCAGGCCTCAGAAACAGTATTTCCTGGAGGGTGGCATGCTTCTAATTATACGAGAAATGATTATTAGAGCATAGAGGATTGAAAGCAAACAGGAAAGTTTACATTCAGGAAGGCTTATAAGGCCCTTCCTAGTTATATATGAGATGTGAGGACTTGCAGTCCATTGTGCCTAATCTGCTATTCTAAGCAGCCATGTTAAATAATCGTGTTCATAAAACAATCGCAGTTCCATCTGGTTCTCTATACTGTGCTCCATCCAAAAACCCAAAGACAGACTGCAAATGTGGTAGCCAGAAGGGTGAAATAATGCTGGTTTTATCTCATTAGTCCTCTTGTACTCCTGGCTCAAAAAAAAAAAAAAAAAAAGGATTCACTAAGGGCACTGTTTGGCTGCTTAAAGAACAGTCGGTGGGATTTATGTTGTAAATACAATCAGACCCATACTGAAATCCTAATTCTTTCCACCCCCTCAAATCCATTTTTCAAGGGTTGTGCACTTCTCTGGGAACTGCAGATGCTATAGAAGTCTAGAAGCAGCTAGGACAGAATTTGCCTGATATTCTCTCAGCTTTCCTTGTGCACTGCAGGATAAGGAGCACCTTTAGGTGGGAGGACAGTAAGGCTGTAAACAAGCTCTTCTGGCTTATGTTGCAAGTGCTGGAAACAGAGGGAGTTCTTTGGAACTGCCGATGTCTTAGTTACCGGTGGGTGTATTCGCGCCTTTTGTTCATCTCAAAAGGTTACCTCAGATCTAATATTCTGTAAATTCCGGAAGTGCCTGTGTCTTGTTCAGGGCCCTGGCACTGGCCACTTGCCCTCCTGGGGCAGCATCCAGCAGCTGAACCCTCCTGAGTTATGCCCTGCTACCTCTTGCGCACGCAGGTAGGTGTTGCAATGAGCTGAGTGCTGTGATCTGGCTGGGGGACACCAACCATTCTGGTTGACTGTGAAAAAATTGATCTCAAAACAGAGATTTTTAACGCATTAGGAAAAGAAAGAATAGTGCAGAAAGTGTGCTGATGTCCTAGAGAAGGTAGAAAAGGCCCTACGGTTCTGTATTACGGGCAGATCTTCAATCATGGTGTTTTTCTGAAGCACTGGTTTTACATCTGGAAGGTTTTTACCTTCTTGTTTTTAGCCATAAGCCGCATTTAAGGATCTGTCCCCAGAGATGCTTTGTTTTTGCCTGGTAATTAGATGCTGATGTTCAGTTTGTGTTCCAGTTTTGTCTGGGTTTTTAAAAAAATGCAGTGGGGTGATTTCACATTTCTCACTAGCAGGTTGGACCCTCACCTCCTCTTCTGAAAGAGTACTTTGTTAGAGCTGAAATTCAGCAGTAGATGGCACCAACAGAATTGTAAAATGGGCTCTATACACTGTCATAGTGCCTCAAAATTCCCCATATATTTCTCAAGATACACAGACAGCCAAATAAAAAGGCTAGCACCAGCTACTGGCAGAGGTAAATCACGCACCCTGGAAACAGTGTCCACTCCAGCAAAGCACAGTGCTGTTATATGCACAGGGGAGCAGGGGATGTGGTGAACATCCCATTACTCAGAGAATGCGCAGAGGGTTGGTGTGGACAGTTCTGCTCCAGGGACACCTCTGCAACAAGGCAAACGTGGGCACCCTCTTGCTGCAGCACAGGCAGAGAATGTCTGCTTGTTGATCCACGAGCAGGTTTGCATACATGCAGTTCTTAGAGTACATCCACGTGGAAAAAGAAGTTTTCTAAGAGAAACAGGGTCCAGCGTTGGTCATTATCTTCTGGGAATTCACTGCAAACTGGACTCAGAATGGGACTGTCCACAACAGCTGCTTTGCAGTGGACACCAGGCTGGGACGATGCGGTGTGGAGAGAAATTCTTTCGCTGTCTTTTCTAGCAAAAGGTTCTGAGTTAAAATTCTACCCCAAGTGCTGACCAGGGCTGGTGTTGCATAGTTCATGTCTGTGGCCACAGTGAACAAGCAGAACCCATGGCACTCCAGCTTTTTAATGTTAATGTGCTGCAGAACTATGGTGGTTCTTCCTGTGAGTGTTTTTTCCCCAGGAATACGCTATAGAAGGGACAAGTCAGTGAAAAGCATATAGAAAAACTAGGGCAAAAATTAACAAAGCCAGGACAGTACATGTTGGTTTTGGGTGTCTTTTCTTTTCTTTTTGACACACACTGGAAAAGAATGATCACTTGGAACTGACTTGCAGTGTCAGATATGAAGGAGGCAAGGACAAATAAACCAGCTTTTGTTCCTGTTCTTTCCCAGTTAAATATGATTGCCAGGGCATACATGAAGTGGTAAAAGAAGATTTGGAGTGAGAATGTTACATTTAGAAATTCAGCACCCACTTCAGGATCTGCATAGCTGCATCTTTTAGTAGTGCTGCTCAGTGCAGGTATCAGAGACAACCAACTGCTCTTAGGACCACAGCAAGAAGTGAAAATGCACGTAAGATTTGCACTTCAGAGTTATTAGTGGCTTTCACTTCAAGAGGAGAGCACGATGCAGATTTTACAAGGGGGTGCAGATGGTATTAAAAGATGCTTTTTATCCGTGGCAGTGATGCTGTCAAATAGCTTCTATTTAAACATTTTCTCTTCAGAGTTTATCTGCCGCCTCTTTCTTGCCACTGTAACTTCTCGTTGAAACGAGGATTTCTGTGCAGCTCTGTAACCCCATGCTTCAAAACTTGTTTTGCCTTGGAGTGTCATTTCATTTGGCAGAGTGGTCTGACCATCGTGTCTGAAGGTTGCACAATAAATTCTAACAACGTGTTCAACAGGGTGGACACTATATTTTACATTGAAATAACCATTAAATCACTCTGTTGGTGAGAAGCTTTGCAGCGAAAGTGTTCCAGAGATAGTAGGAGGAACATTAGTATGCACAAGAAAAAGACCTGTTTCTCCAGAGACAGAAGAGGAGGGGAAGACCTTGTTTTCTAGCTCTCTGTAACAAAGGTGTTTTGAGAAAGAATTGCAAATGAACCACTCTTCCATGGAGGCAATTTGCATATCATTAGCCTTCTGGTTTTGTTAATTGTTTTCACCTAGAGGAGGTGGAAGAGTTCACTCTTTGTTTGGAAAATGACATTGCCTTCAGAAAGTAGCACATTCCGTTAGCGATAGATGGGATTAATTTTTATAGCAGTTTTTGTTACCTACTACCAATTCTGATGGAGATGATAATGCTCTTTCAAAAGAAAATCGAGACCTTGTCAATAGCTCTCTCAAAACTTAATTTCCTGGCATTTCTAGGGATGCAGCATTTTCAAATTTAAAAAAAAAAAAAAAACAATCTTTTATTTCTCTCTTCTCTTCCTCCTTGCAGTTCCCAGCATTGGGAACGAAGCACCTCACTCTGCAATAATGCTTTCATAATCATTTTTGTAAAACTGTAACTTCACAAGACTTCAAAATGACTGAAAATTCAAAGATTTTTTTTTTAAATCTCAGTCCGTGCTTGGAAGCCTGACATGCTATCTATATTTTCATCTTCTGTTGTGTAGACTTGAGGACTTTGTTTTTACACCACTGAAAAAGGCAGAAGGGAAGAAGGGAGCCATAGATTCAGGACACAGAAGAGATGACTTGAGCTAATTCATCACTATTATTCACATGGCTCTGGCTCTACTGGGTCTAAGCTGGCTTCCAGAGAACTATTTTAAATGTCTTTGAGAATTCTAGTTCAAGTGCTAGTTTGTTAAGGTAGGTGTCTCTGTGACCACAGTCTTAAATGTGCTCCATGCAGCTTCGTCAGCGATGTGTGTTGATCAGCACAGGCCGGAGGTGTGCGTCTGAACTCGGTACAGTTAGCTGGGAAAGACGGGTAGGGACACACAAAAGAGGCTAATACACTTTGGTGGGTAAGGAAGAAAATGTGGAATTCCTTTTGATGTGTGGAGAAGAGATACTTCTGAAGTACATCCCTGTTGATTTTAGTTTGTGAATTCTCCCCGTGCAATCTGACTTGAAACTTGATTGTGTGGCACTGAAATAGAGACCCCACAACCTTCACTGGTTTTGGACCTCTGATTTTCATAAGAAACTCAAATAACAGTGGATAAATATCTATCTGACATTGTTTGTAATGGTGATTAGTAAAGCATTTGTGGAAGGAAGCTGGAATTCATGCCAGCAAGTGCTTCTGCAATTTGGAAATACTCATGTCTCATCTGACATTTCTTCTACTCCCGTTGACTTAAAGACCAAAACGAGGATGAGATACAGCCTGTTTGGATAACTTACATTTATCAGAAGAAGAAAAAGGTACCTGCACTCTCTGTGCATCTTGGTGGCCAAATCAGGAGGTCCCATCCTCATCTGTCACAAGGAAAATGTTTTATTTATTCTATTTCTTTAATTGTCTCAAGTGTTCATTGTCCCAAAAGGAAATATTTTATTATCCTCCAAGGGTCCACCGTAAAGACTGTGATTTTTGTTATAAATCTGACAGCATTGAAGTTCATGAGCTTTTGCTACTGACACAAGTTGTACAAGTCTGAACTTTCAAGCCTTCACTTCTTTAACAGTCCAGCTATCAGGTTATTTATTTCCACAGTCACCTGTTTATGACTTCATCACAGTTCACAAGTACGTTTTCATTTTCAGATCAGCTCACTGATGTATTGCACTGGTCTGTGTATCAGCTGCTTGGATGAACTTGGGTTTCATAGCCTATTGGTCTGCTAGTGACTGAAAATTTGCTACAGTCATATGATTAAATATGGAAAACATCTGTTTTTAAGTAGTCTAACAAAAATCTGAACATCTGGAAAATATTGGTAAAGAAGTTAATTAAGTTTGTCAACTTACAAATCGTTCTAACAGGAAGTATTTTAGAAGTAGCAGATAATTGAGATTTCATTCCTGTGGCCCCTTGTGCTTGCCTTTTGTTTGTTTTAGCATAAATGGAAGGACTATTTTACTCAGCTTCTTCCAAACTCACCCTCTGGACACAAACTAAGAGGTACTTATCAGGTGCTGTGTTGCAGCAGGCTACACTTACAGTGGGAGAAATGAGTGTTGGAAACAGTTTTTCATGCCTATGTCTCATATTTAAACCGTTTTGGAAATACATATGTATATATATGCATATATACAGTCAGCTTCCAAACACACTGGTTGACTTCCTTTTGATTCTCAACCTAGCACTGCAGGAATAATATTCGTCATATTCACCAGTGATGTCCAGCTTCCTGGTATCTCTGCTGCTTGGGATACTCTGTCTCATCCTCTTAGCTAATGGTTTTGCCACAGTTGCTCTGGTTTTTGACAGTTTGCATCTGAGTAGGGCAATGCAATGTCTTTGGACAGAAAGTTTTCAGGAGACATCAGCTATGACCAGACTTGACAGAGGCACCTGTGAGCATGTCAAGAATATCTGCATTGGCTTCTATAAAATATCTAGAACATGAACTTTGCCTCCAAACTGTTGCCCTGATCAGAAAGATCTAAGAATTGGCAAAGCATTTATAGCACATAAAAGAACCTTTTTGTTTCAGACAGATTTTCGTAAGCCGTAATGAGGCGAACCCTCAAGAATCATCGTGGATCTGTCTCATCAGGTTTACTCCAAGGGCAAGAGACATCTCTGACTTCTCAAACACTAAGTCATAGAAAACAAGGATATTTCAGTGTATTTTCAAAAGTTGACCCCAAACTTTAACCTCCTTCAGATCATCTCTCTTTCTCTCAAGAGAGACACATAACACACATATGCAGTTCTACACCTCTATGGACTACTGGAATATACACGCGTGTAACAATGATCTGTTCACAGCATTAACAAAAACAACATGTGCATTAATTTTAAAAGGATAAGTCTGCCTGCTATTTTGCTCCCATTTCCTACCACGTTTCTGCATTTTGGTAGGTAGTGATTTGTTCTAGTAATGTCTCTCTGATCGCATCTTGCCTTGCTTAGGCAAGTACTGAAAATGAAGCTTTTGTCATCATGAGTAATACTGCTTAGATGCTAAGAAAATAAATATTAAGGGCTTTGCAGTGTTACTCACACAAAAGAGAAGATATTAATGAACAGGTTTCTTTGTGAACACCCTTCTGCAGCTAAACCCTTAATGACAAAGGTTTTCTTTGGTGTTTCTTGTTGAATTATCTGCAGTGTATCTGTGAGCATTATGGCTTTTATTACAGCAGTCAAAAACTGACACTGTGTAAAATCAGCTCTTGTGTGCCTGCCTATCTTTCCCATAATAAATAAATAAATAAATTAGTAAATACATAAATGTACAAATGAATGCAAATGTGAAATTAATAGTTCAAATACACAGTAGGAAAAAAAAGAAGTGTGCGTATTGGTCTCCAGCAGGAAACACTCTGCCGGCCAGATTTGACAGCAGCTAGTGGAGCAGTGTTATTGCTCTCTTGTATTTCCTGTCCACAGCAATTCTGTCTGCACAGGCATTGGGATGCAGTGATAATTTTTAGGCTCCTTGAAAGGATGTGAAATGGCTTATTTCCCTTAGACTGATAAAAATAAGCAGCTGCGTGTAGAGTTTTCCACAGGTAAAACCTGATGCTTGCAGAGCTGCAGGGCCAGGCTGGCTCCACAGCGTCGGAGCTGTTGGGCCTGCATCGCACAGGGTCATGCTTGTGAGCCTGCTGCACAGTGAGTGTTGGCTGATGCTTTTCCTACAGTAAAGACGTTTCTGTTGTCTCTCCCTTGTGCTTTATCTTGTGTCTTTATGCAGTTTTTGCTCTGGTGACGGTACTGGTTGATGAGGACTCTACTGCATAGCCTGTTGGCACAATGTCGGGAAAGCAATGGACACCTTTCTGCTGTCCAAATTTTGGACAAAAACTGTTTAGAGTTAGCCAAGAGCTTTGAAGGCTTCTAGGAGGCAGATACATATGCATGCACATGGAAGTTCATATATCTGCATAGTGTAACTGCTCTTCCATATGAAAACAGTTTGAAAATTGTAACAACCTGAATAATTCTCAGGTTCTGAGGGATTACAGTTCAGATCCTGTGTGGTTTATAGTAATGACAGAGCTAGCTGCTGAGAGGAGTGTTAGACCTGACACTCCTCAAAGGCTAAAGGTTTTTGAAGGAAATTTAGTTTATTGTTGATCTTTAGGTGTGTGCAAGTATAATTTCCTTTTTTTTTTCTGTGCCAGTAGGGACTTTGCAATCCTCTGGTGCAGACTAAACCAGCCTTTCCTACTTTGAATTCTTTATGGGCTAAGCGGCTAATGATGAATGCATTTGAAATTGTATGTAAAAAGAGCACAAGAATCTAAGGAGAAGGGCCAGATTTGGAGTCTGGTCTTAACTGGGCTTTCTTTGCTGTGCTGGCAACATTTTAAGAATGCAATCCAGGTTATTAAGTGCTATAATTGCGCCTGTAAATCATGTCCAAGTGACATAGTCTGCATCCGAAAATAACTGGAATTGAAAAGAACAGGCAGTGTTTTCAAATCTGGTCCCTGGATCATTTTCACTCATTTGAAAAAAAGTAAAAGGGATTATTCTGAGGCTTAATCTCCAAGTGTAAAACTGAGACCTCAAGTGAACCTAGATGTTCATTTTCTTTAAGGTCTGGGGCCTCATTACGTATTCTCAATAACTGGGAAAGAATAATACGTAGTAAAATATCTTTTGTTGTCTTTCGAATGTTATATGTCTAAACATATATGTGTTATACTTTGTCAATCTTATAGCAGCTGGGAGGTCAATTGAATAAATTTATGTCACATTTCAGTGAGCTTCATATGTATACCTAAAAGGTATATTTAATGTGAGATTCATGATTTCATATGTTTTCCATGTGTATCATTGGGGTTTCTATAAGTCACATGTGATTTAATATATACATTTTTATTTTTAAGTTTTCACTAGAAATGACTGTTTCTTTTGATTTACTTCTTTAGTTACAAGTGGACGTTATCCACTTGATAGAAACAGGAGAAATTGTTTTATCTTTCTCTTGCCCTGTGACTCCTAATTATGCAATACTTCTGTTTTTCCATCTGTTTTTTTTTTTTTCCCCTTTTCTCTCAGGAGTATTTTGGATGAGGAAGAACATTTCTATAAAAATATGTTCTTTCCCTGGAGCAAAATGGCTTGAATACACTCCTGGCTTCAGATCTGACAAGGAGAAATTTTGAACCATCAGCAACTTTTATAAAGCCGGTATTTCCCTCCTCAATTGGGAAATTCTTTTTGTAAGGACTCAGGTGCCCAGTCCATACTATAACTTATTCCCAGGAATGACAACATTTCTAAATGTTGTTTGGGAATGCAAGTTATCTGGAAGGAAGTGATCTCTGATTTACTGCACAAATATGAGCCAAGACACTAAGCCTGCAATGCAGAATGGAACAGCAACTAGGATCTGCCTTTTTGTCTGCCTTTCTTGCTCCCCTGCCTCAGCTGGCACCAACAGGGTGGAAATGCTTTGACCATGTATGTCATGGCAGTGAACAGCCAGGGGTCCCAAGCAAGTTCGAAGCTTTTGTGGTCCCCAAGATCTCTAAAATAGCATACCTAAATCCAGCTAGGGTGTGACCCAATGTTCTGCACTGGCATGACTTCCAGGACAGATGTTCTTGCTGCTTTCCCAGCTACCTGTGCCCGTGTAAATGAAAGGTAGCAAAAATACTCTCCCCTTCCCAGCTTCCAGGTAGACAGCTTGTAGTGCTCATCTAACAACAGCTTGCAACTGCATTCACCTCACTCCTTCCCAGCTGTGAGGAGCTGTGAGGTACCCTAGTCCAATAAGTCTTAGCCAGCACTTACTGAATACACAGCAAGACTTTGCATCCACCCCAGCTGGCTCTGGTTCAGGACCTGCTCCCCATGAGCAGAACCTTACGGATCTCCATCGGTGTTCTGGGTTCTTCAAAGACAATTATGGGTTCCTGAAATGCCAGTTTGAAGGCTTTGTATATAAAGATGGTTTCTAAAGAAGTGTTTCCCTTTCAAGACATCATAGATTTCTGTATTAATGTCTCTAAACAGGTATTTCCTCTGCCAAGCAGCTCCACAGGAATCTGGGTGCTCTGAATGCTGAGAATACTGATTCAGAGCAGGAGCAGTATGTGTAATGGGGCCTGCTGAAGGATGTTTCCAGAAAGAAATTTGGCTTCTCAAAATATCCCAGCTTGAAAAGTTTCCAGCATTTGGAGTTCAGGTAATTCCTCTCTCTACCAGAATAGCTCTTCCCTCTACAGCCATCCACACAAAGCTCCCTGCCAAGCAGTAGCATATGGACTATAGGTTTAGCTTTTTCCTTGTTATGTTTTAATGCAGACGGCACAGTTGGTCTCAGTTTACTGTGGAACTTTTTACCTCCTGAGAACAGATAAGTGTCAAATAGAAGCAATGCAAATTTGTGCTCTGCTGGTCTAAAGAAGAACTAACAAACAAGAACAAATACTCCTCGCTGCCCAATATCAGCTGAAATTGCTATAAAATACAAATGCAGACGGGAGTTGGAAGTAAACATGTATGTACCTTTCCAGTCCCACCGGACTTCAATCTACCATAGACACTTACTACAGCTATTAAAAATATGTGGTGTATTATCAGTCAGTTGATCCTCCCATAGAGGTAGCAGCTGCCCATTTGATTTGAATTTCAATGCTATTGTTTCGCCTATGTTGAACTACAAAGAGAAGAAAAGGTTTTTTGTTATTCCTCTTCATCAACGGGTTTAATGCAAGAGGAAAATTGCTGGTAATTATCTTTGTAGCAATTATGCTGGCCCAAACACGGTAAGTGCAAGCACATTCCTTGTTATTTATTACAGAAGGATCTCAAACCACAGACTGTTTAGAATGCACAGCATTTTAACTCATGAACTTTGATGAAACTTATTTTAATATAGCTTTGTTTTCCTAATTAAATGACAAGAAAAAATAATTACAACAGATCTAGTAGTGCTTTAATGTAGTCAAAATGCTGAGTGTATTTCAGTAGTTAACTTTCTTCCTTTGGATATGAACAGCATGGCTGCTCTTCAGGTGTTTTCTCAACGAATTATAAATATGTAAAGCCTGAAATTTTATCTGAGTTTATGCCTGGACATGAGAAAATAATCTTTTCTCTTAATTGAGTTTATCTTAATCCACAGGGAGATGATTTTATTTTTATAAATTTTCTTCTGATGTATTTTTGCTATATAATAAATTTAATAAAGATTTGAGATGAAAGATATCTGTTATTTTCTGAAGGTGACACTGCGGGACTTGTTCTGATGCTTTGTATAATCACAGTTTCTGAATTGTGTTACCTGCCCTTGCTGCAGAACAAGCCTGTAATTCCTGCCTTTCTGATTGTGCAGCTCCTGACTTACCACAGCCTGGTGGATGAGCTTTGTGAATTCACTCACGTCACTGTAAGATGTAGTTGGAGAGGTTGAAAAATGCCAGGATTTTCATGGGAAGATATTTTCCAACAAATTATTTTTCCCTGAAATATTTCCACTTTGGGGTTTGTTTCTGCTATGTTTCATTCAGTGTTTTCCCAAAACAGTTTTTTTTTCCCCAGAAAATGAAAATATTAATGGAACTTCAGTCAGTATTGTCATTTGGAAGCGTTGCCGTGATGCCTGACGAGAGCCATCATTCTTCTGCTTCGTGCCCACACTCTCCTGCCCATGGAAGAAACAAACTGAGCTTCAGGGGTTGCTTTCAGGTTGGTTGCTTGCACACAGGTGCTTTCCTGCCTTTGGCACCGAGGCTACCAGTGGATTCACACTGTGAGCATGGTGTGAGCACTGAGAAGGCAAAGTCTTGTGAGATCTCTCTGGCCCTGCTCTTGGGTCGTTTTGTTTTGTTTGTTTTTCCCTGAGGAAAATTAGCCATATTAAATGCACTCAGATTTTAAAAGTATTAATGCAAGGTGAGAAAACAGGTTGTCTGGCCTTATGGAGGCAGATCCTGAAGATAAATTCACTATTCACTAATATAAGTTGACTTTCAAAAGCTACAGCACCAGGTGTTGGGTAAATATCTGCACTAACGTCTGGACATTTGTACTAATAAGGTAAAAATTTATTTGCTGTTTATAATATTTATATTATTCTCTGTTAGATAAAACCACATTTTTCACAGCATCTGGAACAGGAGGGACTCTTCACAGAGAGCTTTTTTGAACACCACAGTAGATAAAATATGTAGGATGTAGAATGTAGTCCTGTCTCCACATGGATTAAAATTTTTTGTGAAACGATAGGAAATGCCTTACACTCCTGAATGGCGGTAACAGCATGTGTCATACCCTAAGTGTACTTTTGGAATTACTCTAAGTGGGGATGTTTTTTTAGGACATGCTGTTCTACCCCACCCCAAATTACCACCCTCNAGCATCTGGAACAGGAGGGACTCTTCACAGAGAGCTTTTTTGAACACCACAGTAGATAAAATATGTAGGATGTAGAATGTAGTCCTGTCTCCACATGGATTAAAATTTTTTGTGAAACGATAGGAAATGCCTTACACTCCTGAATGGCGGTAACAGCATGTGTCATACCCTAAGTGTACTTTTGGAATTACTCTAAGTGGGGATGTTTTTTTAGGACATGCTGTTCTACCCCACCCCAAATTACCACNTCTCAAGCAGATTTTATTTTTGCAGGTACATTTTACACCAACAAACTAATGCTGATGGCTTTCCTGCCTGGCACTTTACAATTTTCCCATGCGCAGATTCCCTTGACATATTTGTCTCTAACACTAAGTACTTCTCCTGAGTAAGTACCAGCAACTTTTCCAGATTTGTTGGTAGTTTTTTGATGTGCCCCAAGAGAGAATAGGATGAGACCTCACCCCATGGCTGAAATAAAGGCTTTGAACAAAGGTGAAAGACTCATTTGACTTACTTCATCACCAAGCCTATACAAATTAAATTTCTACATTACTCACAGTAGGACTTACAATTATGTTGATTAATCATATGTTACTGAGAAAATGGAAACTCATTTATAACAGGCATTATTAATCTATTGTGTCATTTTTGATTTCTTAAAGCCCTGCGCCAGAGACAATTCCACTCCCAATGAGCTGGTTAATTCTATTTCTCTTCCACCTTATTTGTAATTAATTTTTAAAATGCTGTTTACATGAAACACAATTAATTTAATGCAGTTCTTTAAAGTAAAGAAATATGTAAACTCATTTAGAGGTGCATTATTTCAACACTGATACTGGAAATAGAGATGTTTTTCAAAGTAATATGAATATGTGAGTGTTAGCTGACCTTTCGTTTGTTGTATTGCACCAAGAAAGATATACATTTAATTTTGAAATAGTATATTGATCTTTGATCCATCTTCTGAATACAAATGGAACTAATCATGAATGGAATGATATGGGAAACTATTTCTTTCGCTAGGATAGAAAGAAAGAGGCTTGTTCATCTACAAAATGGTACCACTGCACTCTGAGCACGGGGAAACAGAGAAATCATGTACTCTGACCTGCAGAAGACACTTATAGCACTGCTTTGGTTGCAGATTTAGTGGGGGAAAGAGATTTTTTTTTTTTTTTTTTTTTTTGCAAAAAAAAAAAAAAA
>VXAV01005458.1:128388-170769 GCA_013399715.1 Alectura lathami | reverse complement strand
TGACAAAAAAAAACGAAAAATGTTGTCTGCAAGATTGTTTTACAAGTATCTTTCAATAACAGGGTCCTGATTTAAAACAAACATGACTGGCTCTGCATCAGGCAGTCAAAAAGTACCCAGTACTGTTCCATCAGAGAGAAAATCACCTAAGTGGCTTAAGTTCATGCTGGTGTGTAAAGAAGATCTCAGCTTCAGCTAGTCTCAGTCCACACAGGTTCTCTTTTTGAGACTTACTTTGGTTCCCATCCATTCTCTTTTTGCTTTTCTACCCCAGAACTGACCCAGCATTTCAGCTGGAGAAAGGAGAAAGTCCTTGGAGAAGGAATTGCTGGCTGGTATTTTCTAGCTGTCTTTCAGGTCATACTGGAATGCCAGAACTAATCATGGGATCATTGTGATCACCAGAAGTTGAATCTAGGCACAATTTGAGCAGGCAAAGATATCCAGAAAAGATAGTAGCTTGCAAAGTTATTTTGTTTCAGATTCATCTGTCTAAGGCAGCCACTGACAGCAACTCTGTGTAACTTTTAATTAATGTATACCCACAAGATTTTAATAAACTATTTACAAATGGATTGCTCTGTCACATGGCATTATCTGTTCTTTAAACTTATGTTGTTGAGGAGGTCAAATGTGAATAGCTCATTCCAAGACTGAAATAAAATATGCCAAGAGTAATGCTTTATGGGGAGATGATTAACATTTCTCTATTCAACTTTGCTGAGAGATTGCTGTTACATCCCCTTATTAATGTGCAAGTTCTCTTTTGCAACCAAGTGATGCAGCCTTTTGTAATTTAGATAATAAAGAGAGTTGTTGTTTAATAAAAAGAATAATAATTTATTGACACTTGGATCACACAATGCCATGAGCGTAATGAAACCGAACAACCTAATTTCATTTCTCCCCGTGCACTCCGTGCTAATTAAAAGCAACAATCAATATGGGTGTAGCATTGTCAACAGTGGCGTTAAAAGACTGAGCTGTAGCCAAAAGGCTGATGACAGTTTTCAAGGATGAGGTGGATGGGCGTGAGGTTGAAAAGAAACCAAGAATGATGCAGAAGGCAGAAGAAGGAACTTTTTCTAAGTGAGGTTTTTGGAATTTCAGTTGTGTGTTTTATGGATTTTCTTCTTTGCATTTCGTAAGTTGCCCAAAAATACTCTTTGATAAAATTTGTTACTGTACCTGATGATTATTATTATATCTCTGCTTTAAAAAGAATGTTCTTAAAACAAGGCATTGAGACTTGCTGCTGGGACAATATAAAAAGGACCTTTCCTGAAAGTGTCTAATGCATGTAAGCCTTCATGCCATAGTCATTTCCTTGGAAGCTGTTGGCAAAATTCCCATTGCTGCTGGTGGGATCCTGATCTTGCTGCAAAGCCCTATTGTAAACCCGTAGAAGGTTCCTTGCAGAGTTCACAGTGGCCTGGCCAGCAGCATTCCCTGACCATCATCCCAGAAACTTCCAAGGTTACCCTGCTTTCCTACTGCTTCCTGTTAAAATATGAAGTACTCAGTTTGTCCTCCTCTCCACAATAAAAATGATGGGCACTACAAAGTTCTTCAATAGCAGGGAGAATTCTTTTGTGGACATTTTGAGCATCTTTCATGTGAGTTTTCTTCCGAGCGTTGTTTTACAAATATGTTCTACATATATGTACATGCCCTCTGCACCCCTTGGAGACCTATAGGCTGTTTATCGAAGCACGGATGCTGCAGTGTAATGCAGGCAAGCAGCTATGTCTGAGCTGTTGTCAGCACATCCCCTGCTAAATGATTTCTCAACTCTCATCCATTTAGTTGTCCATTTCTTTTGAAGCTGAGCAAATTTTGCGGTTTGTTCTCTGAAATTTGGCTTGCAAGCTCATTGAGGATTGGTCAGATGAGAATGAAACCAATAGGTGATTTCTCTAGGGCATTTCTGCAGTTGTCAGTCTCTAGAGAGACAAAATCAGAGAGATTTCAGTCCAGTATCACCTGATTCTCATTTAATTAACCAACAGGCAGCGTTAGGGGCACCCTTTGGTGTGGTTGAGTTCAGTGGGACCATTGTTGGTTCCCATTTTGTGTCTCTGGGTTCCTGTGGGTACAGATGGGCACAGAAATCCAAGGCATGGAAACAGGAAAAGTACAAAAGAAAACAGAGATGTTGGCATGGCTCTTTGGAAAAGCATCCCTGTGGCTTTTATGAACTTGCATCAGGAAAAAAAGATCCTGCCTGACCAGTTTTTGAGAGTATATGAAATTACCTTAGACTCAAGGCTCAAAATAACACCGTGCTGAGGGAAGCCTTTGGGGAAGCCTGTGGAGACAAAGAGCAGAAGAAGGGGAAAGAGCAGATGGTGTTCTCAGGGAAATGATCAAAAGGTTGATGGCAGCCTGTTTCCAAACTGAGGGGTTGTGCAGCTGGACCCAAACATCTGGTCAGTTTACAGTGGATGAGAAATTATTCATTTTTTAGCAAAGGCAGTGAATTCCTAACTGTGTTCTTCAGGGACTGTATAGTTCATTAGTGCGTTTGCAGAACTGAGTTGCACAATCTACAGTTTTGAATAAAAGGCTGTTGGGACAACTTGGTTTCTGCTTATAAATCACAAGCTGGAGCCTCAGATGGGGTAAACATGTACATGTCTGTTGAGGTCAGTGCAATTAGATTAATTCAGAGATGCAGCTGAGAATCCAACCCGCTTTTATTTAGCCCTTTTCTCCCCTTCACACTCAAGTGACTGAGACAAACTTCTTCAGGCTGACGCTTCTCAACACAAGGATGTCCCTTCTGAGTACTGTGGATCTGGATACTTTTCTTCCAGGTGGAAATTTTTACATTCTCCAACACGAGAGAAGGGAAGTGAGTGCTGCGTATGACCCTCAGTCACTGAGATCCTCGGACCATCAGTAGTGAATTTAATCACAGGAATGAGCTCAGATGGAAAGAGTGGCATTAACAGTCACGTGATTTGAAATCAGAGGAGTAATTCCTCCTGCTTAATTTGTAGATTGCCGTAACTGATGCAATAATGCTATTCCACTTTCAGATGGAAAGAAGGAAATAGGTAAATTGTTTTTTAAGCGACTGGCTTCTATCTGACGCATGCATTTAACTTGCAGCAAAACGCTTGCTTGGAAAAGAAACTTTATGGTTCTGTGGCATCCAAACAAATCGTTATTTCACTTTTGTATGGATGAAAATGTTGTTACAGCTGAGGGGATTTTAATGGACTAGATAGAGTTGTAATTGGTTCACTCAGAGAAGACATGGTTTCAGAAATTTTCTGTAAATGACGCATGGAAAAGAGAAACATGGAAATGTGCGGCCAGAATGACGTTTCCTCAGAATACATTGGCATCTCAAATGGAATTACTACCAAAGTTTGGACTTCTACAAAATTTCTTTATAGAAGTATCATAAATACTGAAGTATTTTGATATCAGAATTCAACCTTCACAAAATCAATTTTCTTCCTTAAATTCAGTTATTTTATAGATGAAAGTGCTAGTGGGGAAAAAATAAAACTGCTTTAAAAAAAGACATTTATTTTTCTTGTGGTTACTGTGTGAATTATAAATTCTATGTGTGTGCTGTGGAAAGGAAATGAGGCTGAGCAGTATAATTCTGAAGCCTTATCTCCAGTACTGCTGCTTATTACAGTCATTTTGTAGTTGCATTTCAAATGTATTTTTCTGCATCTGAGAATATCTCAGATATTGTTTTTTCATTGTGAACTGCATGGAGTTAAATTAATTGCTTATGCGTGCTAATCAAGAAGTGATCCAAGTAAATATTTATATGACATTGCAAGATGGTATTATACCTTTTCTATGTGGAAATGAAAATTACACTGGAATATGAATCTACCAGATATTTATTACATTTTCTAGCTCTGGAGGATTCCAGTGGCCATAAAATACCTCAACAATTTCGCAGTACTTAACACAAGAGTGATTTCTTCCTGACCTTTCAGAAGCTTAGGCTTCACGATTGGCTTTATTCCCTGCATAGGACTCAGTGGCCCTCTTCCAACCTGTGCCATAACACTGAGGTTCGTCTGTTGCTCTGTCTTCCCAAATACTGCAGCCTACTTTGCTGGGACATCATTGCCAGACTTACCTGAGTGGGCTCTGCAGTCTTTAAGGTAAACAAAGAATATGGGAGAATCCTGGAGAGCAAAGAAGAGAAGAAGTGTACTTATTTTTAATGCAAAAAATCCTATGAATCCGTGAATAATTCATACCACAGAACATTACAGCTGGTGATTAGTGCCTTTTTACAAGAGGGCTTGAGTTCGCTCTTCTCTGCTGATACCTTGATTGTGTTTCTATTATGTGTTGAAGCAAATTCACAAATCAATCCCTGCTCTTCAGATAAACTTACCTCATCCCGAAGCTTTCAAACAAACACACACAAAATCCATCTGCTTGGCAAGTACTTCAGGGGAGCTTATCTCACCTTAACAAATCACCCCCTTCCTGCCATCAGTTCTGTACAAAGTGATCAGTAAGCTCTATCAAAAATAAAGCTGCTCGAGCATCCTTTTGTCAGCCTTTGTGGATGTAACCATCAACGTAGACAAGGTGCACAATTCAGAAACAGGTTGTTGCTTATTTTTGTGCTGTGACTGATTTAAAAATTGCTCAACAAGTGCAATCATTGTGTGAAAATATAGTGATGGGATCCAAAGGCAAAAGAATTTACTTTTTTACATATACATAAAAGTACTTTCAGACCAGAAACACCAGTTCTAAATTCTCAAAATCCGTCTAAGGAAAATGTATTTTTTCCCTCATATGTGGTTTAAAATTACCCACTGTCTGCAAAGTTAGTGTTGTTTAATATTGTTTTATTATGTTCTTCCTTAACGGTGCACAAAACCTTTAAAATTCTTTAAATTCTTTTACAAAACATGCAGATCATTCTGCTTACGAATGGAATGGTGGAAGAGTATTTCAAACAAAACACAGCTCAACATGACCCCGATCTCTTGTCCTTTTTTTAATACTTGTATCATTCCATTGACCTCTGTGGAGTTATTCCAGAGTTAATCCAAAGCAAATGAAATCAGAACTGGGCCCACTGTTTTTATACTGATTTTAAATGAATGGGCAGTTGTTCTCATTATAGCAAGGTCTGTTCCAAATATTTAACCTCTCCTTCATCACTTTTGATCCCAGTGGCTTTATTAGTATTAAATTGGAGCTTACTGAGTTGTTTGAAAACATTGTCAAATGCATACCCATTGACTTGGTTTAAGAATACTGAGCCAAATCTCAATCTCTTGACATGAGACAAGGTTTGGCTCATTGTGGTTTTGTTACATCATCTGCTCCTATTTCTTTGATTATAGTACATAATGAAACAGTTTGATTATATTCAGTAACACACAAATGTTATACTCAATGCCCAACAGGGAACACCTATGTGTTTTCATATATTAAAATATTAGGTTTGAACATTATCTTTACTGGTCTTATCTTTCAACAAAATTTCCAGCATTAAGGCTCCACAGAGAGAAAATCGGTCTAATAGTTCAAGTAATTGGCAAAAGACAGCATTGTTTAAATACAGCCAAGCAGTTTTGTTCTCGGTAAGTCAGTAACTATCAGTCCCGTACAAAGCCTGGTGCCTGCAGGTCTGAATCCCATCTGCGTTAACGGTGACCAAGTCTCTCTGTCAGTTCTTAATACTCCTTGACTTTTATCCTTTGATGGCTTCGGCAGCAGTATGTGAAATGAGCAGTAGAACTCCCAGTCAGGAAAATACTCCAGATTTCATTTCTGAGAAATGCTGCATAATCCTCAATGAACCTGAGATCTGTGAGAGCTCAGAGACACAGCACCATATGTTATTTTTCTGATTAGTTTGACCAGAACTGTCATCTTTCTCCCCTTATTGTCCAAAGGTCAATATGTATTTTTGCGTTTGTTATTTCAATACTTTGGCACCTGCATCTAAAAATGCATCTCAAAATGCTAGAGAAAGAGGAGCAAATGAAGACCAGCCTAGTGATTTGTTAAGTAACTCAGTGTCAGAGTGCAGAAATAAATATATTCTCTGCTTACCCATATCCTTGGCCTTTTTTTTTCACTGGGCTATGTTATTCACTTTGCAAAGGTATCTGAGATTTCTAATACGTTTCCCTAAAGAAGAATAAATGTGGGGGTTTTTTTGTTTGTTTGTTTTGTTTCTTAAATGATATTCCCAATGAAGGCAGTGACATGTGTGAATATTCATGGATAGACAAGTTTGTTTACTGTGAAACTTTCTCTACTTTTAGCTACCAGTGCATTAGCATACCATGGGCATTGGTGACGCAGGAGGTATAGGGGTACAACTGGATAACTCAAGGTTATGCACAGAAAAACAGCTGGCAATGCTAACATACCACGCTTCAGTATTTTAAAACAACCAACAATAATAACATGTTTAAATGTGAGCTGTCATGCTTGAAAACTAATGATTGATCTAATAACAGATGTTTCTCTCTGCAAATTGCACCTCTCGTCTATTCTTAAATTTTCATGCCTACCTCCACACAACTATGGCTTACATTTGAAGAGGACAGGGCATCATAAAAATACAGGAAGTCAATCCAGATCTTAAGAAATGAATTCTGCTCTTGAAAGGAATTCCTCAGCCCTTTATCGAATAAGGGCAATATTGAATTGCCATCGTTGAAAGGTTTAATCATCTGTTGGTACCTATGTAATTGGTATGCAATTGACAGCAGAGCTCTTGTTTCACACTCTGAATATCATGCTGTTTTCCTTGCTCACATATTTACTCAATACTTCTGATATTTCGGAAATTGCAGCAAGATTTTTTTTTCTCCAAAAAATTGCATAGGATATTTTAGTCATATCTGAGTTGAATTTTAGATCTCTTTAACCAGTCATTTTCACTACCGCACAGATCATGACTTGTTAAAGAACTTTGTATCTATTGCCTTTCCTCACTGTCGCTTGTGTGATGCCAGCAACTTGTCACGTCAAACTGCCTGACAACATGCTGGGAACTGCAGGTGAGAGCTGGGAAAGGAGAAGACCCAGGATCTTCCCGTGTTTCCATAGCTACTTAGCGGCAGAGGCACACAGAGAATCGTAGCTGGGTCTGATTGTGCATTGCTTGTCTGTGAATGTCAGTCCAGGGATATAGTCTACTTTCCATATAGGGCAGCGAAAAATTTAAACTGAATTTGTCTTGTTGAAGCATAACATAATTTCCAATATAAATAAATGTTCTGTTTCCATTTGTTCCTTTGCTGCCACACAACTCCAGCTTTGCCTTCAGCAGTAACCTGGTCAGAGCTGGGAATCTGTGCTGAGCTGGAACAGAAACCCAAAGCTCTGGCCTCGTATTCAGCATTCCCAAGTGCGTCAGGCTTCAGACGGTTTGGTTTTCCTGCCTTTTTTCCCTCTGCATCCCTCCGGCCATCGTCCCAGCAGTTTGCCAGGCAAGCCCCACTGCTGCTGCCTGTGGCTCTGCTGCCACCTAGCCAGCTTCCACCTCGGCTCCCAGCTCACCTGTCGGCCTCGGAACCGCACCACTTCCCCGAGGGCAGAGCTGGTGGAAGCGGTCCTTGGTCACTGTCCAAAAGGAGGGATGGCAGAGTTACCCAGCTGGAAGGAAAAAGTGCTTTGGGGTTAGTAGCTGTTCACTTTCTGACTAGGGGAATGTGTCTCCCAAACTCCTGATAGCTTTGGATTTGTACGTCTTGGTCTAGCAATTTTTGTTCTTTTCGAACTAATATTGATGGACAGTTTATCAGCACTTAAAGCAAACGGAGTCAATCTGCTGGCTAAGAAGACTTTTTTGGAGTGCCACAATCACTTTTAAATTACAGGCAAACATCAGACAACAAAAGCCATTTTTGGAGAGATTGCAGGTGCAAAATTCCTTGATATGGGTGCTGCTCCCTTCTTAAAGAGAGGATCTTACAGGTTGCGAAAGTACTGCCAGAAAGAGAAACCAGAAAAACACATTCAGAAAAACAAGCCAGGGAAAAACTGAAAGTAATAATGTGTGTGTAAACATAAAATAGAAAGCAATCACATATCTGAATGCATGACCATTTGATCTCAAAGCTCTGCTAAAGAGAGTGTCTAAGCTGGAGTTATGTACTCTCCTGAGCAGCTGAGTGCAAACAGGTCCTGAAGAACTCTGGCTAGTCTAGGTTCACATCTGAAGTTTCCAGGGCATGCTTAAGTGCTGGAGCTGTATGGATGAATGGTTAATATTAATTTCTTTTGCCTATCTTAAGCAGAAAAGCTCTTATACAATTCCTCCTCCTGGGACTCTGAACACAGAGGAGTCCAGGGGAAAAGAAGCAGGATTAATACAGGTAATGGCCGTCTGCCAAGGGTAGCTGGGTACACAGAAAGTTCTCTAGGCTTTAGAGGAGGCATAAGGATGCAGAGTTCATATTGCAGAACAAGAGTGAATTTTAAGAAGGAATGAGCTTTCACATATCTCTTGTGGTAGCTTTTGCCTTTCCTGTGAAATTCTCTGTCAAGGCTACTGACTGTTTTAAGCTCATGAGTGATTTGCTGCATGAGCTAGAGAGGGCTGTTAATTCTGTTCTGGACAATGAGAGGAACTAGGAGAAAATAGACAGTGTAGTGAGAAGTACTGCAGACCGGGTGCATTGCACATGCACACAGGCAAGTTCACAGTCACACACAAGTGAAGAAAAATAAAGAGACGATTGATTTTCCTTCTCATGTGCAATGGTCTCTTAACTTTTAACCTGGATCTGTATAGACCTATAGACCTGTCCATAAAGGGTTTGCACTTCTTTCTCTTGTTCTTCTTCACCTGCCATTATGGGGGTTCTCTACTGAGACAGGAGAATATGGCAAAGGCATGCTTTGCATGTATGGGATCAACAGACTGGGGTCAGACCTGAGGGACAGTTACAGAAAATCCAGTTTTTACTGTTGACATTTCCTGTTAGGATGCAAAAAGCAGAGTGGTAGGTGACACAGGTGTTCACTTCGAAGTTTTTTTAAAAGTATAAAAGTATTCTCAGTTCTCCGGAAACTTGCTTGAGTCTGTTTGCTGAACATTTTGCATCTGTATGAAAGCAGTGAGAGGGAAAATGAGTGGAAGATGTTCTGTGCAGAAAAGTACCCTATTTCAACTGTCATAAACTATGCAGAATACCTGGGATTAAAGGAAGTATCAAATCCACCTGCAGTTCTTCTTTCATATCCTCCCCTCTAAAGTTGAGTGGTGGGGTTTACATTGAGCAGATGGAGTGTGGGCACTATGAGGTCACTCAAGAGCTCTCGGTACAGGCACGGCTGAGCAGAGTCCAGTAGGGGAAAGGCTTCACATTTTTCTTCATAAGTTTCTCCCCATAGTATGCTGTCCTATTTCTTCCCTAATATTGGGCTCTTCCTATATTTTCTCCTCCATTTTTCAGGAAACTGTCACCAAATATCTCAAACCACCACAGCTTCGGAAACTGAAATAAAGAGAAAAAAATTAGGCTTGGTGGTTCTCTGTATTTCATTCTCCCTCGTAAAACTGCCACTCATCTATTGAAATGAGTACAAAATTCCTCTGGCTGAGACGTATTTGGGGGAAGCAGATACCTGGACTTCCACTAGGTGGTGAAGTTGTAAAGCTAAAACGGGATGAGAGCGTTCCAGAGCTGGGAGAGACCCTGGGACACGGAAGCAGGGGGTTCAGAGGTGGGGGTACTGCTCTGGGAGTTTGCAGGTTGCTCATCTTCCCCCCGGTCCCTGCGGAAGGGATCAGCATCATGGGCATCACAGAAGGGTAGTGAACACTTATGGGACACAATCAAAACAGAGATTTTTTTATTATTATTATTTTCCACATGGAGAAAACAGTAAATCTGGAGATAATTGGGAAAACTCATCCTGTGTATTTTTTTTTTTAAAGACCTAGTTTAATTGGGGAAGGGTAATTTGTCTCAACAGAATTTGTCAGCTGTTGTCCAGAACTTATAAGTAATTACCATCTGTTTTGTTTTAGGGCTTTGGGGGGCTTTTTATCAACAATAAATTTGTACAGCGTCAGCATGTAAATATGGAGAGAAATAGAAAGGAATCCATAGTGAGTCTTTAGATGAGGTTAAAACAAACCAAAAAAAGCTCCACTTTTGTCAGGGTCATTGAAAGAAAAGTGCATGACATTAAATCTCCACTGAGATTTTTGACTCATAAAAAACAAAAGATCTGTAAACTTTGAGCTTGAAGTGTCATTCAACTTTTGTGAGCACAGCACTTGAAAAAATGGATCTTTATGAAAGTTTCATGAAGATGCTGCACTCTGCTTCACATTCAGAGTGAAAACACAAAAACATTACCAATTTATATGTTCTGCATTTTGTTAAAATGTAGTTCATTCTTCTGCACATTACCTAGAGATCTGATAGCCCAGTCCCTTTTTCCACTCAAATTTCTGCCTCTGAAATACCACTGCATTATGCATTTCTGCATCTCCACAGTGTGCAGTATCTGTTATTCTAGTTCCTGTTTAAAGGGCATGTAAAGAAAATTATTTGTAACAAGTATGCATCCAACAGGCTATGCTATGTAGGCACCGAATATCATCACATCCCAGTGAATGTGGTGCAGAATCATGCTTTCCCTGCGTGGCTCTGCACGCTGCTTGCTTCACTGCACAGATTTTCCTTCATCTGACTTGTGCTGCAGCTGCTGCATGCAGTGGAAGCAGGACACCATGTGCCACCTTTTCAGCCTTAAACACTGCAAGAATTTTTGTTGAGCAAATAGATGTCTGCAGTAATATGTGTGTTCATTGAAATCTTCCCCAATATATGCCTAGAAATTATTGGTTATCTCACATCCACTACATGTATTTGCAAATATGGGTATTTTCAAGATAATTCATTAACCAGGTGGGAGATTTAAGATTCTCAGCCTTTTGAGTGCATATTACAATTAGATGATGGCTGATCTTGAAGATAGCTTATCTCTGTTCCTCATGATTAACTGCAGCTATTAGCCATAGTAGCTTATTTCCAACGGATTAAAAATCAAGTTAGACTCTGCAACACTGTGTTAAGAAACAGTCCTTTTGCCTTGCTTAAAATTAATATTCTGCTCTTAACATTTTTAGATGCACAAAACAAAAAATTGTCACATTATTCCCTTGAAACTTGGCAAAATTGCGCAGTAAATTCGGGTCACAGTCCTTCTGTGAGGGAACATGTCTGCCGTAATGCCACAGCAATGAAATCAGGGAGGGCTTAAAAAATAGCCTAAGAAGAAAAGACGTATCTCATTCTCATCCTCTAGATTCTCCTTTCTTTTTCTCTCACTTTGGATGTAGAAGCCAGGGTGTGTAAGAGCAGAGGGAGGAGTAGTTAGAAGTTTTCTTACAACTTCTGACATCTCCTGCTGCAATGTTAGACACAGAATGGAGATACCTGGAGAGAGAGAGGTGAGATGAATACCTGCTCCTAATGTTGATGTTCCTACATCATCTCTCTGATTTTGGCACTGGGTTGTGTTGAATGTGAAGTAGATCAGTTCTGCTGAAAGTGTGTCTGCATGGGGTCTTTCCTCCAGGGGAAGGAATATCACTGTCGCTGTGACGAGGCATGGCCATCGCTCAGTCACACCGCTTAGCCTCTCACATCCTGATGCAACTAAATATAAATAAGATGCCCTTGATCCTGTCAGCCCCTCCGTCCATCTTCTGCGTGCAATAAACAAGCTGCCTACAGACTTGGCTTCCTTTCTCTTCTCCAAGGCCACCCCAACCAGCTGCAATCTGGCTCTTATACAGCCACTCTTACAAGATCACAGCAGCGTTTACCTGGATAAATACCCTCCATTAAAATCTTCTTTGACTTTTCAGTGCTCTTAAATTTCCAGACTGCTTGCGGTTTGCTGAACTGGGTCCTTCCTTGGCTCTCCCACTCTTCTCCTCCCCTATCAAATCCATGTAGATCCATTCTGGTTTGTTCAGCTACTGTNTTTTTTTTTTTTTTTTTTTTTCTCTTATTTCAGATCTGTCTGGACACTATCCTAGATTTCAGCCTTTGCCTCAGAGATTTCCTCCTCATTGCCTGCTGTTAATTTCCAGTTAAAACCTATTCAGTTCAAAACAGAATTCTAGATTTATTTTTTTTTTTTGCCACAAGTGACAGAAGTTCTTAAACTTGTCAGCCAGGTTCTCCACGGGCTCTTTTGAACTTTCTTCTGTGGAAGTGAGTTAGTCCAGACCTTGATGTCACCATTTCCTTCTAAAGGCTTTTTTTTATTTCTCCCTACGAATTTGTCCTCATCTCCAGTCCTTACATCTCCCCAACATCATCTCCAACCAACCTGTGAACAGGACGACCACATCCCTCACCCTCTGGTCTCTGCATGTTGTCCGTTCAGGATGCAGGAACATGCAGTCTGAAGCCTCATCAGCATCCAGGACTGATTCAAAGAGAAAAAGACCTTAGGAAGAAAGAAACAGTTGAGCTGGGGTAGCACTGGCTTGCCCTGACATTCTGATGCATTACCCACTTAACTTTCCACTTGTCTGTGGCTATTCTGTCTACATCAGAGGATTTTTAATTGCTTTCTCAGATATATGTGGGAATGCCATAGCAACTTCTCTTAGATGCAGCAAATCTGTTTCTTCAGTAATTATTACTCCAATTAACTCTCAAATGTTAGCAATGCTCACTCCACTGATTAAATTTCAATTGAATTCTGTTAGTTGCCACACTTAGAACTAGATTCCAGACAGGAGAAGATAGTCTCTAAATTAAGATCTATTTAATTGGTCTTCCCTAAATGCTATTGCACTTCTAGATGTTTAGGAGCATACATCAGTGTTCTGCCACATAATGCCTTACATAGAAAGATATCCTGGTGGAGCCAGTGGGGTTTTACAAGATGAACACAGAATCAACTGTGAAAATGGATCTAAAAATCTGTCGCTGATTGGCATATATTCTGTTTTTTTTTTTTTTTGGACCCATTTTTTCAGGTAGTTCTTCCATCAGATGCCATCCTCATAATACATTTCTCTGCCTTCAGGTTGTCACCTATGTTTTTGGTTTCCTTCCCCCATATTTACCGATAATATAACAGCTATTATTTGAAATCTTTCCACCCCTTAAATTTTATGCAGGAGGGACAATGTTTATTTTCTGTTCGATCTATGTCTGTGCAAACTGAGTGGGCTGCACTAGCCATGGTGGTTAGTATGGGACGGAGGAGTTAATTCACCTGAACTTGTCTGACACCCAGGGGACATCACCAAATTTGGACAAGGAACAACATGGGAATTTTAACTACCATGGATCTAGGTCTAGTGGATAAGCTCAAATATTAAAAGAAAAATTAATATTATTACTGTTAATGTTGAATATCAAAAGAAGATTTAAATTTCAGTTAAACCAACATCATTTCCAGATGCTCTTGAAAGAAATATTTTCCTCTTACACTTCCAATCCCATCTGTCCACTTCCACCTTTTCTTTTGCACTGGAAAAGCGACATAAAATTAGGACATTAATTAGGAACATAAACTGGCAGAAAACTGATTGATTTGTAGCAGGAGGATAATTTTCCAATGCTTTTGCTCTCTGAAGTAGCTCGCCAGGAGGTCAGCCAAGCCTCAGCGTGCATGCTGGGGAGGCTGGGACCACACTGCTGAGGGCAGGGAGCATCTGGGAGCACAAGACAACGTCTTCCAGTGGCCACGAGCTGCTAGATGGGCCCGTCAATAACACCACACCGAACCCTTGGCCCAGAAGCTGAAAGAAAGTACTTTTCATAGCCCTATCCTCACCAGAGTATTCACAGAATTTAAAAAAACTGAAGATACCAAAGATACATGATTCCTGTCCATAAGCACTGTTGGAACAAAAAGAACATTTATTTCTTCAGGTTCATAAATTTCAGATTTATTTTATTAATAACTTATCTCACTTTTGGAGTGGAAAAGTAATTGAGATAAGTTAGCTCTTGTTTGCAGGAATATTGCATGAATACAGAGTTATTTACTCAGGGCTTTTTTTTTTTTTTTGATGAAGTGAAGGTGCTTTTGTGTAACCATCTTGAAAGGGCTGTGTGAGTCTAAATGAACTCCCACGTGACTGACGAGGAATGACAGATCCTGAACAGCAGCTAATGAAAACCTGCTCAGGAGTCATCTGTTTAAATTTTACCTCTGTACAAAAGGCCAGTACAGGTTCTATGCTTCCTTTAAATTTCATGTTGTGACTACTTGTGCCCTTTCTGAAAACAGAGATGGGAATATGAACACCTAGGGAACTGGTTGTCAGCAGCCCTGCTAAATTGTGTTCAAATTGTGTGCTAAATAATTAGTTCACCGAAAAATGTAGAAAGAGAAATTACTTTCTAGGAACTAACACTACCTCCCAGGTAAGTTGGAACTGTTTCCTTCTGGGAAGAAAAACAAAACAAAAAAGATTTTTCTGAGTCCTCAAACCAGCAACAAGAGGAGTGGCTGCAAGCACTCACAGCCCACCTGTGCCCAGCACCTAAGTGAAGGAAGTGGGTGGCTGAGTGGCTACAGATTACCTGAGCAGCTGAAAACTGCCTTCAGCTGTTTCCAACTATTTATCAGTTTCATTCAGCTCAGCATTCTTTAGATGAATAGTAAAGCTGCAGTGGGTGCAGCAGAGCTGGTAGGGAGTTTTGCTTTTATAAAAACCAAGCCAGGGATAATATACAGCTACTCTTCTGCTCTTGCTTGTTCTAGCTGACTGTTTCCCTCAGGTGACAGACTATGGACTTTAAATCACTGGTTTTACTACTGTTTGCTCTCTCCTCCTTTTTGGCAACTTCAGGCAAGTAACTTAGGGCAATTATGCCTTATTACGTATATTTATCCTCATTTCTCACCTGTCATTTTGTGGTCTCTATCTACTGAGTCATTCAGTAGGTACAAAAAGCTACAGTATAGAGATAGCTTCTCTGGAGTCATGTCACAGCTTCAGAGCATAATTTATTGCTAGAACCATTAAGTTAAACCCTTAGAGTACACAGAAGCTCAAATTCAAGTTTTGGGAATGGAGATTTCAAGGGTAAGCTCTCAAACAGAGTGTGTCAGTGCCCTTTAGCCTTCTTTGGCTAAAGAGATAAAGCCAGACCCAGGCTGATCATCCTTGAGGCTGCCTGGAGCTGTGCCAATGCCTGGCAGCCTCAGACTGAATCTGCAGGGCTGGAAAAAGGAGAGGAAACTGCTCTGTGCAGGTGGGTTGAGATTCAAGGCAGCACCTGCAAATGCAAGCCTTTGGATGGCCTTCTGTTTGTATAACCTTTTGTTAGCCCCAGGCAGTTTGTTCTGTGGTGTCTTTTGTGATTTTTTTTTTTTTTTTTTTCAAATCAAAGTGCTTTTGAAGGTGCATGGACTTAGGAATCTGCTGGATTCTGCTCACCAAGGTTTATGGCATTGATCTGGCCATGCTCTCCCATCAAATGCTCTGATGCAATGGGATGATCCAATGCCCTTTTCCTCTTAAGTTGGGGTCA
The DNA here is from genome assembly GCA_013399715.1 of Alectura lathami. Taxonomy (NCBI): domain Eukaryota; kingdom Metazoa; phylum Chordata; class Aves; order Galliformes; family Megapodiidae; genus Alectura; species Alectura lathami. Next base: position 155,269 of record VXAV01005458.1, on the reverse strand, counting down.
TGTTAGTGAAGAGTTTCCCAGGTGACTACAGATTTGTGTTTATTTATGTTTAATGCTGTGGTAAATGCGTTCTGTTTACATAAGTGTAGATTAAAAGTAGTGATATTAGAGCAGTAATGGTGCAATACAGAGGAATGTGGAAGAAGAATAAGGCTTATGAGAGCCTCCTGACAAGGACTCAAATCTAGAGTTTGAGATGGACATGTCACAAGGGAAACTGAGATCCCATGTTGAAAATACAAACTACTTACTTCCTGGTTTCTTCTTCATGACAGCAAGCCTTTGTTCAGGAAAAGCCGCTTTAAAAAAAAAAAAAATCATGTTTTTTTTAATATCAGGCATTTTAAATGTGATTTTCTGTTTGACTTAAATGTTACAGTGGAAGCATTCTTATGTGTCACTTGTATAAAATGAAAAGAAAAATGTCAAGACTAAGTCATTGCTACCATTTATTTGGCCTTGGGTTGGTTGAAATTCAGAGATGCCAGCAATGGAATGTTGTAATATTTTCACTGCGAGCTTGAGAAATCATTTATCACAAATGTTGGGACATTAATCTTGAGTATCTTCCTCAACACCTATAACACTCTGAAGCCTTCACTATTGCATTCATGCATTCATTAATGCTCACCTTAAATTAGAAAAGAATCTACACAATTCCCGCATTGTTATTCCACCACTGGATATACATGTATAGTTTTTTAAAAAATTGTAGTCCTTTTGAAAGGAGTAATTTATTAAAAATCACTCTGAAAAACCTATTAAACTGCTTAATGGCATTGCCTCTGATGTATGAACTTCACATACTGCAGCCTTGTACACAAGCTCCTTGTTCTCCAACTCCTCCCTCATCTTCTAATTTTCTTTTTTCTCGTGATTTCTTTGTTAGATGATGCTTACAAGAAGTTAAGTGTTTAACTAGGAGAGAGATATAGCTGTGGTTTTAGTTTCTTTTGTTTGTTTGGTCACTTTTTTTTTTCTCCTCTTGGTCTGACAAGGTTTATATATATTTTCTTTTTCCCTTCATTTTTATGTTACTTTTGTGCCACAAAACTCTGAAGTCTGCAAATTTGAAGTATGCAAATTTAAGTAAATTAGCCCTCATTAAGCCTTCTCTAGATGTCATAAAATTAATGCCAGCTCCCAGGACAGATAGTTAAAGATCATTTCAGCATATTTACATGATTTGCTGTAAGCTTGAACAAATGTTGGGATTTGGTTTTATTAGTGCTGTGAGGGTAGAAAAAAAAAAAACACAACAACAATAAACAAGGTTAAGTATCATTACAGTATCTGTGGCAGTATATTGAAGTTAAAACACATTACCCTAGTTATCTCCCAGCTATGCACCACACACCTAACAAATTCAGCAATGAAGCTGCTCTTATGTTCAAACCATTTTAAGATAGAGAGTGACCAGTGAAGGTACAAATAACCTCAACGGCCCCTGACTGCCCCCAGGTGCTGGAGGTTGCAGCCAATTAGGTTAAGGTGCTACTGAAGATGCAATGCATTATTTCAGCTCTGCTTTTTGACTCCAGCACTGTTACAAAGCTAAGCTGAATTTGCTCAGCTACCTAACACGGTCACTTTTTAACTGCGGTACAGGGCTGGTGTGTTCTCCCATGGGGAGACTTTGTCCAGCATCCTGGTGCATGTGCAGCCTCGGCTTTGTACTGTGCCTATCTGTTGACACCAATGTTGTGAAGAGTGACATTATCCAAGCACTGCTCTACCATTGTGCATACCAGGCTTTTTGACACAGATCTGGAGTCTTTGGGTGGCTTTTACCTCTTCTAAATTTGTAAGATCCACTTAGGCCACAATGGAAAGCTGGCAAGAGATCTGGTGATCCAGCTCAGAAAGTGTAGTTGGAGATTTGCTTGGGACAGGAATAATCCTTTTATCTCTTCCTAAATCTTTCATGAAATGGCACCTTAGCAACCTACAACCAATCTACCTGAGATGAAGATGTGTGGATTCTGTTAACATTGACAATCAAGCTGTTTAGTAAAATTGACAGGAGAAATGTAACATCAAGAAATAGTTTTGATTAGTCTTGTCACCTCCCTGTTTGGAGGGGGGGGTGGGGGGCACAATTGGGTGTTTCAGAGGAATATGTGCATATCTGGTTCACACTGAAATTTGTCCGTCATGCTACACATTGTAATCCTATTTTCTCTGCCTCACCTGGAATAAAGTCAGCAGGGAGTGTGGTCACGATATGACACAAGTCAGCCAGTGCTTTGTTCAATTCAGTTCTTGATGATATTTTTTCTGTACAAAGAGCAGGAACTTCACTGTGGCAGAATATATATATATATATATTTTTTTTTCTCCCTTCTTGGTGTATGAAGTTTGGGGGAACCAACAGTAATAAGATTAAGTTCAGGACAAGTTAGACAACTGCTGGTCTGTGTGCTGATTGATTTAAGATGTACGCCTCCAGAATGCTGCTATTTGCACATTTTTGTTGCTCTCTCCCTGACTGAATATCTGCTGCCACTAGAATAGCTGATGGCATATCATGAAGTTGCATGTCATTCATGTATGATGATACCTTAGCAGAAAATGCCTTTCATGGCCATGATGAACAGTGTCTCACCTGAGAACTTGTAACCTCACAGAAACTAATGGCTGAAAGAGGAAAGCTTTCTGAGGTTAAATGTTACATTAGTGGGGAATATAGGAGATGATTGGCTTCCTACATAACTCCTCCATGATGATTGAGGGAATCTACTCATTTTTCTGAGTTGTGAGGACTTTCTGGTATTTGTGAGGACTCCACATTAAAACATCCTTTAGAAACACCTCTCCCTGCCTCCCTGAAAGGAGAGCATTGTCTGTGGTCTGCAGACATCATCGCAGAAGTCTGCGCACTTGTAGCTACTTTATTTATTTGCTGCAGAATGTTGTAAACTGACAATGAACTGAGAGGTCCTCAGAAGAGGGAAAACTCCTGGCCTGCTTGGCGGAACAGACTGTGCTCATTGCATCCCAAGCTCTGAGTTGTGACATTTACTTCCTTCTTGAAACATCAGTTGAGACTGAAGCTCCAGATCTTCCATTTTTAACGTGTTCAGTTCATTGGGACCTTATTTAACTCCGAGACCTGCTTTCTCCCTGAGATGTTGATTCAACATGATAAGTGCACTCTACAGAAAGGAGGAATCAGTCAACAAAGCACATGAGCCTGCAGAAGCCATGAGCTTGGCCTCCCTGGCACCAGGCAGCTGTCTGCAGAGCTTGTGCTTGCAGGATTCTTGGTGCTCGAGGTGCCTTTCCTACAGTAGGGGCATAAATGTAAACTTTTCATCACAGCTTCCTTGCAATTAAGCAAAAAGCCTACAGTATCTCATGGAGATTCAAAAGGAGAAAACTTTGGCTCTACATTGTCTGTTTGCAAGGTGCTCAGCTCCCAAAGCAGTGAGATCTTTAAGGGTATGGAGCTGTGGTTTGAAATGTCATTTTTCCTCTTTAGAAGGTGACAGGTGGCTCTATTTTGTTGAGTAGTGTGTGTAGACTAGCATTTTATAACTGCAGAAAGTGAGGTAGATATGGGACATATAATGGCTCCACACAGACTGTTCAGTTTAACTGTTGAATAACTGGACTTCTGGGAAAACAAGGAAAAAAAAAAAATGTAGCAGTTAGAGATGCATCCAAACAGCCCATATAGGAAGGAGTCATTTACAACGGATGGTACTGAATGCAAAACTTTGTCTTTACAGAGGCTCCATCCTGCTCAGGGAACACAGCCTGGCTCCCTGCGGGTAGGGCAGCGCTGCCGTGTGCAGAGGGGCGTTCCGCCCCAAGCCCTCTCTGCTCCTGCCCCCTCCTTCTCCTCTCTCCTCTGTGAGCTCAGAGGCAACTTGGGTTTTATGTTCTGGAAGATTTTAATTTATGGGATAAATAAGACTTCACCCAATCAGATAAATCACAACTTATGTCTGGAGAGACTACGCAATTAATTCCAGACCCTTTACAGGATGTGACCAGAGCTGACTCTGGCTGGAGAGAACAGCGTGTGCTTAGCTGTATATCTTCAGAATTTAATCCTGCAGGGGTAAAACCTCATTGTTTTGGGAACAGTTGTGCCTCAGAGATGGTTCAGGAAAGACGCTTGCTCTGGATGAGCGAGAATGAGTTCCAGAAGATTGAGCTGTGCTGAACTCACCAACTCTGAGTCATTTTCTGTTCCTAACAAATGACTTTCTCTGTGTTTTTCCCTCTTCAGACTCTTGCTTTGAAAAGTTCACTGAATACTCCACATTTTTCCTACATTATAAATCTTTTATCATTTACATGTTGACTCATGGGCTCTTTAAGAAACATGCATCTTTGGCTCAGAACTATCTTTATTTGCTCGTTTGATTACCGTTTTTCTCTGGGCTGCTATATTTGCACAACTTCCTTGTTTTCATGTGCGTATGCTAGACTACTGACTTCTGTAAGCAAGAAGGTTCTGTTGTGCAGGTGTAATCCTTCTGAAGGTGGCAATGAAATCTTAATGGCTTGCAGAGCACATAAAAAATATTGAAACCATAGCAACCTCCAAAATTCCAAGCTGAAGACCAACTTTGCTCTGTTGAGAAATACAACCTGTTCCTTACGTGCAAATGAACCTAAAAAAGATGTAGCCTATGAGCAGAGGAATTGGCTCGAAACAATTGACAAAATCCCACTACTTCCCCATCTTCTCAGTATACACTAAGTGATTTCAAAAGCAGCCCATTCTCCTCCATCCACATCTTTCCTAGTTCCAGGATAGCCTCAATTTCCTTTTCTTTGTATGAATCTTCCAGCAAGATTTTACACCCTCTGCTTTTTCTTTTTTTTTTAAGTGAAGTACCTAAGTAGAAAAATTCTGTTACAAATGTAGTGGCTCTTTTGGGGAGATTCTGTACTATATGCTATGGGGATAAATTCACCCAGACATATAGAAGAATTTGGCTCAATGTAATGCTTTGAAGGAAAGCATGCAGTGATGTGTTTTTGTAGGTTCATAAGCTAAACAGCATAAGGAAGATGACAAATATTCTTGTGAGGTTTAGGTTTTGTCTTTCAATTCTGGTATGCTCAGGAGGCTAATATCCAGGCACAAGATATACCTGGGTTCACAAGTATGAATATCAAGTGAAGGATCAGTGCCTGTAGAAGAGTATCTATTGAGTGAACAGAAGAGTTTTAACTGCATACAGATTGTTGGCTTCTCTTCTTACAGCGCTTCTTTTCTCTATTTTTGTGACCTAGGCAGAATCTCTGAAAACAGCAAAATGCAGAGTGCATTAGTGTCATTTCACTGTTAATGCTGGAGGAATAATTGTCACAGAATCAAATGCTAAAATGGATCCTGCATTAAATATTCACCTCTGAGAATATCTGTTGATGGCTTCTGTCAAATAACCACCAAGAGCTTGTCATTGTAAAGCCTACATTCAAAGTCAGAATGAGATGTATTCCTCCTTCCCACTCTCTGATGTTTTTATTGGGCCTTGTAGTCAGGGTGCTTATAATGATGAATGCATATTTTTATTGAATTTATTTATAAAATAAGTTCTGTATGTAATAAATCAGAGGTTGAATGTTATATGCTGCAAAGCTGATTCCTAGAAAAAAATGGATCCTTTGCAAGAAGACTGTGTAAGTCTCCCAGAAGACCCAGCGAAAATAACAGCCCAGACTTAGCTCTTTCTGTGCTCTTATCTGCTCCTATTTCTGTTGCATGTTTTGAGATGTGAACAAGAGTGAGCCCAAAACTGCAAGAGAAGATGGAATTGTGGATGCCCAAGGGCACGTACAGAGAAGAAATAGCAGAAAGGTACTTCTCCCTCCCCAGTTTCGTTCAGCATTTAGTGCATGGCCGTGGTGGGGCAGAGGAACTGATCCAGTGCATCAGCCTTGTGCTGCTGAGGACTGTGCTCTCAGTAAGCCTGGACAGAGACGTGCCATACCGTAAATATAAGTCATATGCAAAAAAAGGGAGGTTTGCTGTTTCAGAACAAATGCAATAACTTGCAGTTTAATTCATCAGTCTTGCACATCAATACTTGCATTGTATTTCTTTGTTTCAACCAGCTCTGTGTCTGTTGACATTGTGTGATGCTTCCCAAAAACTTTTGCTGAAACCAAGAGGTGTTCACAGAACAACTGGCACAGATCAGGTCAGGCAGGGCTCTTTCACACACTCTTCCCAGAAGAAGCCTTCTGGGCCAGCCAGGTACCAGACAGGTCCTCAGGCAATTTGCTCCACATCCCCAGAATGTGCCGGGGTTCAAAATCACCTCTTATTGTCTTTTAATAAACCAAAGGCCTTTGTTAAAGTGTTTCAGAGGAAGAGAAGGAAGGCCTTGCATTAAGATGGTTCCTCAGCAGGAGCAGCTTTGTATTTTCATAAATATGAGATATGTCTGTCTGGTTAAAAACAGAAAACTCAGAGACAAACACATCGGCAGCCTATACAAGGAGCTGTTTGCTATATATTTTGTTTCACTCCCAGGAGCCCTATCTTGTCCTTTTTTTTTTCCACTGTCTAAAACTTCTTTTGCTTCAGATTTTTCACAGGCTATTAGAGGATTAGAATTTTACAGGGAAAAAAAAAAGGAAAGAAAAAAGGAAAGGGGGGGATATGGATATTTAGAGAATAAACTTCTTAGGTGAGAAAAAAAGTGTAATTAACAGATTAACAGCCAGAAAATGTAGAGCAAAAAATTTTGCTCTTAAAAGTCATAATAAAATGTGTAACTAATCAACTTCAAGCATAACTGTTTTCAGGAGCCATTTTGGCATGTGCCACTGAATGAAATGAACATCTCATTTTCAGGAATGAAAACTTTGACCCGGGTTTTCTCTTGTGAGTAAAAGCTGCAAGCCTGACCTCAAACTCTCCTGCAAGGAAGAGTCCCAGGACCTGAAACCAAAGTGGGACGGGGTGCTGGGACATTTTCTTCTAATTAGAAACCCCTCGTACAGATGGGCCAGAAAACTCAGTGCAGGACGTGGTGAAGGCACTTCATTTTTTGTTTGCATGCTTGTTAGCTTCATGTATTATATTATGAAAGAAGAAGAAATAAAGCTCCCATTTCTGAATTGATCCCCTTGCCACAGAGGTTCTCAGGTGGTGGTGAGAGTCTGAAGCTCTGCAGGCTGGGGATGCCTGGCTGGAGCTGGGCACACACGTTGCTGTGCACGTTAGCTCTGGCCACATACTCCATTCTCCATATGGTCTCAGGTGATGACTTAAACATTACAGCATGAAAGATGATTGACAACGCTCGCGTTTTAACTTTGAGGAGGGGAAATTTTAATCTAAATTTGTCTCTTAGGACTTGCTTTGTTCATACTGTGTCTTTAGTGTCAGCAAAGAAAACTTTTCCATTTTTCCATAGGGTAATGGGCTCACTTACAAAGGGCCAACAGTGCTGAAGAAAAACAGCTCGAATTCAGGACACAGTGCCAAACACCGGCAAACCTTTTAAAAAAATAAAAAAGCTCTTGATCTCTGGTTTGGTCATCACCAAGGGACAGTTCTGTTGAAAATTGCCACCCCTTTAAAGTGCTGTTATCTTTCTTCAGAATCTGGCCTGAGGAGTTATAAGTAATACTTGAAGGCAGTTTGAGCTATGACTAAGGTTCTTATTATTTTGAAAAGTGCAACCCACAGACTGCAAACAGAACAAGACAAGATGGGAAAAGGATGTCTCAAGACAGTTCTTTAAAAAGTTCTAGCTGAAGTTCCTCATCACCTATTTCTTCTGACTCAAAAAACAAAAACATTAAATGGAGATCACCAGTAGAGGTGTTATTGACTGACACTTATTAATCACTGCAGTGCTTTTAAAGGTTTCTTAGCTCCCTCGTTTTTCATACCTCGTTTTCATGCATTTCAGCATAAAGGATTCATTTTCCAGGTTAGAACAGCTGAAGTTTCTGTTCATTAACATACATATGAAGTCCTGTCTGCTGGGATTTGAGCAATACCTTCAGCTAGACAGTTCACTTCAAGTTCTGCTTGAGGATAAGTCATTTCGTAAACATAACTTTACCATTTATATAAAGCTGGTTCAGTTACAATGGAATGTCAGTCTTGGCTGAAAGCCTTTGGCAAAATACTTTCTTAGAATTATTGCTATCTTTTGAGCCAGACTGATTTCATTTCATAAATTCTCTGACTTCTCTATAGTTTTTTATAATTTATCCCAGCAAGAAAGAAATTAACATCTGACACTTCATATTTCGTTTTTAATAAAGAAACTCCAAAAATAAGCTCTATTGAGAACTAAATGTTGATGTCTGTCATATTGCTTCATCAGTGAGGTGAGATAACTTTGTTAAATTGTCCATGGACATTGAAGCCAAGTAACTTATATAGACTGAGGTATACAAACAAATGGACTTTACATGCTGCTATGAAAATTACTTTTATCATATCAGGAAATCCTGATGAATAGCTAGTTGGAGACTACAAGAAAATCTAGATAATGCTTATACTGTGGTAAAGCAACAAAAAAGTTTGAAAGCTATAGTGGGAATCTGAGATCAGTTACAGAGATAAGATTCTGCACTACAGATTGCTGTCACATTTAAATCAGGTGCTCCACTAGGAATCAAACTAATACATTGGATACAAACAGCAAATAAGTCAATCAGCACTAGTCAAAGAAGCAATGAAAACACCATGTATTCAGACATATGTTGAGTACAAAATTAAAATTAAATCATCACTTCTACCGCTAAACGAATAGCAGATGTGTGTCACATGAAGGCACGGAGATTCAAAAGTGCAGAGGAACCTTCCTCCCCTGCTGATCTCACACATTCGAAACAAAGTTCCTAAGCGCTTTGGCTTCCATGCAGATTAGAAATTTCTGTGCAGACAAGGAATGCGTTCATGTAAGGCAAATATTTGGATATTTGGTAAACTTGCTGCCCTCTGCTCTAAGCCAGCACAGCCAAATGTTTGTTGTTATAAAATGTGTGTTGTTACCAGCCGGTGGCCACCTTCTGCCACTCCATGTTGCTGTACCAATGACTCCAGTGTACCTTGGATGGGGTGCAAGATGGCTTTAGCACAGTATCTGAGGATGTTGCTTCAGTTTGCCCTCAGCTGTTCAGTTGTGTGATAGCAACAGTGTTCATGTGAGGTTGGCAAAGGGAAATTTGCTGGAGGGCACGCATTGCTAATCATAAAAGTCAAAAGTAAGGGAGCTGCTTTTCAGCTCGTAGCTGAAACAGATAAAGAAGTGAATAAAGTAATACAATAGGGCTCAAAACTGGACGTAGTTTGTCTGGGTGTGATAGCTTTCTGATGTGCTGCTATGACTCTGAACACTCCTGGAAATAATAAACCGGGAAAGCAAAGCTTTTGAAAAATAATGAGTATGATACAAAAGTAAATGCCGTTACTTAGACAATCTGCTCTGGATATCTATATAAGTACAAGTGAAACCACTTAATAAATGTGAAGCTGAGTTAGAATTATTCAGAGCAGCAGTAGAATAAATGGTAAGAATAACTACAGCTACTTAGATATAAAAGGTGCAATAATAAGGAATTAGAAATTGAATTAAGAAATGTGAAAATTGGCAAAAGAAACTGAAAACTGTGCTTTCCGGATTGTAGTTGGTTTTTATGCAGACATTTATAAGGGTTACTCTGAAATGTTTTATTTCTCTTGCAAAGTGGTAACATGCTTGTCTCTGTAGTGTTCTGGTCTGACTCTTAACAGTAGGAAGTATTTTTTAAGCACCAAAATAAATTAGCCACTTTACTCTTAACCACTGTTCAGCCCACAATTTACAGAATATTTAGACACAGTGTAATCACTTGAGAGGAATATCACTGCTGTTGTTAGAGCCAAGAAATGCAATTAAGTAACTTCATGCTAAAACTTATTAAACAAATATTGGGCCTCCATTGTACTGCAGCACACAACCCGCTGGAGAATCTGTTAGCAAGGAGACAAGAACAAAGCAGTGCTCTGAACTGTGTAACACAAACACAGTCTTGATCCAAACACCATTAGTGTGAAGAAAGTCTCTTCACTGACCGTAATGGCTTTTGAATGAGACTTGTATTGATTTTGTACTAAATGTAAGAAAAGCATCTCTTCCAGAGCCTGAGAAATGGTCTGCATCTTTTCTTTGCAAAAGATTGGTGTAAGGAAAACAAATCACCTTTCCTATTTTATGGAGAAGTCTTTGATGGAAGTTTTGGAGTAAATTCAAATTAAACCTTTGGGAACACTGGAACTGTTGAAAAGCCAAGCAAGGATTTATTAGAGAACCTGATTTCACAAGCATTGAAAAATTTTGAGAAACTTGATAAAAAATTATTTCCAAATACTTACCTACATAGTTGAGATTTATTTTATTTCATAATCTATATTTCGTTCTATACACCTTCTTATTATACATTCTGTCACACACACACACGTACCCCATCTTTGCTGAATATAAATAACAATGTTTATTCTGTAGGTGGTAATTACAGGGAATCTGAGCTGCGATGAAACAGCAGTTCCAATGCAAAGAGTTAATGAGTTCAGTTTCTCCGCTTACATGAATGCAGCACCACGAAAAAATATCTGCTGCAGTTTGATAAGTATCTTGTTTTATCGAGGCACTTAAACATAAAAAAACATTGTGTGTCTGAATGTGTGTGTGGAAATGCATGAAAACCTAATGCTTCTGTTAAGGTTAATAGAGAATTTAGGTATATTTTGCCATTTACAATGCAATCCCTGAGCCTAAAATTCTGTATCTTTAAAAACGATAGACTGTTCTTATTTTCTTTTTTCCTAAAGAAATAGGCTCAATGGTCAGTTTATGAACCATAGCCAAACAGGTCAGTAATAACCATAGTCAAACATGTACTGGGAGTTGCTTGCATTTTTAAGTTGAAAGAGCAACTCCATAGTGATACAATGGTCAAACAGGACCTTATTTTAGTAATTAGAATTCACTCTCCACTATCTAAATATTTATGAAATATCACTATTTTGAATGTTCACTCTAAACCTGCTGAAAAAGTACTAACAGGTGTAAAGGCATATATATTTTCATTCATTATTTTAGTGTAGTGATTTGAGGAAGACATCTTCCCTGGGGAGCAGGGGATGCTTTCAAAAGCCGTAAATACCTGACTAACAGTGTGGGAAAGCTGCTCTCATTTTAAAGTCACTCGGGGAGAACAGCTCCCCGATTAAGATGCAGATCTGATGTACAGTGAAATCTGTTCTCTGTCACATTTTTAGCTTGCAAGGATCACTCTGCTGTCATTGAAAGCTTAATGATGTGTGAGGTACAGTGGCATATTTATGTATTGGTCAGAGGCGTCCTGAGAAGTATGTTTAAAAAAATCACATTGAAGTAACGCAAAGAAGGGGTTTCTTTGGATAAGCTGTTAGAAAAAGAACGTGTTCTGTATGTGACTATACATAGTTATATAACGTTTGAAGCTTTCTTCTGTGCCCAGATGTCTCTTGTTGTCCACCTTCTTTAATTCAGGACACCTGCTGCAAACATCTCTTTTCTCCTTTTCCAACAACAAATGTAGACAAAGAGCGGTTATCTGTATTACTTTCAAGAGACAGAGTACTAGAACTTGCCATGGAAATTGTCTGCCACGTGGATAATTAATTACGTCAGTTACCTACGATCAGTCTGATTTGTTTGTTGTTTTGACATCTGAAATGAGCACGTATGCTGACAGCTCTGAGAATTCCATTACGCAGTCTGTTCAGTTGAGGGGCTGTGCTGCTGGAAGTGCCCATCGCATTAGGGATGATGAGAACAGGCTGGCATCACACAAGACCTTGCCTCTTGCAGCTCTGTTCCCTCAGCCTACTGTGGACTTCTGGCCGCGTATGTTCATCCAGCCGCTTCCCCACAAGGCTGTGCCACCTGGCAGACGTGATGGTGAGGAAGACCTTTGTGTTTTTACCATTTGTAAAAGAGAGCCTTCAGAAGTTCCTCCTGCAGAGTCGGTGTTGGGGGAAGGAGACCACCCTTTTCTTGGGCCGTTGGTTTGGCTCTACTCAGTCAGAACCCTTGGAGCAGGCTTGTATAGGGACACAGGAAAGGAACACAGACCTGGGCTGAGAGCAGCTGCTCTAACTGGGCTTCCATAGGTGACAGAGTAGCCAAAGAGATTACCCAGGACAAGCTTAAGTGCATACATGTCTTAAAATGATATGAAAGAGAGGAGACAGCTGTTCTGAGCTGACTTGAGTGGAGCGTAGTTCCCTCACACATCTCCTGATGCTGCACTCCAACTCTTCCTCCCATTTCTCTCCTACCCACACCACAACCTCCTCCTGTGACTGTAGGCTGCACTGGACTAATGTAACTCACATCTTCACCCTCTGTGTAAAGAAACAAATGAAACTCATCAACAACAGAGGTGTAAATGATGTGAGGGACTGTTGGGACTCAGCCGAGGTGATGCCCCACAGAGCATGAAGTCCTGCTTCAGTCAACCTTAGTCAAATACGTGACTCAGGTGTTCATCCTATCTCAGGTGGTTCCTCTGTCTTTCCTGGGAGTCAGTGCTAGGTTCCCACTGGCATTTCATGAAAAAACACTACAAAGAGAAACATTTAAAAATAGCGATTCTCCCAAGAGGAAAAGAACAATGAGAGAGAAATAACGAGATTTTTCAAAACAGCAGATGATTTCAGGTGCATACTGAATTTCGTTAGAATATATGTTCTCGTGTCTCACAGCTCCTTTTGAAAATTATTTTCTCTTCAGGTCAAATTAATCTTCCTTTACTTTAACCATCTTGAGGGCAATACATCTCAATACATCCTTACTACAATGGAATGAATTTTCCCCAACAAACATTAATTTAAAGTAGATGTTACGTTAAAATTTATTAAATTTTTCTCAGAGTGATCTGTTCATGGCCACTTTAGCTGAGCAAGAATAGATATCCGACTTTTTGGAATTCTGATCTGTATTATTTTGTCATTAGATTCCTTGCCTCAGAAAGAAGAGTGTACTCCTGTGATATTTATGACCTAACAGAAGAATACATGGAAATTTTTTAAAGAATAAAGTTACGGGATGTTTCCTGTCCTCAAGCTTAAGCTCATTATGTATTCATGCTGCTTAATTTCATACCAGCTTTTGAGATTTCATTCAGATGAACTTCATCTCACTAAAGAATTAATAAAATCTAAATCTGGAAACTAAAACCTGAAACAAGTACTATTTGGTAGGTGTTAAAATTATTTGTAGACTAATTTCTTAGTTAAAAATATAATTTATGTGTAAGTGGATGTGCAAAGAGTGCCTAGTGCATTTCTCAGATATTTCCTTGGACTATTGATGTTTCTTTGCAATGAAGAATAATGTAACGGGCTAACTCCTTCTGCGTTTGAGCCTCCAGAAGATCCACATCTTGTCCGTGTTATATTAACATTATCCTTTCACAGCCCAAAATCCTTAAGCAATTTGTATAAATCTCATAATACATACACATATGTGTTTGTGTGTGTGGATGTACCACTGACCACCTTAGCACGTCATTACTGTTCCCAGCAGCGAGGGCAGTTTGCAAGTTTCATCCCAAAGTATGCTGCCAGAGAGTACCTTCCCTGAGAGAGCTTATTCTTTGAGAGCTTCTCACAGTCGCTCTCACAGCACTTGCTGTGGGACTCTGAAGAGGAGCAGCTTCCACTGAGAACATGGATGAATGCTTAAAACAAAGCATGTTCTTACGCCCAAATTTCAGGCCAGGGAATAAGATAAATAACATGTGTTTTACAGTCACTGGCCAATCTGCAGCCTCAAGCAGTAAATTCAGATTTTTAGATGTCACGCAGCTCTTGGCTTAGCTTTTCTGACTGGCACAGGGATTGCATTGCCAGGTGCACAAATTGGCGAGTTTCCCTGTGAGCTCAAGACGAACAAGTCAGGGCTGACAGCACGTAGGAGCAGGACAGAGAATGATTAGAAGTGGACCTGCAGCAGGTGAGACCCACCAAAACCTGAATATGTGCATGAACGTCTGGGACAGGGAGAAAATATGGGAGGCTCATCACTCAGTTTGATTGGTTTTGGAGTCTGAAAGTTAATTATAAAATTTAATTCTTGATTAACATGGAAGAGTAGATGTTTTAACATATGGTGCCAGATGTTTTTGCAGGAAAAACAAAACAAAACCAACAAACAAAAAAAACAGAGGAACTGAACTTTAAAGATTTTTGTAGTTCTTCAAATATGTCATTCTTTTCTCCTGTAGACTTAATTAACTTAGATAATAATAAAATTTAATCTTAAATAAATAAATAAAAATCCTTTGAAGAGTCTTCCTGCCCAAGTTAAGGCTGTCAATCTTCTCTGGAGGAGGAGGAAAATGTTCTGATCTGGATTTATGAACTGCATGGCTCCACAGCTAGAAATTACAAAATGTGTAACAAAAGTTCCACAAAAGACTTATTAGTACCTAGTTTCCTGGAACAAATACAAGGGAGATATTTGCTCAAAGCTAAAGCTCATTTTTCGTTCAGTCTTTACAACATATTTGGCAACAGCATCTATTGATTCACGTTGGTGCAAAACAAGAAAATTTTCCCGAAATCGAGAGTTTGGTTGCATCTTATAATAAGAAAAGTGCGTGGTAAAGGCCTAGACTTTATAATGCAACGAGTTTTGCTCTGTGTCTAAAGTATTTATAGCATCCCCTCTGATTGTCTTGGTCCTTCCCAAGCACACTGTGTACGTAGAGATCCTTCACAGGTTTAGAGATACCATTTCTCCTTCCTTTAAGAGAGCAGGGTGTGCTGCAGACATATTAGAACTGAAGAAAAATTCAGATAAATACTCACATAGTGGGGAGCTTGCCGGATTAAAGATGTAAGTATAGTTCTGTGTCTCAGTTCCTTATAGTCTGCATGCTGGAGGAGAACGGGCAGAGCATATGGCTCATGACCTACTTAGCATCCCTTGGAAATGGGCTTTTCTTTTCCTGCTTAGAAAAACAGTTGTCTCAGCTGCTTTTCCATTCCTCTCACCAGTTGTGGAGGACTTTACATTTTAACCGGTTGTTCTACCTAGGATGCACTGCCTGCTTCTCTGGGTGCTGGCAAATACTGCAGATTTTTATCTTGTTCAGTTGCCTCTGAGTAGTTGTCGATAGCCCCACCTGAAATGAGGAAACAGGGGAAGTGAGAAATTATGTGGATGAAGTTGAAGCCAGGCTGGGGGACAGGGGACTAGCAGCAACATCAAGCCTGTTTCTACGGAGTTTCTTAGAAGAGAGCATGGGCTTGATGCCATCATTTGGCTCCCAGCTAAGCAAGTCAAGTCACCTCAGGCAGTCTTTTTGTTCCAGGGAAATCCTCCTGTCCAAAGAAAATTCCTCTCTTTCAGCGGAAGATTGAGATTAGATGGAGATTGAGGTTCTTGTTAGGACAGATTCTTGTGGTGGTGATTACTCTATCTGTTGCCCAACTAAACAAGTTGCCAAGCTCTTCTGAGACAAAAAGAAGCATCTAGAAGAATGAAATGTGTTATCCCATCAACTGTATCCCATTATTTCAAATTTGGATGGGCCTCTTCTGGAAATTCCTTAAGTTTCAAGCCTGTTGCTATAACGACTGTGTAACCTCACCAGGGAAACTGAAAACTTCTGATCAGTAGTTCTTTTACTCCACCCTACTTTACGTAATTCCTTCATCTTAATTCTGTGGTTTCTTTCAAAGACACTATGTATAACATATTCAGAGGTTAAAACAGTATCCTGCTCCCTTCCACCCCTTTTGGAAAAATTAAAGGCTTAACCTCAGGAGGGATCAAACCAGCAGGTGACATTTATCAGCAGAGACCTGCTGGGAATCCAGCTCTGTCTGAACGTGCAGCTTGGCTGGCACGTGTACGTGCACTGTTTTGTTTTCAAAGCGCTCATGAAGAGAAACCAGTCTACAGTGTAGTCACACAGTAGCATTTGCACAAGTGAATTTGACAACGCCATCTTGCAGCTTTTTCTTGTATTGTTTGGATAATTGCATTGTCAAGAATTACTTATCTTACATTTAGCACTTAATACCCATTTATTATGAGTTCATGTAACTGCTATTTAAAGAATAATACATGCTAGCTCCTCTCTAAGCCATTTGATGCCACTTTGATTCTGTAATTGCTGGTTTCCTAGGATATTATGCCACAAAACCTGAAGAAATAATTGGTTGTTTCGTTCCAGACAATACGTTTTGCAGTTGCACAGAGTTTAACTGGCAGATTTGTAACAGTGCAACAGAGACACAAAGGGAATGAATGCCAACCACAGAATTGCACAATGTGACTTGCGTAGCTACTGGTATTATGCAGCTACAGCTAACATTGTTCAAAGGAAAAGGATTCTTTATGCAAATGTTGTAAGTTTTATGGCTTTGGGGGATGCTCTGTGCAAGATTATGTCAGCATTGCATGTCAGCACAAGGTGGAACAAGTGCCAAATGCGATGTGAAAAACAGGGGACTGAAAATCCCAGCTTTTCCAATGCTCAGCTAGAATTATTTTCTGTTTGCAGAGTATGCGTTGAAATCTGCAGAAAGAACTGCTGATTTTGTGGGGGATTGTTTTTATGAGTACACAAAAGCAAAATGAAGGAGTATCTTGCAAGTTTATTTAAAAAGCACAGTTTTAGCTGAAATTGTGTCACTTGTTATCTCTGTTGTCAAATGGTGGTAGAGTACTAACATACGTTCTTTTCCAGTATCTTTACAGTCCGCGTTTGTTTTATAGAAAATTCTCAGTTTTGATTATAAAATGTTGCTGACTTTTGGTTGTATAAGTGTTTAGCTGGAAACTAATCTTCTGTCTATTGCTGCTTTCCATGGTATGATCACACATTTGTTGCATATAGTTTTGCCAGACTCTAACTAACTGGGCTTAAATTAGTCACAGCTTGCAGAGTTGTAAATTGGGTTGGAGACTGGATAAGAGTTCATCAGTCTGGTCAGCTTTTCTTTGGAGAATGTCAGCACGTCTCCCATGGCAGGGACTGTCACCCTTTGAGTATCTTTACATGTTTAGGTCCTTTGGGAAAGTGTCCAAACTCATCACTGCCCAACTTACCAAGCAGTGTACTGTAAGTGTTGGGGCTCTCAAACTTGCAGTGAGTCCTGCCCAAGGGTCTTAGCTGCTGTATTTTTATGTAAATATAGTACTTCTTACAAAGCTTCCCATCAGCTCAGCCTCTGTTTCAATTTTTGTGTATTTATAGTGCGACTTTCCTAATGACAGCATACAAAATGCAAACTGTTTTGCCTGAGCTGCTCACCTGCAGGTCTCATCTTAGGCAGCAGCCAGTGAAGCCTGGACTGCAATTTGTCACATCTTAAAGCAGGAATTAAAAATAAACTTCTGAGATGTGAACTAAAACTGTCTACCTTGTCTACCCTGTAACAGTACAGGGAACCTCAGCTGGATAACTCAGGTATTCAAGTCTATCTTGTTGATATCTAGAGGGCATTGTGATGAGTCCACTGAGTGACTCATAACTGATGATCACCTTGAGCTTGTAGGCTCATGGCATCACTGAAACTTAAAATAGAAACGGCCAAGTACTTAATAACAGCTGACATGAAAGAAGGGAAACAGAGTACTAGATCTGTTGCTCAGATTTTTTTTTTTTCCCCCATGGTAGAAATAAAAAGTGTTTGTTATTTTCATGAAGAATAGTGTTCCCAAAGAACGTAAATATGGGATAAGTTCCAGATGCACATAACTGCTCCTTTTCTAATTGGCATGTCAGAGATCTGCAGCAGGAGGTGGTGCATATATCCCACCAAATATTGACTTATAAAAGATGTCTTTGGGGGCCCTGACCAGAGACTGACTCATCATTAGATCCATTTTTTGATGACAGCTAGACAAATCAAAACAGCTCCTGTGGACTATAATTCATATTTGAAAACAGGTTATTGAGCTTTATAGTCATCTAATTAAACACAGCAGGGCTACCATCATCTAAATTAAAAGAAACTTTCTCATTGTATTCAATAAAAAGTAAACGACACAAGAGAATAAAAATGAGGTTCTGGAAGAGGAGTCATAGCTACCACATGACCTGCCAGGAAATTTGTTTTATTCTAAAATAAGTGAATATCAGCAAGGACCTATGAGAGACAGAGTGTGGCCAGGTGAGAACAGTTGAAACCTTCACTGGAAAGCTACAGCCCAGTGTTTTGCTTCATTTCTCTGCCTTCTGGTTTTAGGTTAAGAAAATGGAAAGGAGTCACAACATCAAAAGCTGTTCTGGTGCTTCTGCTGACAGAAGTCAAGCAGGCAGCACTGCATTCTAAGTTTTCAGCCCTAAAGCAGACAACTTCAGGCCTCTGGAGCTGAAATACTGGCTCCAACATAAAATAATGACTAACTCACCTGAAAAGCATTTGCCATTAGTCACCCCTGAAGCAGGCTCAAGTACCCTGTTGTGTCCAGAAGTGCTGATTCAGCCCAGCTGAGGTCCTTCATAGAGATGGGTCAGGTTGGAGGAGTCTCCCTAGCAGGCTTTCCACTGCAGCTTGCCTGGCTCCCTGCCAGCTTGTGTGGGAGAATGGGCCTGCAGAGTCTGCCACGCTGTGTTGTCCTGGTGGTGCTACCTCTGGAACTGGGGTTACAGAAATCAGAAAATGGCTGGTGGGCTGCAAAAGGCAGCAGTGGATAGACTGCTCCAATTGATCTGCTGCTTCTTAGCAGCCAGGGAGCAGAGCATGCTTTGTAACATGACTGTGGCAGTTTCAGACAACGCTGATCGGATACTGCATGCTGAATGGGGCTTTGCGCGGAGAAAACCTTCATCTGTAAAAGGAAACTTGCAGCAGAGAAGGTAAATCTTCTTAATGGGCTATATAATGTATGAGTGGAGTCTTGGAGTAGGTAGAGTAGATGAAGGACAAGTGATAGACTGAGTCCGGTAAAGGAAAACACATTCATTTAACACCGGTGTGGTAAACACTAGGATCACAGCATGAAAACAGCATTCAAAATACTAGCCACCTACCAGAAGTACTTCAGAGCCATTTCAAAGCGGCTGGTTGGTGTGGTGTTTCAATAACATCATTAGTAAACTAATACCAATGCAAACCAAGTGGAAAGCTGTGTCTGCACTTCAAGTATGTGAAATGCACCTGCATGGTGTGCATGTGATCTGCATTTTAAAAGCACAGGCTTGACCCAGCATCAGTTGATAATGTGCTGGAAGGCATCCTGCTACGTATACCCCAGCCAAAATATAGCTGAATTCACCCTTTTGCAGCTTGTATCCAGCAATTTGCCTTTATAAATCGCTGATGGCAAAGTTGTCTTTATTGGTTGTCTGAGGCTTCAGATTGTAATTATGAAATGGATCGTTAGTAGACATTCTTTCTGTAAGCAGCACTTTGCACTTCTCTAAAAGACATGGCAGATTGTTAATGGTTTTAAAGTCCACTTGCATTTACCTTCTTGACATAGAGTGCACAAAGAAGGTGCTTCTAGAAAACAAGTAAGAATTAGAGGAATTATGGATATGCTGTCTGCAATGAAGCTGGATCACAGCTTACCATAAAAATCTCAGAGAAGGCTTATTCTAATAAAATGTCTAAAATATTTCCCTTTCAACACACTGCTGCCTTAAATGCAGGAAGTGACTTTGTGGCTTTAAAAATAAGTTACTGGCTAATTCTTTAATCCAAGTGCATTAATTATAAACGTGCAACAGAATGAGAGAATGAGCCCACTGAACCAAAAGGGGAAGAACAATGCAGGTTTAGTATACAGTCACAGTATTTATTTTCAATGCAATAAAAAAGGATCATGTTGCACTGTGTTTTTGGTGGTCTGGGAGGGTGTCTAAATTCCCTCCTTTCAGAGTCTGACTTTCAACAGTTCTTGCTGCTGCTTGAGTGAAATTAGAATTGAATCATAAACATCTGGAGACTCTTTTCCGTACACTCAGATTTCTTTCTGTCACATTTGGGGCCTGAGAGCAGGCAGCCACGGCTGTCTGATTCCTTGTACTAATGCATGTGGACCTCCAGGTGCTTATGCTCAGCTGCTCCACAGATGCCCGGCTGTGCTGTAATCACTTGGGCAACTGCAAACTAAGGCAGGCAACACTCTGCACCTGTAACCTTGGAAATACAGCTCTTGATGCAGCTCTTCTGTTTTTTTTTAAGACATGCTCAACCCAGGCCACACTACTTTTCTCATCAGAAACGAGATCTGAGAAGAGTCATGCTCTGGCTAGTGCCACTAAAATGAATGTTGAGGTCTCAGTGTTTCCAAAGAGCTCTGTCTGTATGTGGGGAAATGTTCCAGCACTATGCCCAAAATGTTATAGCTGATATATAACTGGGATAACCATCCATGGCAGTTCTGCTTTTGTGTGAGTGAATGTGGGTGTACACCAGGTTGCCACCCACCAACATTATGGAAGAAGGCTCCAGCACTGAGCAGTCCCTCCCCAAATGCATAGCTGCTGCCAGGAAATACCATGATTGCAAAACAGCTGAACAGGCACAAGCATGTCAAAGTCCGTGCTGAAAAGGATCTTGCTATGGCAAATCAACACTTTTGTAGTACTGTAACTTCACTGTACTTCTCTTGAGCACTTATTATTAATGACACGTAATCATTAACTATAATAAGTAATAGTTTTCTTAATAGCAGAGGAAAAGGAGGTATTTAAACTATGTTCAGTCTGGCCAGGTGACACTCCCATCTGATTTTTTTCATTTGTGAAGACATCAGCAATAATGAATAGTTTATTAGAGCTTTTTTCCCCATCAATAGAATGATGTTGATGAATGTGTCAGATACAGAGAACTCCACATGTCTCCTGTTGTGACGTTGTCATACATCTTTTCATGGTACATGTTGCTTTTCTATTGATATTGTGTGCTTTGATGTAGTTTTGCTCTGTTTTCTGAGGAGGTTGTTGTTAAACTATCAGCTTGTAACTGAAAGTTTCTCTTCCCCTTGTATGGATTTTTCACTCTGTGTCCACCCACTGGGTAGCTGCAGTATCGTTGCTGAGAACTAGCTGTGAACACAAGTTAGTTAATGTGGTTACTCAGGAAGACTGAGTAACAAGACACAGCCAAGCATGTGGTAGCCCCGTTCCCTCATGTCCCAGCTGGAGAGCACAGCAACAATGGTGCTAGAAGTACAGGATTTTAGTGTTGGGAATAATTTAAAATAAAGAGCCTGAAGATTATAGGACAGTATTTCACTCAGAGGGATGCAACAAGGACCCTTGTGTTTTTTTTTTTTTTTTTGCCACTATACAATCTTTCCTCCTGTTCCCTCCCCTGACATAAGCCCAGGGCAGTGTGTGCAAGACAAATGCAATGCTTGAGCCCAGGACACTGTTGGCTTGAGCTTGTCCTTGTGGCAAAGCCTCCGACTGATAGAGAAGGAGGGGGCTGATGCCACTGGTTGCCTCATAAATATCAAGCATAATTTGTTGGTCCCGTATCTGAGCATGCTGCATAGTCTTTTGCAGCCTGGGAAATTTGTCCTATCCTTCAATAACCACATCTCAGAGGCAGCTGGGAGGTGGAAATAACTTTCAACAGAGACTGATGTTTAGGGCTTGATACATAGCAAATGTGAGCATGGTTTTCTATGTTTCACTCCCTTGCTGTATATGTATATTGCATCTGCAGTGTAATAAGTTATCAGATAATGCGTCAAACTCCAGAGTTGATATCCATACCTTAATTGCAGTTTGTTTCCTGGCTTTATCCCTGTAACAAACAAACAACAACAAAAAAAAAGCAAGCTCTTTCTTTTCCACTTTCCCATCCTCAGGCAAAAGAGCCAATTAGTAAACCCCAGCCTCTTAACATCGTGGCTGCACACTGCTAATTATGAGAAATAAGAAAAGACCCCAACACTTCCAGGGCAGAGCCTGTGGGCAATCAGAAAGTTTCAGAGATTAGAGGGCTGTGGGCAGCCATTATTTAGATCAGAAAAGTGAATGCCTCTGAGGACTGCAGGCTGAAAAGGCCAGCAGGGCTCTGCTGCCTTTCAAACATAACAAAACCAGAGATAAATACTCACCAGAACACATGAAGAACTAAGGAGAGGGTCTTTCTCTCTCTGCTCTCTCAGCTATTGAGTTTATTCCCTAACTCAAATGCTGAGTCTACAAGAAGCCTACAGCAGCATTTGCTCTCCTTTTTGTTGCTGTAATGGTGAAGAGCTTCCAGAGCAGCCTGGTTCATCTGTAGCTGAGGCCATGAGGGCAGCCATTCCCACCTTATTTAAGGCTACTTTACCCTGCCAGTACTTAAGATTGTGGACTTTGTTTGTGCCTTAATTGCAAACAGGTAGGATCATCAAACTCTTATGGGGAAAAAAGACTCAGCTAATTTTGTAACCATGGAAATGAGAAAACAATACATGGTTTATAATAGTGTTTAAAGGCTCTAAAATCACTCTATGGGACTCAGGAGCAGTGCACAAAACCGCCATCCAATCTTAATCCACACCACGCAATTCCCGGGGAAGCACAGTCAGGAGACAGCATGCTTGGATGGGGTTTTGAGCCCTGAGCATAGCGGATTCAGGCATCTCTTGGTGCATGAGTAGTGCAGCTGAGATTCCAAACTGGCATTTTCACGCGGAGTTTTGGCAAGTAAAAAATATCTCAGCTTGTCTTTCTCCAAGATCTGATGAGTTTCTACTACTGAGTTTTATTAGACTGAAATAAACTTGTCTGAGAAGTGGTAGGACTGGCTTAAAAGCAGAAACATCAGTCTTCCAAATCTGTGCCTCTGATATTACACTGCAGGAAGTGATCTTGCATTTGTAAGAAAAAGTGGCTTAAAACTTTTTGAATGTCTTCATATGAATGGAGATTATGTCAAAAAATGAGAGGCTCTAGGATGCTGCTAGGCCTCCAAATGAAGTTACAATGATCTTGTTCGCCATTAGTGTCAATTTGCCTCTGACCTTGTTTTGCCTATGCTGGGCTGATCTGTAGGGGGTGCTAGGTTTACAGGTAACAAGGTCATGTTCCTATTGATTTCAAGTATTTTCTGGCACTTCAATTTTCAACAATATTTAAGAGAGACGCTTGCCAAAGCTGTTGAAGATTCAACAGCTGTGAGGGGACCACCAGCTCTTCTGACCTGCTGTGAAATGCCCAGTTCCTGGCAGGTTTCTGGAGGACAGAACCCAACCCTGTGCGTGCTGGCACTAAAGGATCTCACCAGCAGAGCAAACTTCACTGGGACCATCATGAGTCAGGGACATCACAGCAAGTCTGATGCCAAACCAGCTGTGCCAAGGGGCCAGCAGCACGCTGCCACTATCAATTCACTTTTTCCTCCACTATGCTGTGTGCAGGTGTGACAAAGCTCTCTCCTTGGTGCCTTTCATCCACTGATATCCTCTGATCCCTCAGCATTACTTTTAGTTGATGATGAGTCAGATGGGAGGTATTTTTGTTTCCTGGCATCTGCATTTTCTGTAACTGGTTCCTTTATGTGCTCTGATGGTTGCTGCTCAGCGAGCATGCCCCATCGCACTCTCTGTGCAATGAGTAAAGACACAGCCGAGAAATACCTGAACAGAAACTGCGCTTAGTTTGTTTTCTTCTCTGCTCATGCTGCATGCCAGGGATTCAGCCCTGTTTAGCCACAAAGACAGCCACCCAAAGGAGCTCAGCCTCATCACGAAGTTGATGGAAGAGCTTATTTGGGGAAGCTGAAAGACAGCCTTGTTGAGCTCTTCCTGTGAAAGTTTATGTAAAGACACAGGATGTAGGGGATTTGCCTCATGTTGCAGCTCCTTTCCGTTTGTACACCAGGTTTGTGGCAGTGATGGAACAATGAGTTGCCAGTGGTCCCTTCTGGTAACTCAGCATTTACTTGATATCTTCCCAGAGGTTTGAGGTGCAGCTGAGTGAAGTTTGCTCCAGCAGCCTTCGGCAGTCACTCTGGGTTTATGCTGGTATTACCAGGAGAAGAGGCTGGCCTGGAAGTCAGTGGCAGAAGAAATCACTTGATTTCAGCTCTTCCTAGCTACCAAATAGCAGTTAAAATTGGATCTCAGTTCCGACAACAGAGACCCAAATTCAATCAGCTAATAAAAGCAGAGAACTCTTGTAATTGCACTAGTTTCTCTGAAAGTGGACTTTGGCAGTAAGTGTGGTTTGTTTGTCCCTTATATGAATCATCTGAAGCTGCAGGATTTCCAGGTCAGCTTTGATGTCCGTGAAGATCTTTCTGTCTCTCTTTCTGTCTTTCTGTCCGTCTGTCTGTCTGTCTTTGTTTCCCTCTTTTCTCCTCTGCCCTCAGATAATTAATTTCCAGTATCCTGGAAATGTAGAGAAGAGGCTACAGAAATGCAAACAATTGAAGAAGTGTCTAAGGTGGTAAAATACAGTTAAAAGAAGCCAGATATTTTGTGTGTCTCTGGGAATATTATTTGCATTTTTTTTTTCTGTGAGAGGAGGGCAATATTTTTTGTATGACACTCTTATATAAACCTACCATAGGAGAATTGTCCTCTCTATTTCTCAGTTATTGTTACAACTAATTTAATCTCTGTCCCAACTAATTTAATCTCTGTCCTTCAGCTAGCCAAGTGAGATTTCTTCCTAAATAATATTGATGTCTGAAAAAGTATTAGTTTCATTACTTTTTGTAATGGAATCACACACTGCCTGTTGTGCATTTAAAATCAAGCTGTAAATTAGGCAGAAAGAACATTTGACATCTGCACAGGTGTTTCAATAACACTAAAGCTTTCAGATCTTTAGAATGCATTTCTGTATTCATTGATCCTAACACTTCACAGTAAGCTGGGGAAAAATATTATCATAAATCTCTAGTACAGGCTTCTACTATGGCAAAACGACTCTCATCATTTTCAGGAAGCAGGTCTATTCTCTGGCTATAGATTTCATCTCCCTTTGATTCCCTCGAAATTGCTTTTATATCTGCACTGTAGACGTCACAAGAATGACCATTATTTTGAAGACTGAGTGCACGTTAGTCAGTCCTCTTATTCTTTCAGGCACTCAAACCATTTTCAGAGAAGATCCTGCTGGCCTTCAATCGTCCTTGTTTACAGCTCTAACCATAAATATTTCTGCTAATGAGTAAGGATTTCAGCCAGCTTTTGTCCAAACCACCTGCATGTGAAAGGAGATGACCAGTGAGCATTGCTTTTCCCCAAGAACTGGTTAGCAATCTGATTTCTGCCCATGCTGTGGCAACAAACACTCCCTGCTTCTCCTACAGGACACTGGAAGGAATCCCTTAAGACAGACAAGTATATTCATACAGGAAACATTAATAATCTATCATATTTCAGCACCTTTTTATCTTACTGACCAAGATGCTTAGTACCATCAGATCATTACATGTCTTTCAGTCCTGCATCATAGAAACTTATTGCCCAGAGGACTCTTCCATCTATTGGTCCTTTGCAATGTGCAATAAGAGTTCACTTATCAGTACTTCATGTGCAAATGATTTTAGATCTTACAGCAGCAGGTTTAATACACACATATATCTCCCCCACTTCTTTCTACATTTTTTTTTTTTTTTCAATTTAGATATGTACCTTGTTCATTTATTTCTTGATTCATGAGAATTTTTTGAGGAGGGAGTTCTCAACATGTAACCAGAGAACAGCTCTTTTTCTCTCTTGTATGGTCTTTAGCAGATTTTGGTTGTGATTAAAATGCTTCATCTGAACTATGTTAGAATAAACAAGAAGAGACACACTTGATGCATATTTAAAATATGCAATTAAACAAGAGGAAGTTGCGCATCCCAGTGCAATTGCTCATTCACCCATCCAATAAATAGCTATTTGAAGTGTACATTCCAGTAAAAAATAGTGCTGGTCCTTTCTATTTTCTTCCTCAGACTGCACACAGCTGTGGCTTCTGCAGCATTCTTCTCTACATCAGTCCTTCGCAGCATATTTATAACTCATCTGAGATGACTAAACAGAGGAACCTTCAAACTATTGACATGATCATGGTTCTGACGGCAGGAATTTGTACGCAGATTGAATCTGATCTGATGCCAGCGAAGAACAGCAGGAACTGCAGAATAATCAATGAACTCTCACTAGGGTTTTGGCAGCAGAGTGTGATTGCCATCAAATTTTTGACTGAATAGCACTGAAAGTAGTTATATCATGCTCTGTACTGGACTCAAGCTGAGCATGTTGACTTCATCTACAACTGTAGCAGACAGCTTTCCACAACTTCTCATCCAAATAATGTAATATATTATTCACTC
This sequence comes from Alectura lathami, assembly GCA_013399715.1. Classification (NCBI taxonomy): domain Eukaryota; kingdom Metazoa; phylum Chordata; class Aves; order Galliformes; family Megapodiidae; genus Alectura; species Alectura lathami. Next base: position 129,006 of record VXAV01005458.1, on the reverse strand, counting down.
AGAACTAAACAAAGTGAAATAAGTAGTTTCCTAATAAATGAGGAGCCAAGACATCAGGAATGGCAGCATATTTCAAACCAGAATGACCAAGGAAAAAGAAAGTTAGTGATTTCCTGCAAAAAGGAGACAATCTGTTGGACAATTTTGCATGTCTTGCTTTGTGAGTTGTATTCACCTGTAAAATGGCAAAGAGTTACGTTGCATACTGAATAGGAGATTGTCTGATATGTTAAAAACATAATGGCACAGCTATGGCTTGTTAATATGCTTAATGTTTTTGAATAGTTATTTTCTAGTCACATGAACTACACAGGTCTGTCTTTATTTGTCTTTAGAAGAAAAAAAAAAAAAAAAGGAATTTCATTCTTTATGCCTTTGTATGAATTTTAAGCCTGGCATTGAAGGCATTTTATTTGTTATTAAATAATCCTACTTTTCTGAGAAAATAATATTGATGGGCTAATTATGTTACATTCAGAATTGAATACATTAATTCATTTCCTTTTTATAGAGTCTATATTTAATACTGTGTGCTTTTTTATTCTTAAGTACTTTGGGGAAGTTAATCCGGTGCAAAAAGTTTAGGTGACATATTTGAATAGAAAATCTTGCCTGCTG